>CM034154.1:727956118-728494172 GCA_019776745.2 Taxus chinensis
GGATGCTACCGAACATGTGCATATGTGTGAAATCTTGTGGCGTGCTAAAGGGATACAACTGCTGAGTGAAAGGAAAGTCAATTCACCACTACATTACAGGGGCACACACATAGCTAGTATAGGAAGTTTGACCCTGATCAAACTTGCGTGGATTATGCAGCATTGAGAGATGCTTTCTTAAAAGAGTTCCATATCCCTGAGTTTGAGCAGAAGAGTATAAGTGTGCTCAAGGATATCAAGCAAGGCACTACTGAGAGTGTACGTGAGTATGATGCTCATTTTAAGACACTTCTATCTAAGCTATCTTATGATATTCACACTAGCCAGCATGCACAATGGTTTGTTGGAGGATTGATTACACCTTTTAGAAGGGCATTGTCACATAAGACATACACTGATCCACGTGAAGCACTGGAAACAGCTTTGTGTGCTGAGGTAGTTGGGAGCATTGACACTGGTGTTAGTCCATTCCTAGAGGCACATATTACAGCTATGGAAAAGCAGTTAGAGAAGCTATCAGCAAATTCAGCCCATGAAACATGCTCAGGAATTTGGTGTACAGATTGTGAAGTGGAAGGTCACACCAAGGATAGTTTCCCTCGTAGATCTATACGCTCATTACTGTTGGACTATGAGATTTGTCATTTGAATCATGATGCTAGTCACTGTCCTTTGTTACATCGCATGATAAGGAAGAATGTATCTTGCTTTTGCAAAATTTACAGGTCCATGACCCATGATACTGAGGATTGTCAGTTGATTGGTCAGATCCAAGATGCTATAGACATTGGGGTATGACAGACAAGTATAAAAGATAATTCTAAGGGTAAGAATGAGCACTAGGATCGGGATCATAATCAAACATGCTATGACAGGAATGAGGGGTGTTTTGAAGGAGGTCATGGAAGGGGATGTGGATATCATGGTGGATATGGAGGACGAGGCTGTGGTGGAGGAAGAGGAGAGTTCCCTCGTGGAACATGTTATACATGTGGATCTCCTGACCACTATAGGACGTGAATGTCCTTAGAATATTACATGTTCTTTCTGCGGGAAGAACCATAGCTATGAAGAGTTCCCAGACTTATATGAGCATCTGAGTAAGCAACATAAGAAAGAAAACAAAGGTGTTGGGATGGTTAGAATCCAATGCACATGGTAGAAGATCAGTGGATGCCCAAGATAATAGAAGGACCTGAGGCATTGAATAGTGAAGATTACTACACGTGATGAAGCAACACGTGCGAGAGAGGCATTGCACCAGAAGCCTATGATCACCAAGGAGGAGGTTTTACATGCGAGGTACCCAGATCCTGCTCATCAGAAGGAAGTTTACTAGGATACCATGGAAGTGCTAAGGAATATTCAGGGTGAGATACAGTACCTAAAGGAGCAAAAGAAAGCATCAGAGATAGTCCAAACTGATATCGATGATCTGCGAGAGGTGTGCAAGATGTTGTAGGAGAACATTATTCCACTATTAGGAAGTTGGTTAAAAGGGAACACTCTGTTCGCAAGTCTTGAGACTGGATGAAAGATTCTACATGTAAATCTTCCCCCTGATAGCATTGACTATGACAAAGAAATTACTCTGAATGTTGTTGTGGATGGGTGGCTATTGAGCAACATATTGATCGATACAGGTGCGGAAGTAAATGTGCTTACATTAGATGCATGGGTACAAATGGGGAGGCCTCCATTGCAGCCATCATCTAATGTGTTATTTATGGAAAATCAGACTAAGGCCACTCCCATAGGAGTTTTGAAAGATGCATCTATAACTATACAAGGGGCCAAGTTCATTGGGGATTTTGAGGTATTAGCACTTGCAGAAGCAGACAATTTTCCAGCCCTGCTTGGATGCCCTTGGTGTTATGCGAATAATGCTGACTTGAGATTCAATAAGGGGTATATCAGCTTTGAAAACAAGGAGGAAAGGGTTGTGATACCTTTGACAGATGGGAATTCTACACCTATGTTGAGCCTCTAAGTGAGGAGGACTTAAACAGAGTCTATGTATGCACTATTCAGGACCCAGAGGTCAATGAGCCATCAAAAGAAGGCATCCTATACAGTGGGAGGATTCTCATTCTATTAGTGATACTATGAGTATTGCTTGTGATAATTGGGCTCATGGTACATATGAATTAGTAGGGCATGAGGTGAAAAGCGTGGTTGCATGCAAGAATGGATTTCATTCAATTTGATGGATAGGTAGCACAATACCTTGGTATATAGGGATAGAAGATCTTCCTACCTTTTTGAAGGCCATGGAAACACAATGGACAGATCAAGTTAAAAGGAGAGATATGTTAGTATATACACTACGTGGGACAACAACGTGTGCTGGTGGGTAGTCCACAGAGATAATCTTATAAACTAGGAAGAGATTGGAATAGCTTTGTCTACTAGGTTTATAAGGAACAATGCACCTACGCAAATCTGCACTTATCATGGTGATCAACCTGTTCAGCATCACATTCAGCAGTGTGAGAGACTCTAGACAACAGGACAGGAAGCATTACCACCTTCACTCTGGGTGCATAGATTGTATTCTACACTAAGGATGTGCACATGTGCTTGGTATGTATATGCAGAACTACATCGAGAAACTAGAAACTGGCAAGATTTGACTGCAGGTATGATCCAGACTTTTGACTACTTCTCGACTAAACCTCATGTAGTAGAGGCATTAAAATTTGTCAAGCACTTAACTATGGGAGATAGTGCAAAAGTAGAAGAGCATATTCAAGAATTGTTCGGTGAGGTAGAGTTCAGAGCATGTTTTGAAAAGGAAGAAGAAATGGACTCCATACTACTTGAACGTGCTTGCCTTGAGAAAGAGAAAGGAAAGATGGTTTACATCGTGGATGATGAGGAAGTTGAGAACCTAGATATTGAACATTCACATGGGGTGTGCGCGAGGTCTTGGACAGTGTAGACAAGGATACGCACACCTACCATGAACCCATGAAGACAAAGAAGGTGAATATAGGTTCAGAGGCTGAGCCTAAGGAGGCCATAATTGGAGATTACTGGTCAGACTCGGAGGTAGCAAAGATCATCGAGTTACTCAGGGATTATCAGGACTTATTCCCTCGAGGATATCATGAACTTAAAGGTGTGCATGAATCACTTGGGGAAATGAAGATCAAACTTAAGGATGGTGCATGACCAGTTAGAAAGAGACCTTACAGAATGAATCCTAATTTGTGTGAAAAGGTAAAAGAAGAAATTGATAAAATGTTGAAATCTGGAATTATCAAGCCCCTTGATGAGTCAGAATGGGTTAGCCCAATGGTGATCAGTATCAAGAAGGATGGATGGATTAGGATATGTGTGGACTACAGGGAGCTGAATGCTGCATGCGTCACAGATCCATTCCCTACGCCATTCACTGAGGAAATACTAGAAGGAGTTGCAGGGTGTGAAATATATTCTTTCACAGATGGATTTTTCGGGTATCATCAGGTTAGGATTGCTCAGGAGGATCAAGAAAAGACAACATTTACTACTGAATGGGGTAGTTTTTCCTATACTGTGATGCCCTTTGGATTGAAAAATGTGCCTGCTGTATTCTCGCGCATAGTTGTTCAGGCATTCAAGGATTTTATTCACAACTTCTTACAGGTCTACCTAGATGATTGGACAGTATATGGGCTTGTGAAAGATCATTGTGACAATCTGCGCTTAATGTTTGAATGATGCAGACAATTGAGTATCTCTTTGAATATCAAGAAGTGCATATTTTCTATGCCATTTGGGATACTGTTAGGACATATAATCTGCAAGGAAGGTTTGCTAGTTGATCCAGCCAAGGTTGCAGTCATTTTAGGCCTGGAAGTGCCTACCAGTCAAAGTGAGGTGTGTGGATTTTTAGGTCATACAGGATATTATAGAAAATTCATAAAAGGGTATGCCAAAATTGCTACACCCTTGGAAGAATTACTGAAGGGGAAAGGTACATTTTATTGGGGAGAACCACAGCAGCGCACGTTTGAGATATTAAAAGAGAAACTTACTACCGTGCCCATTCTGTGCTTTCCCTCATGGGATAAACCATTTCATGTGCATGTGGATGCTTCTGGTATGGCCATTGGCACTGTGTTAGCTCAACCTGGTGAAGGTATTATAGATCATCCAATCTGTTTTGCTAGTAGGAAGCTGACTCCTGCTGAACAGAATTATACAACTACAGAGTGCGAAGCTTTGTCAATGATCTATGCATTGTACAAGTTTTGACAGTACTTGTTAGCAACACCATTTGTGTTTTATACAGATCACATGGCATTGAAGTACTTGGTAAACAAGCCCATCTTACAGGGGTGCATATGTAGATGGGTGCTCCTATTTCAAGAGTTTGACTTCACAGTTGTGGTGAAGCCAGGGAAAAGCAATTCTAGACCAGATCATTTATCTAGAATCAATTCAGGAGAGGATGCACAGACAATTGAAGAAACAATGTCAGATGCATAGTTATATAGGTTACAATGCGCGCCCATGGAATTAGAAGACATTGTTGTCTTTCTACGAATAGGTATGGCACCAGAAGGAATGAAAGCATTAGAAAAGAAGCAGCTTTCTATACGCGCGACACCATTTATGTTAATCAGTGGTGACCTCTACAAGCTAGGAAGAGATGAAGTATTACGTCGTTGTGTATTAGAGCATGAGCGTAAGGATATTATGGAAGAAGCTCATGGTGGTATTGCAGGAGGCCATTATGCAGGTGATGCGACTGCCTGGAAGATCCTACTTGTTGGATTATGGTGGGAGACATTGTATAAGGACTGTAAAGAATATTGTAAGGTGTGTGATCATTGTCAGTGCCTAGGAAAACTAGGGCAAAGAGATGAGATGCCTTTGAGACTGATTACTAGTGCCGAACCATTTGAGAAATGGGCCATTGATTTTGTAGGACCTATTTCGCCAGCCGCGTGTAGGACTGGATCATGCTATATCATTACTTGCACAGATTATCTCACGTGGTGGGTAGAAGCAACACCTACCAAGGACTGTATGGACAGCTACAACAGCTAGGTTTCTGTGGGAGAATGTTCTTACAAGATATGGATGTCCCTTAAGCTTGACAAGTGATAGAGGTACACACTTTTTGAATGAGACAATCAGGATCCTATTAGATGAGTTTATGGTTGCACACCATAAAACTACACCTTATCATCCTCAGGAAAATGGAACTGCTGAGGCCTTCAACAAGATTTTGAGCCAGACTTTGACAAAAATTTGTGATGTTGGAAGAAAGGATTGGGATGACAAAGTATCAGTTGTTCTTTGGGCATATAGAACAACTTACAAGAGATTGAACAAAGCCACACCATTTCAGTTGGTGTTTGGTGCGGAAGTTGTTCTCCCTATAGAATTTATGTTACCTTCTTTGCGCATTGCGCACGCTAGAGGTCTAGCTGATGAACAGGATTTAGAAGAGTGTATCGAAAAGATGATTCAACTGGATGAGTGCCGAGCCATAGCACGATGGAGTCAGAAGCAGGAAAAGGCCAGGCAGAAGGCATGGCATGACAGAAACATAAGGGATAAGAAGTTTGAGATTGGAAAAATGGTACTTCTTTATGACTCAAAGTTCTTGCATGCCATCCAGGCAAGCTCAAAGTACATTGGTTGGGGCCGTATGTTATCACTTCTATACTTGAATCAGGTGCTTGCCAGTTAGAAGCACTTGATGGAACATGGATTACCTGGTTACTTTAATGGGAGTAGGCTGAAGCCCTACTATAAATAAGTCTTCTTGGTGTTTGTAATAAGGTAGTATTGCCATTTAGTTTAGGTTTTCAATTATGTATTTCCTTAATGTATTTCCTTCATTGTCACTATGCTTTGTCAATTTAGTTGTTGTTCTTGTGTAATAAGCGTGCTTGTGCGTGCCTGAAGCTAATTACTGTATGAAGAATGTTTATGTGTAGAGGACTGCACATACTTTTCATGTGGGGTGGTTGTAGTTGTCCAAGAAAAAGACTGTGGGATTTGAAAGGTGAAAGGAATAAGCTGCTACGGGTGTGCTTTAAGTCAAAAGAAGATTGCTTCTCAAAAGTGACCAAGGATGGAGATGAATGAAAGAATAGTATAACATGAGGTAAGTGGAGGCCATGTTAGCTACCAGGAGAAGGTACAGTGATGAGGTACTCAGGTGCAGGAGTGCGCACTGAAGAGAAGTCTGTGACCAGAGGGTAGGAAGGCACGCTAGAAGGTTATAGCTGGGCGTGAAGATGTACCGCATGGAATGAATGGATTTGGTCAATGAATGAGGGGATATTTGGTAGGTGAAGGAGAAATAAATGCATCAAAATTTGAAAAATTTATATAAGGATGGGATGCGGATTCATTTTTACCATTGCGACTAAGAGTATTTGAGAAAGAGCCAAGTGCAAAGAGTTGAGTGATCGAGTTAAGGTGCGAAGGGTGTGAAACCAAGCATGACAACCAGATCTGTGTGATAAGAAGCTTACGTCCCCAGTGGTGAAGGGTTTGAGTGAAGTAGGGAGACAGAAAAGAGTTAGGTTACAAAGTTTCCACCTAGGGCATAATTGAATCGAGCTAGGGTTTGATTCACAGAGTTACAGAGTTGAAGAGGAGACATTTGCAAGGTAAAAATGGCACCAAAGAAGGCATCTACAGTAGTAGTAAAAGGAAAGAAGAAGGTAGTCATTGAGGAGGAAGAGATGGCACCTAAAAGCCATTTTTCAGAGATGCAATACCCAGAAGGAGTCATCATCGGCCAAGAATGGGATTCACCCATCAGAAAGAGCAAAGTGAGTGAATATAATCACAGGACTTTGGAGAACAAGAAGGAGCTTGATTCCTTGCTCACTGCTAGAACAAACAAGTGCATGGATAGAGGACATGCCAGTATATGACGATGTGGGTGAAAATATTTTGAAGAGAATTGGGGTCTACCAGTTATATGAGCTTCCATATTTCAGGAAGTATGAGCCCTTGTATCAGTGGCTCATGAGCAGGGTACACGAAGACTTCTTCTACTTTGCAGGATGCAGAGTTAGAATTTCATCTATGCTTGTCTCATCAGTTACAGGTCTGAAGGCCACAGGAGAAGACATAAAAGGTGACCTTGCAGATAAAGCCATGATTGTAAAGACCACATAGGAGTTGGTATACCTGAAGGGTCTGTGTGGAATGGACATAGATAAATTGAAGAACTATCCAGTTGTACAAGCTGCAACACACCTTGTTACCAAGTTAAATGATCAGGAGTGGTGGTCACAGGTGAATACTATGTGGTTACATGTGGCACGTAAGATGTCAGAAGGGACAATCTACAACATTGCAGGCTATATTGCAGAGAAAATAGTCGAAGAAGCATGCACAGGAGGGAAGATCAACTTTGGGGATGTTCTACTATCACTGGTATTCATGGAGATCGGAGTACCAGATGGACCAAAGGAGAAAGTATGGGAATACCCCATGGAGAACAAGTCCCCAGCTAAAAGATTCAGCAAATACCTATGCAAGGGGGCCATGACAGATGATGTAAAGAAAAGGGTAGAGAAGTGGTATGACAGGCTCCGCATGACATTTGGGGAAGAGTGGCATCCCAAAGGACCTACCAGCAGTGGTAGGGAAACAAGTTCAGTTTGTTGTATATCAACATTTCTACATCATGCACACTTCCCAATGAAAGATGGAGTCTGGAGCCCTTGGTGCAAGTTACCTTACGCATTCACTGCAAGGTATTTTCAAGCATCTGTTCATAGATTTACAGACACATGCCGACTAGTCTTCAATGTAGATAAGGTAGACTGTGACTACCATACATTGAGGAAGAAGTATGTGTATCCTGGCAGAAGTGCTTATACAGAGAGAATCATTTCAGAGGTACTGAATATCAAACCAATAAGTTTGGTTGTAGCAGATGTGGGGGCAGCATTGGTGTATCTCCAGCTGAAGCCAAAAATGGAGAATAAAAAATATGTGGAAGGTGAGTTTGCACTTCCAGCACCACCAAAGGGAAAGCATACAGTGGAGAACATCCCAGTGCCTAAGCCCACAGAGCCAATTGAAGTGCAGGATGAGGAGGAGGAGCACGAAGATAGTGGTGGTTTGGAGCATAGGGGTAGGAGACATCCTACAAGTAAGGGTGAAGCTGAGTGTGTTGTTACCCCACCTCAGCCACAAGAGGGGGATGAAGAGGACTTGAATGCAGTCCAAGGGGAGCACAGGTTTAAAAGGGTATTCAGGAGAACAAGGACCCAAGGTGCTACTCCAACCACTGTGCGTAAATCACCCAGACTCTCCCCACAGAAGGAGGCAACCATGCAGAGAAGGAGGAAGCTGAAGTTGAATGAGGAGGTGGAAGAGTAAGAGGAAAGAGTGCCTAATTCTCCTACACTTCCAGAGGACACAGAAGAATAGGGTGAGGCATCAAAGGAAAAAGAAGAGGAAGAGAAAAGACCAGAGGAGACAGCTGCAGAGGATGTTCAGGACATGGAGACACAAGTCCCAAATTTGGAGGCTAAAGTTCCTAAGTAGCAAAGGTCTAGAAGGACAAGTGGAGAGCACATTCCACCAGCCATGGGGTATGCAGAGGATGCAGGAAAATTTTTCCATGCCCACTTCTAGAGCACGATAGTGCAGAAGGATTTATTTGGCTGGGAGTTGATGGATGAGGATATGGTGACTGTGCGCACTAGAAAGCAACTATCATGGTCGATGCACACCCACATGGATGAGCCTGAATTTGATGTGTGTGAAGAGTCATGCATTTCGAGGTGACTGAAGAAGGCACCTCAAGCTAGACACATGACAGTAAAGCCTATTGTCATGTCAGATGAGTAGGTTAGCAATGCACTGGTGAAAGATTTCTACTGAGGTGGCTAGAAGAAACATGGACAAAGTTGCCGTGATCAAAGCACTGCATGAAGAGTTGAAGAAAAAGGACGTAGAGATAGTGTGCATAACACAGGAAAGGGACTTCACACAGAAGAAGAACGAGGTGTTCATAAGCATCGCAGAGGAGATTGGGGACAATGTAATCAAAGCAAGGCCACACTTGGAGGCCAAGGTACCACAGACATTTCCTTCAGTGATACACTATGTGGGAAAGTTGGTGGACTTGGTACTTGAAGATGAAACTCTGTGTATGCAAGTGCCAAACACTCTGAACAAGATGTCAATCAAGAGAAAGCATTGTGATGAGAAAAATTACATCTTATGAAGGGTTGTTGCAAGCATTACAGGAAGTATTGAAGAAAGAAGACCAGGCTTTAAATGTATGCACAACTCCAGAGGTGCTTATCAACATCAAGACCCTCGAAGAGAACAATGAGGTCTAGAAAGCAATGAAAGATGAGACATTGGGCCACGTAGAAAGGTTGTCAATGGTTAAACAGAAGCACGAGGCCCTGACAACAACACAAGAGCTGCACAAGACTCGGCTGGAAGAGCTTGGAAAGCTAATTGCTCAGAAGATGGACCTTTTAGAAGGAAGAATGACATCAATGTCCAGTGTTGTGTTGGTTCTGCAAAATGAGAAAGGAGAGATTGCGAGGGATGAGTTGGAATCCATTGTTGTGGACATCCCAGAAAAAGTAGAGCAAGCACTCACTGACTGACAGGTATTGGAGGCCGAAATAAAGGAGGAGTATCCAGAGTTGATACTGCAAACTGATACAGAGGAGGTTTCCTAATAACCTCATAAAAATTCTTTATTTATCCACATTCTTCCATTCTTATTCTTTCCTTCAAATTTTTGGAGATACCCATTGTCAGGACGACAATGAGATTAGTGTGGGGTAATGTTGATCAAAGAATACTTGTCAAAGATCACACAAGGAGTCCGCATGGGATAGAAGGCCTGGAACCAAGGGTGCAGAAGGACAGGAAGGACCCGCGCATGGAAGGCAAGTTTAGATTTCAGGACTTAGCTGATTTTGAGCATGAAGACCTATTTTTAGAAGATGGCGTGCAGAACACATCAACGATGCAGAGATGTGCGCCATGCATTGTCTATCTTTGGAGAAGCGGTTCAAAGTGTTTATGCATGGAGACAAGCTGAGAATAGAATTGACACTTCAGTTAACTGCAAGAGGACTATAGATAGCGCACTTGCATGTGTGGCTATGATTGTAAATGACGTGTGGCTATCAATAGCATGCAACCTATTTCTGGAATAGATAAGTGGTGAAGGGAAAGTCCCCACCCTATATATATGATGTTAGGTGCATAGTAGAGAGCGGGATATATGAGCTGGATGTATGTATGTGTAACAGAGAATATACGCATATGACTGAATCATTGTATCAGTTCCATACGCACATTGGTATAGATTGACAATACTGTAAGGAGCTTCTATATTTATTAATAGATGGAAGATATTGGCTGAATCTAAGTGTCATTTTGTGTAATTGAGTAGTGCATGTTATTAATTCAATCATGATTACTGTTTAAGCTTGTTCTTTCATAGATCTGAGGATAGCATGCATTGTAGAATGATGGATTAGTTATGAATCTATATGTTTCTTCCTTCATCATGTTAACATCCTGTTACAGCAACCCTAAAGAGGGACCTAGTACCTTTGCGCGCTTCAGGTGAGTGCTCAGTCTAGGCTGAGTGATGTGCCAACGCAACTAGGGTGTTATCTGGTAAAGTGGGTGCCCTGGTTTGATTTCTGGGTGCTCTGGTCTACGTAGATTCTTAAAACCTCCTCTGAGGTGTCGTAAGAGGTTCAAACTTGTTCTCCTTTTTTTTGCATGTATTTTGTTGAATTCTGCCGAATGTCTCTATAAAATCAAAATGAATGAATCACCTGCAAAACCCAAAAAAAAGAATAAAAAACCCTAAAAAAAGAAAGATGTAAATGGAATGGGAAGACTGTACTCAACTACCAAAATTATGGAATTATCACTGAGCATTACACTACATCTTAGACCCAATGTAGTTCTATGTGTGTGTGCATAATTGTGCCCTAGGGTTCTCTTGTGTCAGTCACACTTTGTGAGTAGTGAGCAAGTACCTAGATGTAGAATGTAAATAATGTGTGCATGGAAACAATAGACTCCACTCCTATGAAGTGTGATGTAGATGAACCAACCTTTTGTCCCTTGTGATGGAGCTAGATGGATGCAAATAGATCTATAGATGCCTTTGATGGATGTAACCTTAGGTGGATATAGTAGATGATTAGTGTTTGGACCCTTATTATAATCACATAACTATATATTTATATGATTCCCTTGCTTGAATTTCACAATTAACCTCAAAAATGTCGACTACCAAAAATATAATATGCTCAAACAACTAGAAAGGACCCAGAAAGTGTGACCAATGTACAAAGAGGACAAGGGCACCTAGAGGGGATGGGGGCACCTAACACTGGTGTCTTGGTTGGGCGCTAGTGTCCAGAATGACAAATGCTGAAAGGTGAAAGGACAAATTGAGCAAGTAAGAGTGCAAGACTAAAAGAAAAATCATAAAGCAAAGAAAGGTGGCTAAAGACATGGGTTAATTAGTAATTTTCTTACTTAGGAACCATGTGAATAGTAGTATGTGATCGAGACTAGATAATTACCCAAAGTGCATGATTTTGTATCTACAGTTACCGATACAACTCTTGCATCCATTTCTCTAAGAGCCCTTCCTTGCTGTCACCACTTTTTTGTGATGACACTAAACTTATCAGATCAGACAGTTACTTTTGACAACCTAGTGAATCTACTACAACAAGAAGATGTAATGTACAACAAATATGGTGAAGAGCAGTAGACACTATCTTCTCATCCAAAAGTAAAAGAAAAAGCATAATCTTCTCAAAATTCCCAAAAACAACATCAACAAGGGTACACGAAAAATAAGAAATGTCCTCTCTACAATTCAAGACATGAGTTGAAAGATTATTGGTTCAATACATATAAGAAATTTTCATCAATAAATTATGGACCTCAAAATCAACAGTCTCATCAAGGACAATCATACTATAAGAAATGCCTTAAGAAGGGGAACTAGCGAAGGAAACCCCATTAACAAGGAAATGTAGCTTAGTAAGAAGACCATTTAGAAAATGAGGACTTCTTGTACACTTATCATTCCAGTGAACCATCCACGTCATCTAGTGTTGTTTGGTACATTGATTTAGGAGCCACTCGACACACGACCGGGCACAGAGAATGGTTTACTAGCATGAGGAACACACCTTCGAAAAACCATGTTTTGTTAGGTGATGATTCTTCTTACAAAGTACAAGGTATTGGGAATATTTCTCTACCTCTTGGTTCACAAAATTGTAGATTAACAGATATATTATATTTCCTTGGCTTAACAAAGAATCTACTAGCAGTTAGTCAGCTTCTAGATCATAATCTAAAGATTGATTTTTATAGTCATTCTAGTAAGAAAGTTTCTTTGATTCGAGACAAATATAGAGGCTCAAAAATTGTTGTAAAAGCTTGAAATGTGGGACATATGTTCCAGCTTGACTTTTTCCATAGGGATGATCAAGCACTAGTGTCTAATAATTCTTCCTCTGCACAGTTGTGGCATCAGAGACTTGGTCACATTAGTTTCAAATATATCAAAACAATTCACCAGTATAAAATAGCGAGAGGCTTGCCATCTCTCAAGAAGGATACAAATAAGTTTCCTAACTACCTACTAGGAAAACAACACAGAGCTTCATTCCAGAAAAGTACTTATCAAGATCTTGGTAAGCTTGATTTGGTTCATATCAATCTTTGTGGTCTGATGCAACCTAGTCATTCCAAATTTCATTATTTCATGATATGTGTTGATGATTATTCAAGAAAAATATGGTTTTTTTTGTCTTTGTATGAAAAGTGATGTTAGGAATTAGAGAACAAATATGCAGAAACAATTCCTCAAACCACAACAGTAGGAAACTATATAGCAGAATTATATTTGTAGAAATATAACAACATAAATAAATAATGCACAAAAGAAGAAAAGACAAGATTTAACGTGGTTTAACCAATGTGGGTTATGTCCACCAAGAACTTTCTCATATTTTATTATCAACAAGAGTAAAACAAATCTCACAGTCTTCTCTCAGTTATAAACTCACAACAAAATTCTAAAGATGCTAAACCACATCTAAACCCCAATTAACACCCAATTGCTTAACCTTGATCACTCTTGATCACCTCTTGATCACTAAGACTCAAGACCTCTTGAACACTCAAGATATCTTCAAGATACACAAACACCTCTATTTATAGGATTACAATCCTTTTAAGAAGTCCTAAAGCCGACCCTAGAAGTTTGAAACTCACAACCTTTCAACTTCCCACGGCTGAAAAAACTATAACGACATTAACAACCAATTAATAACCAGTTAACAACAACGACACAATAACAGCACAACAACGTCACAACAGATGACTATAGAATGCTCCTGAAGTCTCCAAAATTAACCGTTCAAACTCTAACACTTCAACACTGATTCAAGAAGACCAAAAAAAGGCTCCACTCCCCAACAATCTCCCACTTGGATATTATTTCCACTGAGAAAAGTTCTTAACCCTTCATTATCAACCATGAAGGCCAATCAAAGTTAAACACAACTTCAAATTCTCCCTTGTGACCACCTTGGTCATCATATCTGTAGGATTCTGACTGGTATTAATCTTTTCCAGCTTCAACTTATCTTCTTCCAAAGCTTCCCTGATGAAATGATATCTCAGCTGAATGTGCTTCATCCTAGAGTGGAAAGCGGAGTTCTTCACCTAATGAATAATGCTTTGAATATCACTTTGTAGTCTCCCAACTTCCTTCTTATGACCCAAATCATCAAGAAACTACTGTAGCCAAATCATCTCCTTGCTTGCCTCTGAGGCAGCAACATACTCAACGTCTGTGGTTAAAAAAGCCACAACCTTTTGTAACCGTGAAATCCAACTCACCATTGTATCACCAATCGTAAATACATAACATGTCATGTTCCCCTGCTGTCCAAATCTCCTACCATGTACGAATCTACATATCCACATAATGTAGTGTCTAATCAACCGAAACACAATGCTACTCCCATGGTCCCTCTCAAATACTGAAGGATCCACTTTACTGCCTGCCAGTGCTATCTACCTAGATCGCTCATAAACCTACTCACTGCTCCCACTGCATGGGCAATGTTAGGTCTAGTGCATACCATAGCATACATCAAGCTACCAACTTCTGATGAGTACGGTACCCTGGACATCTGGATTCTATCCTCCTCAGTCTTGGGAATCTGCTCATTTGATAATTTAAAGTGACTTGCCAAAGGAGTACCAACCGGTTTAGCATCCTACATACTAAACCTCTCCAAGACCTTCTTTATGTACTCTTTTTGAGATAATACCGGATTCCTCTCCTTCCTGTTCTGAGTTATTCTCATACTAAGGATTTGTTTTTCTGCCCCCAAATCCTTCATAGCAAAGGAGTCACCTAGCTGATTCTTGATTACCTTTATTTCTTACATTTTCTTCCCTGTAACAAGCATATCATCCACATACAGGCACATAATAATATAACTACCATCAAGAAACTTCTTGATGTATACGCAATGGTTTGAGTGACACCTAGAGTAACCCTACTTCTACATAAAATTGGTGAACTTCATGTACCACTGCTGTGGAGCTTTTTTCAAGCCATACAAGCTCTTCTTTAATTTTCACACTAACCTCTCCTTCCCTTTGACATCATAACCATGTGGCTGCTGCATGTACAATTCCTCCTCCAAATCACCATGAAGGAATGCAGTCTTCACATCTAATTGCTCTAAGTGCAAGTCTTCTACTACAACTAAACCAAGAACAATCCTAATAGAATTCATTTTAACAACAGGAGAAAAAATTTCATCAAAGTCTATACCTTTCTTCTATGAAAATCCCTTGACCACCAACCAGGCCTTGTATCATTTCCTACCTCCATATTCCTCTTTGATTCTATACACCCACTTGTTTTGCAATGCTCTCTTGCCCTTGGGTAGCTCCACCAGATCCCAAGTCATGTTTTCCATAAGAGATCTATGCTCTTCATCTATGGTCTGCTCCCACTTCTTCCTGACATCCACTTGCACTGCTTCCTCAAAGCACTTTGGCTCTCCACTGTCAGTGAGCAATAAATAATTCAAAGATGGAGTAAATTGTCTAGGTTCCCTTCTTACCCTAGAAGACCTTCTCACCTCAAGAGTTTGGGGTTCCTGATGAGTAGGTACCTGAACTGGATATGCTGGAACATGCTGTACCTGAACCAGCCCCTTGGACACCTTATTATCTGTAATGTTCTCTAACACTGTGTATTCTTTCTTCGATTCCTCTTTCTGTTCTTGCAACTAATCTTTATACATGACTTTTTCATTAAAGACAATATCTCTAGACCAAAATATTTTCTTGTCTTTAAGACTCCAAACATGGAAACCAAAGTCATCTTCACCATATCCAACAAAGGTGCATTTCTCAGACTTAGCCTCTAACTTGGTCCTATCATCTTTATCGATGTGAAAAAATACCGCACATCCAAATATTCTAAGAAATGAGTAATTAATTTTCTTACCAGACTAAGCCTCCTCAGGTATACCTCCGTCTAAAGCCATAAAGGGTCCTCTGTTAATCAAATAAAAAGATGTGCTTACTGCTTCCACCAAAAACATGAGTGACAGCCCCACATGTAACCTCATGCACCTAGCATGCTCCATGATTGTCCCGTTCATTCTCTCTGACACTCCATTTTCATGTGGAGTATTTAGAACCATTCTTTGCCTGCGGATCCTATTTACCAAATAGTAATCAAGAAATTCATTGCTGCAATATTCCCCTCCATTATCCGACCTGAGACATTTCAACTTGAGACATGTTTCATTCTCAACCAAGGCTTTCCATCTTTTGAAAGTTTCAGACACTTCAGATTTCTTTCTAATACAGTATACCCAAATTTTTCTAGTTGCATCATCAATGAAAGTGACATAATAACATGAACCACCAATAGAGTTCACCTTAGCTATCCCCCATACATTTATATGCCGTAAATCCAACTTACCTTCCTTCCTGGTAGGTCCAAAATCGAGGAATCTGACTTGCTTTTGTTTCCCATAAACACAATCCTCACAGAAGTCCAAATCTAACTCCTTTAATCCAAGCAACCTGTCCTTTATAATCTGCATGCCCTTATGACTCATATGACCAAGTCTCTGGTGCCACAAAGTTGCATCTCCATCTGCAGAAACTAAATTACAATAATTAACACCACTGGTTAAATACAAAGTACCAGTTTTCTTACCTCTTACAACCACAAGAGCTCCCTTGGTAACCTTCCAAGAA
Source organism: Taxus chinensis (assembly GCA_019776745.2). Lineage (NCBI taxonomy): Eukaryota > Viridiplantae > Streptophyta > Pinopsida > Cupressales > Taxaceae > Taxus > Taxus chinensis. The sequence continues at coordinate 727,972,418 of CM034154.1, forward strand.
TCTATTGTAAAACTAACCGTACAACCATCACTACCCAGATGTCCCATTGATATCAAGTTCCACCTCAACTTAGGCACATGCCTGACGTCCTTAAGTAGCCATGTGTTCCCATTTTGCATTTTTACCTGAACACAACCTTTCCCTACTATGTTGCATGGTTCATCATCACCAAGATATACATGTCCAAAATCACCTTGAACAAAATCAGTAAAGTAATGTCTATGTGGGGTGGCATGGAAAGAAGCCCTTGAATCTAACACCCAAGATTTAATAATATGATCTAAAGAAAGAATTAAAGCATCCTGACAAACATCACCTCCTGCCAAATTTACCTCTTTAGTTTCCTCCTTGTTCTTCTTATCCCGAAGAGCCCAATAATCTTTCTTAGCATGACCAACCTTCCCACAGTGCAAACAGTCTAACTTACTCTTGGACTTTGACCTTCCTTGATCATTTGACTTCCCAATGTTACCTTTCCCTCTGTTATTTTGTCTCCCTCTGCTCTCCATTGTCAAAGCATTTCCAGAAGTAGAAGAATCTTCAGTGCTCTTCCTTTGCATTTCCTACCTCAAACTTTAGCTTTGAATTATTAGAGACTGAATTACTTACAACCATAACCAAGCTATCCCAACTATTTGGCAAGGAGCAAAAAATCAACAAAGCCCTAACTTCATCATCAAAGTCAATTTTTACCGAGTTTAACATACTCACAACCATATTAAATTCATTCAAATGATCAACAATAGAACCATTCTCAGACATCTTCATATTAAATAACTTTTTCATCAAAAATATTTTATTAGAGGCAGAGGGTTTTTCATGTAACTTCCCCAACGCACTCATGAGACCTTTCATGTTCTTCTCCTGTGATATGTTGAAAGAAATAGAAGATGTAAGGCATAAAAGAATTACCCCAAGCACCTTTCTATCCAGCAACTCCCAATCCTCATCTAACATGGTTGTAGGTTTCCTTACTTTTCCAACCAAAGGACCACAGAGGTCCTTTTGATATAAGTAATCCTTCATTTGCATCTTCCACAAACCAAAGTTCTACCCATTGAACTTCTCAACCCTTGATATGCCCTCATCTGCCATAGCTCCCACTCAAGCTAAACTTTCCCTGTGATTTACAAATTCAGAAAAAAAAACCACCAAAGCTCTGATACCAATTGTTAGGAATTAGAGAACAAATATGTGAAAACAATTCCTCAAACCACAACAATAGGAAACTATATAATAGAATTATACTTGCCGAAATATAACAACATAAATAAATAATACACAAAATAAGACAAGACAAGATTTAACGTGGTTCACCCAATGTGGGCTATGTCCACTAAGAACTTGCTCAGATTTTACTATCAACAAGCGTAAAACAACTCTCACAGTCTTCTCTCAGTTATGAACTCACAAAAGAATTCCAAAGATGCTAAACCACATCTAAACCACAATTGACACCCAATTGCTTAACCTTGATCACTCTTGATCACTAAGACTCAAGACCTCTTGAACACTCAAGATATCTTAAAGATACCCTAACACCTCTATTTATAGGATTACAATCCTTTTAAGAAGTCCTAAAGTTGACCCTAAAAGTTTGAAAGTTGCGACCTTTCAACTTCCCATGGCTGGAAAAATTGTCACGACGTTAACAACATATTAACATTGACGACACAACAACGGCACAACAATGTCACAACAGACAACTGCAGAATGCTCCTGAAGTCTCCAAACTTAACCGTTCAAACTCCAACACTTCAACAATGATTCGAGAAGACCAGAAAATAGGCTCCACACCCCAATAAGTGATGCTTTTGAGAAATTCTAAAAGTTCAAAGTGGTGGTAGAGAATGAGACTAGTCTTCATATCAGATCTCTCTGCTTAGATCAAGGGGGAATCCACCAGTAATGATTTCAAATCCTACCTGCAAGCCCACAAAAATCATTGACAGATTCCTCCACCACACTCACTGCAACAAAACAATATTGTTGAGAGAAGGAACATTACTATCATGGAGATAATGTATTGCGTGATCAATGATTATGGACTAGCGAGGACATTTTCGATAGAAGCAACAAAGAAAATAGTATATTTTTTGAAAAAATGCCCACAACTACACTTGATGGAGTAACACCACATAAAGCATGTTCAAATTAGAAACAATCCATTACACACTTCGAAGTATTTGGGTTCAAAGCTAGAATGCACATACCTAATCAGGACATAAAGAAGTTGGATATGAAATCACAAAAAATCATTTTCATTGGCTACAATGAAGAGGCTCTTGGGTACAAATTGATGAATCCAAAGACCAATAAAATCTACACTAACAGAGATGTTGAATTGTTTAAGAAGAACGAAGCTGTGAATCCTCCATACTCACATGATGTAGATAGCTCACCTGTTGTAAAAACAGAAGAAAATGTTCCCACTGATGATAGTGATGATGGGGATGATGGTGATGATCAAACAAGATCATGAACCATGGGAGCAATAAAACGTATGTCCAAGTTGTATACTAATATGATTTAGGATGCAAAAGTGGATGCTCCACTAGATGCATCTACCACTGGACCACATAATCATAGTAAAAATCAAGAAGAGGTAAATTTTTCTTTAATGAGTAGAGTTGTTGAATCTGTAGCTCTCTACTATCCATGAAGCCCTACAGTCAAAATCTTGGAAAGATTTTATGGATGTTGAGTATCATTTAGTGATAAAAAATAATACCTAATAACTTGTCAACCTTCCACCAGGGAAGGAACCCATTGGTTGCAGATGGATATTCAAAACAAAGTACAAAGAAGATGGAACCATATACAAGTACAAAGAGAGACTAATAGAAAATAAGTATGCACAAAAGGAAGGCATAGACTATGAGGATACATTTTCTCCCATAGCTAAGATCAAAATGATTAGGATGATATTTTCTCTAGTTGTTCAGTTTAGTTGGAAAGTCCATTAGATGGACATGAAAAGTTCCTTTCTAAATGGATATTTACAGGAGGAAGTCTTCATGAATGAACCTGAGGGTTTTTTCATACTTGGCTAAGAAACAAAGGTATATAGACTTAGGAAATATATTTATAGCCTTAAATAGGCACCCCAAACATGGTACATTAAGATTGAGGAGCATCTCGTCCAACATAGATTTGTCAAAATTCCACATGATCCCAATATTTACCTCAAGAGGAAAAGAGGAGAGATTGTGATAGTTTTTGTATATGTCGATGATATAGTCATCACTGAAAGCACAATGAAGATGATAGATTCTATGAAGAAATATCTTAATCGATCGTTCAACATGATATATCTTGCGCTCATACACTATTGTATTGGATTAGAAGTATGATAGAAGGAGAATCACATATTTTTTTCTCAATTGAATTATACCAAGACAACACTTGAAAAAATTAGGATAATGGACTGCACACTGATTTCTACACCCATGGAGATGAGATTGCAATTATCTCATTCAGATCCATCTCCTCTAGTAAATGTAACTCTTTATCAATAGTTGATTGAGAGTCTCATTTACCTAACATATACTAGACCAAATATTAACTTTGCAGTGAGCTATCTTTCTAGGTTCATGCAGGAACCCAATTTGTTTCATTGGAAAACAACAAACAGGATCTTGAGGTATCTCAAGGGTACTATAGATCTTAGTCTAGAATACAAGAAGAATGATCAATTCTTCTTGACTAGATATTCAAATTTAGTTCATGCAAGTAATATTGATGACAAGAAATCCACTTCTAGATTTGTATTCGTTTAGGGATTTGGAGCGATATTATGGGGAAGAAAGAAACAAAAATTTGTTTCTCTCTCTTCTACATAGGCCAAATATCATGCTACAGGTGGAGTTGTCTGCGAAGCGATATGACGACGTTACATACTTGAGGGACTTGGAGTATCACAAGAGAAATCCACCACCGTGTATGTTGAAAATTAGGGTGTTCTTAAACTTTTTTGCAATCCATTATTTCATGAGATAACTAAACATATTGAGGTAGAGGTTCACTTCATACATGGGCATGTGTTGAAACACAATATACAACTTGAGTTTTTCCCAACAACTGAACAACGAGAAGATATCTTCAAAAATTCACTTGCATGTGATAAGTTCAAGATGTTTAGAGAGTTCGTCTCCTCATCTGTTGAGAAAATTCAAAATAAAGGGGGGAGTGTTAGGTAAAACCTATTTTACTAGGTTAATTTAGCATTTACTAGGTAATTGTTTATTGGGTGAGTTACTCTGGTAGATTTGTTAGTTTACTATGGTAAGTAATTGGTTATTTGATTGTTTTATTGGTATATGGTTATGTATTTTTAAAGCCATATATTTGTATTATTTTGGAGTAGGGTATGTATTTTGTTACATAGTTGTAACTGCATATTTATATGCATATGGTTGTACAATGCATGTATACATTACAACTCATATTGCTAGGTAATTTGGATGTCATCTACTTATTTTGATATTAATAAAATAATCAAAGGATTTCTCCCTATTTCTGATCCTCAACAAAAATTATAGTTGATGTGATGAGTAAAAAGGTTTAATGATTATGCGTTGATTACTTGATATGTGATTACATTGAATTAGGATGCATGTATGATTGGCATTTAGATGATAAATTCTACTTATTGTATGATTAATATGTAAGATTGGATTATATTACTTTAGAACATGCATTGACTTAGAAGTTACAAAGTAGGAAAAGGAAACATGGTTAATAATACACAATTAAATTCTATGGGTGGTGTGCATGTTTCACACATAAGTACCAATGAGGATACATGGTGAGGAAACCTATTCTTGTGCAAGAAAGGAGGGAGATCCTCATATAGTCAAAAAAAATGATATTAAGAGTAGTAGGAACTATATATATATATATATATATATATATATCAGGTTGGATCATGGTGTGGTAAAGACATGATGGATGAGAAATGATAGAAAAATAAATTTTGCCTTGCGAGTCCGAATTGGGACACATGAATTTATTTTTTCACCCTGAGAGTATAGGAAAGTGTTTTGGGGTAAAATATTATATGATTTTGAATCCACAACACATGATTAGATCATTGTTACTATTATTGAGACCAAAATATTCTTGAAATTCCAAATTTAGGGTATATTCCATCTTTGACTGAGAGGGGCAGCTGATGTGTTCTGAACCACCTATAGAAATATTTGAGCCTTGGGAAAAAGTTCATGTTTCTATATTTTATAGGCTTCCAAGAGATTTATGACGAATATTTTTTTCTTATTAAATCCCTTTGGAACTCTCAGAATCATTCGGAGAAGTCAACTTTCACCATTGGATCTTTCATTCCTTATACCATGAAGTAAGTACCCGATGTTGAACAAATCGTTCCTAAATAAAATTTTCTTCCCCAAAATTTCCTAAATTTCCTTAGACACCTTAAATGTTCCCCAAAATCACCCTCAGATGATTTATATTTTCCCTGTACACTTACAAAGGATGTTTACGTAGCTATAGAATGGATAAAAATGACCTTTTTAGGCCTCTGGAGGAAGTTGTCTTTCACAGAATCTCAATAAGTTCATCTATCACAATACAAAATCTTACCTGTAAACTAAAACAAACTTAATAATATTGTTATCACTTTCCTATGATCCTGGGTGAGGGTTGAAATGAGGGCATACTAGCCAAAAGGGAGGATTCATAGTGACAAGGAAACAAAATTTTCAATTATGGGCTTAGTTGTCATGCTCTAAGTTTCAATGTTTCATGCTAGACATTTTGCATGACAAAAAATGGATCTAGCTTGGGGAAATTGGGATGTAAGGAGAAATAGACAGCCTAATGTATCTTGTCGGTAGTAAACCAATGCTTTGTTCATTGGCTTATAGAGTCACCACATTGAAAAAATAGAAATGCTACAAACACAACCAAGAAATGAACACAACCAACACACGATAGGGAAATAAAACAAAAAATGGGAAGGGAAACACACCAAAAAAGAGAAACCATGGAAAAACATAATAAATCACCTATTTACATGTGGGGGGACAACCTACTTTCATTGTCACACCAATTATTACTGAATGTTTACCCATACACGGGTATCACCGAATGCCTTTCTTCGGAAAATCCATTGACGCATTCACTAAAATATGACCCCTTTCTCAATTTATTGAGAAATTTTGTATGTTTTTTCTTGAAATTGAGGGTCCACTTAGTTAGTTCATTTCCTTTGTTGTTTTGACATCTTCTTTATATCTTCTCATTTATTCCCAAGTTCATCCAATTGTTGATTTTCCTTCACTGCTAGGAGAATGAGTCTTGATCATACTAGGATTGTTATTTTCATACTGAGGTTTATGATCTTTAACAGGAATTTGAATTTTATTTTTAATCTACTTCAGACCATTGTTTCCATAGATTTTTTCTGGGTAGGTGTTTTAATACTATCACAATCCTCTTGATGTTACACATTTCTCAATTGCTTCAAACAACCATCCTTCATATTATATTGCTCATTTTTGATCCACTTCTCTATATGGTGTGGTGTGCACATTGCTTCATTATCTTGGAAAGAGAATGAATATAAAAAATTAAAAACATCACCTTTTCCATCTTGGTCATTTTGATCTTTAAACTCCATCTTCATGATGGAAACATCCTTTCCTTGAATGGAGTGAACATTGCAAGATGTAATCATATTATTATTTGTAAGTTCCTTGTTGATAAAGTTTTCATCTTGAACAGAATCAACCTTGGGGGAATCAAACACCATCTCATAAATCTATTTTTCATTTAGTAGGTATTCATCTTCTTAAAAGGAGAATGAACACAAGGCTGAGGCTAAAATATCAAGATCAACATTTTCCCAATCTTGACCATTATAAACTTGGAAATTAATATCCATAATGAAGACACCCTCTTCTTGAGTAGAGTCAACTTCAAGAGACCCAAGAATCTTATTATTCATGTATTCCTTCATGAAAGATCCATCCTCTCCTAATGGGAAAGATAAATCTTCATGATGAACCTTGAGAAAATGATTGGAAACATGGGACTCACCTGTAAAGAAGTTGTTTGATGTCACTCTTTCTTCTTGATTCTCATTACTTGTCATCTCAGGATTGTTTAAGCCAAAATTTCCATGATCTCTATTACCAAAAAATAAAGAATCTACATCTATACTCAGTCAGAAGAATCCACTATCAAATTTCAGTTCTATCAGATAATCATGATGCTTTCTGACCAGCTCCATCACACTTGGATAATCCTTCATAAATAGATATAGCTCAACATATTCCTTGGAGGCTATGAAAAAGTTGTAATACCTTGAATCATGAAATAGGATATCTACCCTTAGGTCATCTGGCCTTTGAACGATGTATTTCATTTTTCTGATTAGAAGGATCTTCTTCATCTTACCATTTACCGGAATGGTGGCATGCGACCAATCCATCTGTATATCGCCACCAACATCCTTAAAGAATCTTTAACTTAATAACATACCATATGAGAATGAAATTTCTACTACAAGTATTTTCATCATGATCTTCTTGTCAAGAAAATCTGCAAATGCTACTTGAGCATCCTTGACCTAGCCAACAAGAGGTACTTATTTGGTTTCCATGTAGTAGCAATGGCTAGTAGTGGAAGTGAGAGAGACCAAGAGCTTTAGAAAATTTTGCATGCATGACATTGTTAGAGGCACCGGAGTCAATAATGTAATTATTCAATTTATATCCATTGACCAAAAAGGCTAGATAGAAAGGTTCTACTTTCTTAGAGGTGGAGGGTGTGGAAAAAATAAGGGTTTGAGAAGGAGTGTTATGAGGAGTGGGAGGTGGTTCTCTGACGGTTTTATTTTTGGAACATGAGCTCAAACTACTTCCTTAGATAAAATAAACAAGCCTATCAAATTACTTGGGATGAGTTCTCAAGTACTCAGACTCAGAAATATGAATTCTGGATTTCTTACAATGGTAAATGATGTCAAAAGGTGAATAAGTGGTAAGAACATTAGGAACTATGGTAGCCTTGAAAAGTGTAGGATTTGCATTATTAGGATCAATAGAAGCAGAAGCTAATTTGTCAAGAGGAGATGAAATAGACTTACTCAAAGAGGCAAAAAAATTCTTGAATGAGATAGTCTCGGGATTCTTCTTGGTTAAACCCAGGGAAGCAAACATTGATGATCCTCCTTTTTTCATTATTTTTCGTAGAGTATCCATTTTAGGATTAAAATGATTTGGTTGGGAAGTAGAATAAGAGGTTTATTTATCCATTTATGAGCAAGTGAACACTACACAAGAGTAGTTATCCATGGATTCTTCAAAATCTTCATCTGATAAGTATTCAAAATACCAATTCTAGCACATCCATCTTCTTCTTTATCTTCTTCAATTTCTTCTCCTTCATCTTCACTAGTCCCAGATATTGCATTAACCGATGGAGCTTCCATTGCAAGCCTTTGGGGTGCTCGTGCAATCTGATTTTTGTTCTGATTTTGGTATGAAGTATGTTGAGAAATTTCCTTCTTTAATGAAGTCAAATCATTTGCCAATATTCACAGCTATAGATCAACTCTTTCATCTTTAGAAATTTTGTCTGTATTCTTTGTTGAATAGTTCTTAATCCTCCCTAACATGATAAGGTCATATTCTACCCCAATGAAAAGTTCTTGAGCATTGTTTAGAGTATTTGGTTGAGCTCTCCATAGTATGAAACCAACTTTGGGAAACTGAGCATTCATGAAGAACCTATTTTGATTGTCCACAGTAGGATGAGCACTAATAGGAATCTTGTTGATCAACTTATTGAACTTCCATATAAATCATCTCATGGGATCTGCGGTTCTTTATTCATCTGAGAAAGTTGAGCAAAGTGGGAATGAACATCTTCTGCAGTCTTGAATATCACTTTGAACTTGGTTTTTTTATACCATCCCATTAGTAATTGAGTGTGAAGGAAAGTAGTAAAACCAGTCCATAGTGACATATTGTAATGATTCCACGAATAGTCGAACGAAAACATATTCATGTTGCAGTCCAAGAATGCCATAGGATGTGATGAAAACTAAAATATAATTGTATAGACATTGCTTTCCATCTCCATTGAATTTGGGAAAGTTATTTCTTGATCCTTTTTGGAAATTCATGGAGTGGAGAAGACATATCTAGTGGACTGATGTTTTGTCCCCATATCAAAAGTGTAACCATTTATTCTTCTCCTTCTTCCAACTCTTCTTCACTTTCTTCTTTAGGAGGAATGAGGATTTGTGGTTCTACATCCAGTTCTTCAATATGACCTTCAAGAGGATTTTCAGGAACTTGTCTTTCTACCTAGATAGTGGGAAGTCTGAAATCAAATCTTTGTTGTAGTTCTTCGAATGTGGAATCAACAATACCACTTTCACAATTAACGTGAGTGTATATCTTTTCTGATAGTTTTCTTAATGTGTTAAATAACAATGCAACAAAAGAAATGTATATTTTTCAATGGGATTCAATAGGGATTTTGAATATTCAAATAGTATTTTTGGTGATTTTCATTTTTTAGTTTTTTTAATGGATTTTAGAATATATGATTCTTTTTGTATTTTTAGAGATCTTTTAAGGGTGCATAGAGGGAAGATCTTCCCCAACAAAGTTGCCACACAATATTGGTGAAATAATTTGTTTGTAGTGTAAATCATTGGTTTTCACCAATGGTCATGGGGCTAAGCCCCTCCTTCTTTGGTATGGGGAGGCTTTCATTATTGAATGTAAACTAACTAAAACTACAGGGTGGCCGTTAGGCCAAGGATCACACATGAATAATCCACTAAACCTATGGAAAAGTGCTTGTATAGTGTACAATGGAGGAATTTGATGTGAGGGAAAAAAAAGAGTAGGAGAAATAGAGAGAGATATGGAAACTATGATCACAATCTCTAAAGAATTATGATGACAATCTCTAAAGAACTATGATCAAAATATCCTTCTTCTATGAGATATAGAAACATTCCAGGGCATCGAATAAATGTTTAGAAATAATGTTATGAAATATTCATTATGATGGAAACATGATGATCTTCTCTGATCATAAGGTATGAGTTAGGATATAGGGATCACTTCCTTACTCCTCCAGGTCTTTGCAGTTCACCTTCGTGACCAAAAAAACAACTCTAAGATACTTAAACCTTTTTATGCTTTCCTGTCACTCACTGAAATAGGTATTCATCTTGTAGATAGAAGGATTTATCCCTAAATAAATTCTTGTCTTATGACCCCCAGGTTGAATTGAAATGATGTGATGGCATATGCTTCTTCCTTCAAGGTGTGAACACACTACAAGGTGTTATATGAGTGTTTAAGAACACTACTAAGTGAATTATAACATGTAAGATTGAGATGGCTACCCATTCTTGCAAACATGGGTACTTCAAACATGGAAATCATCCATTTACCCTTCCTGGATCCAACATCCCCTTGAATGAAATAAACATAGGATGCTCCTACATCTTCTTTCTGAATTTCTCCTCATGGAAATAGGTTCGTTCTTCAGATAGAAGGATCGATCCTTGAATTAAACTTAAGGGAATGTATGAGAATGAGTTCCATGTTTTTGAAATCCAAACTACATTGAAACACTACAAATGCCACCTTCTTGACTTGCAATGTGTGAGCACATTAAAAACCATTGGGTAATTGTTTAAAAAACACATTCGTGAGATATGTATTGTTTGTGGACCTTGATATGATTTCCAACATCACTCATGGCGATCTTATCTTATCATGATCCAGATGGCCATTTACTTAATGAATTGAATTTAAATTAAATTCTTGATGTTTAAAATCCTCCACATACCTCATGATGTTATTGATTTCACCCATTTCCCATGTGATTATCTTTTACACACATTGATTCACTCAGATATGTTCCTTATCATAGTGTGTTCATATGATATTCCTTATCCTCGGAAATAGATCTGATCATGAGGTAGGAGTTGGAATGAGAACTTCACTTTCCTTCTCATGGTTCATTTCATCTTTGAATCAAACATTTTTGGAAAAGAGGTCTCCTTCATGGGATGGAATCAACCTCGGGGACTCAAAAAAGTTCTACAAAGGTTGAAAGAATCCATCAAGGGTTTGGTTCAGAGATTTTTGTTTTACCTCGATGACGAAGGAATCTCATTCCTAGATGAATTAAATCATGATGATTCCCTTTTGCCAAAATTGGGATGAATTAAACCATCCAACTTCTTTCATCAAATTGTGTCATGCATGAATCTCCTTTGGATTGATGCTTTGGGAGCCTACGGGGGTTTTCATTCCTATCTAAACCACGAAACAACTTCTCAGCCTCACAATGGTCATGAAAATCAACGAGATAGGAAGAATGGGAGTTTCCGTAATATTTCTAAACTTAAATAAAAAACTTTATTTTCTTTGTAGGTCCTATCTAGGATTGCTATTTTTAGTAAATTTTTACCATTATCTCTTTCTGATGTTTCTTGCTTGTGTGGAGTGTTGTAGATACTGAGAATTCACCATTTTTAAAACTTACTATTTTTTAAACATGTAAAACCTCATACACTTACTATTTTTAGAAATGGGACTTACAGCTATCAGGTTACAACGAAAACACTTTAATTTTTTTCTATTTTTACTCTAAGACTCTCTGCTTTAATTTTCAAGTTTAGTCATTTTCCGGATCTCCGCAGAATAAAAAAGAAAACTTTCTGGGCTGAAATTTTCACCTTGATAGTGTAAATTATACAAATAATCCATGGAAGTTCTCCTACAATCAACTTGAAGGTATTTTCAAATGGAGTGCATTGGAAAAAAATTTCGTAGATCAAGTACACATATTGAGAGATACAAAAAAAAATTGGTTTGCAAGCTTGAAGTAATAGGATTGATTGTAGCAGCATGTCTAGACATTAATGGAGGTTAGGAGGATGTTTCAACAACACTTCTCAAAAAATGGTTAAGTGTTTTGGAGAGAAGGGGAGTTAATGAAATTTCAATGTGTTTCTTAAGTCACATGTAACCATACCTACTTGACTAGGGTTGGAATGAAGTTTATGTGAGGTTGCACTAGTGTAAGGGGTATAGAGGGGAAACATGAGACACCAAAGTGTGACTTTTAATAGATGGTGACAATGACAACCTCTGGTGCCTTGTGGATGAGATGCAGGGGTTGGGAAATGAGAATCAGAGGGGTTAGAGGTGGATTTTTAGTGACAGGGGCTGCATGGATGAGGGTGTCCAAAGTGTGACCTGGGAGAGAGGGGGTCACACTTTGGTGTCCCCTTGTCCTCTTGCACCTTGGGGGGGATAGGGGATAACTAAGAGGAAAAAGTGTGACCACAAGTTTGATGGGGGAGAGGGGGTTGAAATTTGGTGTCCCTTTTTAAATTTGTCCCTTGGGGGACATAAGGGACAAGATGGTTTCCAAAATGTGGATTTTATATTTTAAGAAAGTAGATTTTGCCTTGCGAGTCCAAATTGGGACACCTAATTTGGGTTTTTCACTTTGTGAGCATAGGAAAGTGTTTTGGGGTCAAAAAATATATTATTTTGACTCCAAAACACATGATGAGATCATTGGAATGATTATTGAGACCCAATTTTTCTTGAAATTCCAAATTTATGGTATATTACATCTTCGATCGAGAGGGGGGAGTTGCTATGTTCTGAACCACCTTAGAAAATATTTGAGCCTTGGAAAAAATTTCATGTTTCCATATTTTAGGGGATTCCAATATATTTTTAGATGAATATTTTTATTCTTCTTAACTCCCTCGAGAAATTCTACAATCATCCAGATAAGTCAGCTTTCACCGTTGGAGCTTTCCTTCCTTATACCCTAAATTACTTGATGTTGAACAAATTGTTCCTGAATCAAATTTTATTCCCAATTTTTTTCTTAAAATACCTTGGAAACCTTAAACGTTCCCAAAAATCACCCTCAGATGCTTTATATTTTACCTGTACACTTTCAGATGTTGTTTACTTAGCTGCATAATGGTAAAAATGACCTTTTTAGGCATCAGGAGGAAGTTGTCTTTCACATCATCTCAATAAGTTCATCTATCACAATAAGAAATCTTCCTTACACACTAAAACACACTTAATAATATTTTTAGCCCTTTCCTATGATCTTGGGTGAGGATTAAACTGAGGGTAGGTTGTCCAACAGGAGGATTCACAGTAATAGGGAAACATAATTTTTAATTATGGGCTTAATTGTCATGCTCAAAGTTTCAATTTTTCATGCCAGACATTTTGCATATTAACAGTAGGGTTTAATTAGTGTAAATAAGAAAATTTATCCCCAATCCATGTTTATTCATCACAAAAATTCATAATTAGGGTTTAATTGATGCAAATAGGATAATCGATCCCCAATACATGTGTAATTATCATATTAGGTGTATAATTATTACTAAGATTAACAAAAATAAGACAATTGATCCCCATTACATGTCTAATCACTACATTAAGTGCACACTTAGGGTTTTGATGGACCCATTTACACCAATTAATCCCTAATACATAGCTAATTATTGCACTAGGTGTGTAATTTGGTACAAATTAACAAAAACTTAACAATTGATCCCCAATACATATCTAATTGTCATACTAAGCGAACAATTAGGGTTTAATTAGAAAAAAACATGTCAATTAATCCCCAATACACATCTAATTGTTGCAATGGGTTTATAATTATGGTTTGATTGTCACAAGAAGGATAATGAATCCCTAATACATGCTTAATTGCCACACTAGGTGCATAATTAGGGTTTGAGTAGCACAAATAATTCAATTAATCCCTAACACACGTAAAAATTATCATACTAGGTGTATAATTAAGGTTTAATTAATGAAAATGGGCCAATTGATCCATAATACATGTTGAATTATAATAATATGTGTATAATAATGTTTTGTTTGGTGCAAACATGCCAATTGATCTTTAATATGTGTTTAGCTGTCACACTAGGTGTATTTTCAATATTTACCATTCCCTTCCCTTTCGAACATAAATATTTTGTGCATAGAATATTTCCAATTGCAATTCAAGTTTTACACATAAATTTCAAAGTCCCACTAATAAAAAATACTTTAAACAAAAATACCTTATGATAGTTGCTTTTAATTGACTACTAATTTTTAATGGTATTTTAATTGATTCTTAATTAGTTGTGTAAGTAGTATTATAAAAGTGAATTAGGAACAATTTAATCACCGTTACAAGATGATTATTTTGAATTAATTAATATACATTAAATATGCACATTTGAGAATAAAACATTAATACCAACAACTATGTTAATACAATATAATGATTACTTAAAACACATAAAGGGATAAAAATGTAACTACATAGAGTGGTACAAGGCTGATTTGGATGTGCATACTAGGACAAAAAATAATTATAAATTTGGTAATTATTTGTATCTAATTATAGAACTGGAAAATATTCTCATACAAGATATTAGAACTATTGTATGACCTTTCCTAACTCTATATGGTCCTGCTTACTTTTGTACAGTCTTGAACTTGTGCATAGTGGGGTTATGCAAATTTTCCTACCCTTTTCTTTCTTGGAAATGAGTGCTTCTATATATATTGGTATGGCTAACACAATTTCAAAATCACCTAAAATAAAATGCATCACGTAGAAACCTTAGATACTTGTAAAAAGTAGAAATCATGTAGATACCTGCAACAAATTTCATGAAAGTATTAGATAACCAACTAGAGAAATCAGTGTGTGGGTGAGGCTGGAATACCATTGGAACTCAAATCTTTCCAAAATAATCCAAGTGTTGCACTACATTTCCTTGAGTGCGAAAAATCCTCATGTATTTATCAAAGTGTACGTGCAATTGTGCATGCATATCTAAAACAACCCTATATTTCTACACTCGTGTCTCTTGACACAAAGATAGTGGGTTAATATAGATTATATAATGTACACAATGTGGTAGTAGTGTGATGTGGTTTATGTCATATAATTAGAATATTCATTTTATACCTTGAATGTCTTTGAAAATTCTTGGATTTTACTTGTTACTGCTAAGACCTGTCTCTAGGAACTTTGAGTTTTTGAATATGGAGGAAACTAGACTCTTGAATTGGTTTGACTGACATAGACACGTGTAGTGGCTTCTCCAACTGATGTGTAACTAGTAATTTAAAGATATTTTTGAGATCTTTGAGTGCTTTAGAATTTGATATTTCCACTGGGTCTTTCAAGAATCATAGGTGAGTTATGATGCATTTTAATTTCTTATATAGGATTCTGTAGGTTAAACATTCACATTAAAGATGACCTAGGAAGATGAAATAAAACACATAAGATATTCAAATAGGAAAAAGAGTAATAAGATAGAAGGGTCCAAGAACATAGAAGTCAATTAGGATTTTTACTCCAATAAGGCCTTGAGTTGTATGGTTTTGTATACAAAATAAGTGGTCAACGCAAAGGCTAAAATTTAGGATTGATGTCCAGGGTTGAATTACTACTTTAGTAGATTAATATTATTCAAATGATTGATAAATAAGTATGTAAAGGTGAGTGATTCAGGAGAGAGCTAGAAATATATATTGATTAGGATTAGAATGTGAGCATTTTCTTAACATAGGAATAAAGCCAAACTAGTCCTTGCCAAAGGATATGTTACTAAATTTGAGTGTCTATACTTTCCCACTTTAAGTGTGTAATTGAAAATTGCATGATTAAAGGAAAAACATACTTGAGTATGTGTACACACTTTGTATTTTCTTGATAGTTTTTGTCCTTGGTGGTGTTGGAACGTTCCATGGTAAAACATGGAACACATAGTGTAATCAACATCCATAGTAAAAATAAAACTATAATTCATATGTGTAGAGTGCTTTTAACTTTTAAAAATTGAACTTGTATAGAATAAAATTAAGAGATACAAAACATGGAAGGAATACACCTATTCATTTTGCAAAGGGAGGATATCTGATTCTTATTCTACTTTTAATATTTGAATCTTTTCTTGCTCTTTTGAAAGATTCAGGGTTAGTAGTCCCCAATTGTGTTGAAGGAGAAACCAAAGTAAGAGATGGGGTTGAGTACATATGGGCCCAACATCAAAGAGTAGATGTAATGAAACAACCCATTAAGGGGGAAGAACAATGTAAAGAGTATTTTAGCAATAATAATATCTTCCCACGCAAATATACAAAGGAAAGGAAAGAAATCCTATGAAAAAATTAGCCACTTCTATAGCTTCCAACCCCATGGACCACATAGCTTTAAATGGATATATGGCCAATTTTGTACCATAAGTATGTAAGAATATGAAAATGTTAGAACTTTATTAGAAATTACCCTGAACAAGGAACATATATAGTAGGGGTTTTAAACTAAATGAATGGTCTTGAATTGGGTTGTATGTCTATAACCAGTGTAAATTATTCCCCTTTTTATGGATGTAACTACTTTTGAGGGTCTAGAATCTATATAGTTCCTCTAAAATGAACCCCAAAATTTGTCTCTACCAGTTGTATATGAATAATACACCCCAATGAATTATTGTTCTTTTGAGGTATACATGATAAAACATTTGAGTACAAAGATCAAAATGGATGTTGTGTACCCATGTACGATAAATTTGATAATCTGTAGAAATAAAAAATATGCACATATTTCTATTACATTATGTCCCAAATTATGTTATAATATGCATGATTCCTAAGCAAGAAAACTAGATATTGATAACACTTGTTTTACTTTACATTGTCATTATTTTATCTTTCCATGCTTTCATCCTTTAATTTTATAGAATTATACCTTTAGTTTTGGACATCACACAATGTGTTACTCAATTGAGCATTTCTCGATTCATCTTTGGAGCTTTTTGAAAATAAGTGCCTAGTAATAGAGAATAGTGGTCGACACTGTCATCACCATGTGGGCATTTTTTTCTTTTTGCTTGTGTTATTATATTTAAAAATGGCACACCACTTGTTTTTTTTTTCTAAACTTGTATTGATTACTTTGGGTCAGATTTTAGGTTTGTTGATGTCAAAATTCAAAGAAGGAATCATATATATATATATATATATATATATATATATATATATATATATATATATATATATATATATATATATATATATATATATATATATATAAATATAAAAGGAAAAACAAGAAGATACTAATCAGGCTAATACTAAGGACCTATCTAGAAACTAAGGAAATTATTCTTAAGCAAGGGACTGCATTTTGGACTACAATATTCACTGCATGGGAAGGGGAAATTTCTAAACTCTATGAAACACATTATCTTGGGGATAAAGTAGTTCTAGCCCGATATCTCGGTGCAACTTGCATAAGAGAAACCTAGTTTCTAAGGACACAATTTCTATAACACACACACACCTGAACTACATATATTCTGAAATGTAGTCAAATAATTAGTGATAAACACATTGGGGTGACCTTCAAGGTCAGTCATACTCAATCATTTGCATATTTTAAATAATATAATGTGTGCTTGCGTCTTATGTAGGTAGCGAGGGTTTGTTTTGTAGGAACATGTGTGATAGGATAACTCTACAACGAAGTGGATGTGATACATAGTGAATTGAAGGTAACATTATCAAACACTGAAGGAACTAGACCTGCACCCATCACTATGACACTAGCACTGAGGTGATATTTTCCCCTTCTGGGTGATACTATACTAGTATAGCTCTCAAATCGCTGTTTTTCAGATGAAGTAAATAAGATTCAAATCGAGCCTTTTCCACTATTAGTCACACCCATATTCATTGTAAACAACCAAATATACGCTAAGTCATTCTAATCCTCTCATTATTTATACTTTACTGTCATTGTATGTTGATATATTTTGTGTTTATGACATATCTAATTTAATCTAGTCCTCTGATTAAGAATAAATTTTGTTAAATCATAATCTACATTTGATCACATGGAATGTTATAGTGGTGGCCATTGTTGGGATCCTATTATTGCAAGAGGGTTATACATGATGGTGACCACAAAACACAAATAAAGTAAAACATAACACACAACAAGAAAGAGTATTAATAATAGATTTGTATAGAGGTATGAACAATAGTGAAGAGATAATCAATCAAGATAACATAAGCAAGATATGTAAAATAGTCACATCAACACATAGATCTACAAACATGGGACACCTTGTGCCACAAGACAATCACAATAGAGGAATTGAGGTTGCATACAAATAAGCATGTGCATATACATATGATAGACATAGAGCCACAACAATGGGACACCCATGGTGTCACAAGAAAGTGAAGGCACTCAGCTCGCATACAATAAGTAGTCACACAATCAAAGAAATCAACTAAAAAAGTAATCTAATCAAACAAGTATAACAATTAAGAGTGAAAAGAACAATCAATTAAAATAGGTTAGCATTGCACAAGACACTTGTATTAACTCTTTTATCCCAAATGATAAAATATACACAATATAAGTAATTGAGCATAATGAAAAAGTGTAAATAAATTAAACAAAACAATAACTCTTGTATAGTGTAAGAGATGCCCTAAAATGATTAGCATCACTGGGAAGGGACAATGTTGGAACCTGTTAATATATATTTCTTGCATCAAGCTCAACATAACTCATGAAAAAATGTGTTTAAATAGTATATAGAGAAACATGTTATGTATCAAAATAATATTACAAACAACATATGTAAAGTAAAGAACTAACAAATTTGTTATATGTAGGCCCTGATTTTGTTTTCTTTCAAATATGGGAATGTTTTTGTGTTATGTGATTGTTTGAATGTTTTGTATTTTTGAAAATGTTATATACAGCGAAGGAGGTAGTAAAATATTTATCCAAAAAGGGCCTCATGAGGTGGTAGGGTGGACACATAAGCTGAAGCAAACTCATGCGTCAAATATGTCATTAGTGAAGGAAAATCATGTATGAGCTATGCGAGAGTCATAGTATGCGCTATAAGAAACCTAATATGGAAAGAATCATAAGGATTAATATGTGCACAATATTATTTTGAACTTTGATTATGTTATTGAAATTTTTTTGACGTACCCCTTATTTTTTGAGAAAATTATTAAAACCCTTATGTCTCCATTTCGCAACATTTTGCTTTTTTTTCTTCTAAGCATTTTAGCGGGGAAACTTAGGATTTTTATGCATTATTTAATTTATATATCATTTAAAGTGTTTTTGTTACATTTGTATACTTTGTCGACAAATTGTTTGTTTTTGTGAAGGATATATAAGGTGTTCTATTCGTCAAACTAGATGCATTACTTCCAACACGGTGATTAAGCTTCACTTCACACTATCAATTTTTGGTTTTCAGACTCGGTTGCTGATATATATATGTTCTTTCCATTTTGTAAATAATTTTATTAAATTGGTTCATTGAAATTATTATTAAGTTTGGAATGATTATATTTCTTTCGTCTGCCCTCATTTCAGATTAATTGCTAGGCGTAATCATGTGGTCCTAAAACATAGTGCGGATCGTTTATTTTTTCATGGATACTTGTTGATCTTTGTGTGTTAATTTGGACTATATCACATTGCATTCAATCGAAAGTTGGGTATACATATGTATGTGGGTGATTGGTTAAAATGGAGTAATGTTTATATTTGTTGATCACTAGGTGTATTGGGAGCCAACCCTTTGGGTTAAGACCATGTTTATATAGCCAAATAAATATGTTATGGAAAATAATTATTGGTATTTTGCATGAGGTCGTGTTGGTTATATTGTGGTTACAATAACTATTGTTTCAAATGATTAGATTAATCTAAATTAATGAATTCATTCTTACATTTAATCCCATCACCAGCTACTTCGAAGTATGTAAATTTGAGCTTTGTGATTTTTGTTGCATTCATTTTTTATGTGTTTTCCGACTCTAGTATTTTTGTTGATCTATTATGGTCGTGGAAAATGTGTGGTGGGATCTTCTTTTCAACAAAATTTTGGAAATATTTTATAGGTATGTGTTATTTGAATTGAATAAATAGAGGGCACTTGAATTTAGTGGGTTTTTAGTGCATGCATGTGACATTTTGGTCTGTGAATTCGTGGGTTTATTTTGATTGAAATTGGTAGTTTCATCAGGCGTGGAAGTGTCAAGATCATGTTTTATTAATCCACATAAGAAATGTTTCAGTTGCTTTGAATGTCAAAGTGGGTTTAATGTATTTTTGGCAAAGATGCTTTATTTTTTTGGGTTGTGAGGTAGCTGCATTTTGAATGCAAGATGATAAAGCCGTATTGAGCTCTATGTTTGTTTTATTTATGAGAAAATGGAAATGTGATATTCGAGCTCTCTATTTCAAGTTGGGTATTTTCTTAATCCTTGGTTTGAATATTTTTACTTAGAGAACCTTGTTAGTCTGCTTAGCTTCTTTGATAGTTGACCATGATAATTTGTGCCTTTTATGAGTTTTGAGTTGGTATATATGATTATATTGTTTTAATGAGCTGCTCAATCAACTCATGATGAAATCAGTGTTTGGTATGGGATGATTTATTTCATGTGATGGTTAGTTATTGTGTCTATTTTGTTAAGGAATATACAAGATTTCAATTTTTAAATAATGAAGGATGCATTAAAGAGTAGACAGTAAATCATTTTTTTCATTTTTTTGAAATTATGGTCAGTTGTCTAATAAGCACTCATTTCTCATGGTTTTGATGTTAAATATTTCAGTCTGATTCTGACAACATGGTGATATAAGTTAATTTCTTGGAAATGGTGATCTAATTCATACTATTAAAATGATAGATGGTTTTTCTTACTATGATATTCAAGGTAGTCATTTTGTGGACTATATGATTTTGTTCTTTTGAGCTTGAGTTGGGTGGATATTTATTTGCAAATTTGTTTGTTTTGGTGAATTATGGAAGCAAATATGGTATTATGCATAGTGAAGTAATTTATTTCTACAATCATGAAGTTTAAATTGCAATATGAAGATGAAGACATTTTGACTTGCATTTGGAAAGATTTTTGGTCTTTTTAAGCTCAAGATTATTGATGACTGAAAAATTATTCCATCGTCAAAATATGTTCCTTTTCCAAATTTATGGATACCGTATGTGAAATGGTTATCATCTTGTATCATTTTTCCTTGTTGTTTAAAAAAACAAGCCTTCGATAATTGAATCTTCCTTCATTTGATGGATTTTATAGTACATTGGGAATTATCTCCATGAGGTAGCATAGTGATTTTATGGCTCTTCAATTCATTATAACAATGTCTGGATGGGATTGATGGGGTTCCTCATTGGGATATGGTTCACATCACTCTTACAGGCTATAGTAACTTCCGAGGAAGCTCTCAATTGTAAAGAGGTTCACCTAATGGTGTTCGAAGGGGGCATAGTATGACTTCAAGGTAGAATAACTTTTATTAGAAGTGGCCCAACATCAGAGTTTCAGTACATTTTGATGCCAATGAGCCTTGCCTCCGTGAAGTGTTTCAATTAATTAAGTCATACCCTTGCATATTCAACCTTCTCGCAACATTCACAATACCCCAATTCATGAAACATATTTACCACATAACATGTTGAGCATAACCCCTCATCTGTATAATCGTTCAGTGCATTCCACCCCCTCACATTTTTCCTTTCACAATGCACTTCCAGCTATTGATTCACCTATTCTAGCTTAGAAAAAATCAACCCTCTCGTTCTACATGATTCCCATCCTTTCCCTAAGCATGTGCTAGGTCCTCATTTAGAAGTCCCTAGGGTGAAAAAGGCACTAAAGAGGGTAAAATTGGAGGTAGAAGAGGAATATAGAGATATTACACACACCAATCTTATTATGGGTCCGTATGAGTATGTGGAGTTATTAACTGAGACAAGGGTACCGCAATTGTTGGATCTCACCGGAGATGATTAGTGCCACTATTATGTTATGAGATTCTAATGTTTTCTGGTTTGGACATGGATTGTTTGGTATATCAGTTTATTAGTGGTTGACAACTTAACTTATGGGTTTGGTCATACACTTTTATATTGATTTATATTTAGTAGTTGGATTATATTTTGGACAATATTTTGATGATCACATGCTTACGATGGAGTATTATATGGTTTAATGATATCGAATGTGTATGGTTAATGTGATATAATTTATTTAGCGTGTTTTAATGATTAAGTGTGCCCCCCTCCCTTTTCTTTTCTTCATTCCTCATGTTTAGAGGTCATCATTTGTCCTAATTTTGAAAAGTTACCAGAGTCTTTCTTATTTTGTATTATAAAATAGAGTTTTATTTTGATATGAGACATAATATTATAATATAAAATCTAATCAAAACTTGATAACAAAACCTGTTATAACTAATTTTTCATAAAGGATGAATTATAAGAGGACTTGGAAGATGCACTTTTTCAGGTGAGATCAGGTATTGTAAGCGTTTAGAAGCTTATTTCATAAGAAATTTCTTATATGCAAATGATTTTCTAATATAAGTGATTTTACAAGTGTTATGATGACATGGTTTTGAGGTTCGAGGATAAAATATTCTACAACAGGTATATCCAGTTATAATATCATTTTATGGATTATTTGATTTAATTATTCTGTATCTCATCTAAAATTGATTGCAGATTTTGATCTGTCATATCTAGAGTAGACCATGAAAAGTCATTTTTTACTCTAATCCTTGAGACATTTTCGAATTAATAGCCACGTTAGCATTTTGATTTGATCCTAACTCTTGTCAAATACTTTCTGGATAGTCACTGTACTTTCTTTTTTACAAATATGTTTCTCATTAATTTATTTTCTTTTTATTTGGTCTCAAAGTCTGCGTAAATGTGTCATCTTGTGTGAATAATTTGTTCACTGTGCATACATTGTGTGAGTTGGTTTAAAAACAATTTTTAATGCAAGTTACATTATGTGATCAATAAATACACTATGAGATTGTGAATAAAATTATCACTCATTTTTTTTCACCTTTTGAAGAGGTTGTCTTGGTAATAGAATTCACTCTATCAGATAAAGGTTTGATAATATTTCTTGGTCAAATAATTTTTTCTTATTGCATAGTGATTTCATAATTTAATGAAATAGTTGATAAATGATATTACCACACTATTTAAACTAACTCAAGCTTCTATTAGTTTTTAATGATAAATTTCCTTGTTATGTTACTTCTCTTGTTTTTTTGTTTGTTGTCTTTGTTACTGTTTTTTACTCTTTTTACATTTTAGAAGATAGAAATTACTCCAGAATATTAGATTTTTCCATGAGTTAACCTATATTTAAACTACCCATGCTTAAGCTATTATTAAGTCTCTTCATGATTAAACTAGGATGATTTCAACTTGACCTTTTGCGTTAGGTGACAGGGTTGATTAGTTGTTGGTATAATTTTTATTAACAACATATCATTGTAATCAATAAAATATGCACTTATTACTTTTACGTTAATGTTGTTAGTATGTTGTTGTATGCATGGATCTTAGGAAATTGAAAAGTATTCACTGGTGACATAATCCTTTGTCCTTATCTATTCCTCGATTTGGCTTTACTTTAGTATTGTATTGATCTCTTACATATGTCATCTTTTGTAGCTAGTTCTGGTCAAGTCACATGGATCCATGTTACTATCTTTCTTTGTATGTTCACATTTGTCACCATTTGGTCTAGGAAACTATATCACCCATTCTGGATACTAGCACCCAGGAGCACTAACATCCATTTTGGGTGATTCTTTCCTGTTTGTCCTTTTTTTACTTATTTTGATCAGTTTTTGGTTGGCCTTAGGTAGTTTTCTTATCCTTATTGCCAATGACCATAGGTCGGCCTTTTGTGTCACTAGTGTCGAAATTCAATCAAGAGATTCATATATATACACAACATACTACACTATTATTCTAAGGATGGTAATTGAGCTCAATGGAAATCTACATCTACCACATAATATCACTAACAATCACAAGGGAATCAAATTTTTGGGCTACATACACTACATAGCAGAAGGGGAAGCTATTATGAATTCCATACCACACCTTTTTTATCTGGGAAATAGTAGTTATAGCCCGCTATTATTGGTATCATTGGCGCGAGGGAAACCTAGTTTAAGGGACACTATTTCAGTCACACAATAACAAAGAACTACATGGAGTCTGGAATATGATAGTGGTGCAATTGGTCAACAAGTTCACTCTTCGGCTGACTTGTCGGGGTCATTCTAACTCTCACATTTTGTATATTTCATCCAGATTTGATGTGCACTGTGATTCTAGTGAAGGTAACGTTATGGATTTATTTTACAGGTTAAAAGTACCTTCTACAGATCAAAAGTGTAAAGAACTTCATGTGAATGATAGGAATGAAACAACGAAGACCTTATGACATAGTCAAAAACCATATTTCGAGCATTTGTACAGTCACAGGTGCCTCAGAAGTAGATCACCAGCACACAAGCATTTGCCCTTGCCTCTACTATGGTGCTACTGTCCATGTGATCATAACATTCCTTTTGGCACTGACAGAGATTTATAGAGAGTCCAGTGATGACCTTCCTTTACATTAGTCTGTCATACTAGTCCCAGATCAATTCTCACACATTTAGAAACAAGCTAAGTAACTCTACAAACCTCATCTATCACTCTTACTAATATTACATTGTTTGAGTTGTTTAGCATATTGTATTTTACTGCTATATTTATTTCATCAATAATGTTACTCTAAAATTAGATTTAATTGTATTTTTGTTAAATCATTTCATGAACCCCATCTCTCCTTTGAACTCCTTGATTTCCATAGGATCCCATATTTTTGTATATTCCTCATGGCCTACTTAAAAGAGGTACAAAACTCATCAATCCTAAGTCATAATATGGCCTATACATGTGTGTAATCCTATTCCTATGACTGATATTCAGCCTATAGAATCTAAACTCCGTGATCTCTATAGGATGAATCCTTAATGTAATCCATTAATCGCAAGTAACTTCTTACTTTCCAAAACACCATTCCTATTAGCCTCGTAACACCTCATGATATTTACCATAGTATCTATTAAACAATGTTTGGCTTCATTTTCTCCTTCATTTTCCATAGCCACCCATGTGGAGGCTTCACCTAGTGTTTCTCCTCCTATTGATAGTGCAGTCATAGTACGAATTAATGTAGATTATTTGCATGATGAGGCTCTTCGTCACTTTGTATGATGAATAATGGCCTTGCTAATAATTCTTATCTTTCTCCCAATGATGATAGTGTACATATGTCATGTTGATACTATCTGATGAATGTAAATATCCTCCTCCTCCTATCCTCCCTTTCCCTTAGTTCTGCAAAAATCCTTGGGCCAATGATGTTGCAATGATAGATCTGATTCTATGTTAGATCCTTCCCCATCTTCTTGACCTATGCTGACTGATACTCTATATGACCATTCTTCCTGAAGAGACCTATGATTTCTTCCTCTATTGCATGTATGGCTCCATCTATTATCTTTTTCTATCTATTAAACATGTTAGCAATGATTGCTTACTTCTGATGTGTTAGACTACTGATTGTGAATCTATGATCCACTCCTCTTTCTATCTACTTCTGAAGTTTTTTCAAGATAATTTCCTAAATGATGATTCTAGCCCTACCACTATGTGTGTTTCTTCATCCTCCTCATTATGTGTTCTAAGATCTATTGCCCACCATTGTGTTATACCTAGCCTTCCTATTGTTTCTTTCCTCCTTTTCCTACTACTAGTCCTTCTCTTCCTGATCCAAGCATTCCATTCCTAACCTTCTTAGTGTTCCCATGATCTACCCACAATGGAAAGGTCCAACCCCTTAATGTGCACTCTCACTGTCTATGCCACCACTCCCTTCACATGATATTCCTTTCCCTCATGCATCATGTTGGTAATTTGCAAGCTCAAGTATGCATTCACTATAACTCTTCAAATTAGAAAATTCTATTATAGCTTCCATTGACAATAATTCTCTTCATGACAACCCCATTCCTAATAAGATTCACAATTCAAGCTTTCACCAAGGAATTCATCTATGCCTAATTTTTCACTTTTTGATGGTACTAGTAATCCTTATTTACATATTCAATATGCTACCGTCTAGCCATGGCTTCATTATTCCAATGATTTCTTGTTACTTAATTCCTTTCGTCATAGTATTGTTGATCATGTTCATCTCAATAGTATACATCATTTTAATTATGCAAATCCATTAGTACTTATCATGATTTGGAGGATGCTTTTCATTAGATGACTTTATTTCTAACAATGGCCCTAAAGTTACATATGAAACACTTTCCTTCTTTACATCAAGGAAAGAATGAACCAATTCGTATATTACATTTTACGCTTCAATTCTTGCATGCATCAATTAATTATTTCAGCCTATTGATTTAGAAATGCAATATATCTTTTATCATGGATTAATTTATCCTTTAAAATTAAACTTACTATATGATACATGTGAATAATTTACTCTCCATTGCTTCAAAGTTATAGTTTTAAAAAAGGAATTGCTTAATGATCATACTAGTGTGAATGCTTCTAGTTCTTCTACTCCTACCCCACCTATAAATTCTTCTTCTCTTCCAGATATTGCACCACCTTCACAATCACCATCTGCTCCTAAACATACTCATACACACCCTCCTCCTTTGTGTATGCCTCCATCTTGTTTCACTCCACCTCCTAAATGTGAGCCATTATACTCTTCACATTATGATATACCACATAATGTTTTACACACCTTTCTTGATGAGAGGTTGATTCATTTACCTTCCAACGAGCATCACCCTCCTCATTTGTAATGATATAATTGTAACCAAACATTATGTAATTTTCATATGATCATTGGTCATCGTAAAAATGATTATTATGCTCTTTATGATCATATTCAGTTGCTTGAGGACAAAGGTGTCACTACCTGTCGCACATGCCATGTTAATAGATCCCATTATCCCATTCTGCGAGCTTGCATGCAAGCTTCTGTGACTTTGACTACCTCTCTTCCTCCTCCTATCATTGTGTCTCCTCTTACAATAATGCATGAGCCAACTACCCCAATTCTTGTTTGACCCACACCCACATGGGTCCTGTTAGTACGATATCACAACACCCCCAAATGAGTCATCAGATCTTCTTTTCTAAGGTAGATTCATTTGGTGTGATTCACATAACATTTATTTTTCCCCCAAAGTGTGGGACTTCGTAGGTGGGAAAAACTCTCCAGATTAAGGATGGTTCCTACTCCTATGTTTAGGTGTATGCATGAAATTACAGAGGATCTATCCTAAATCCTACTCTAATTTACCAAGGAGACAAAGTTAAAGAAGGGATGTAAAGTAAATAAAACTTAAGCTACAAGGTGATACACCAAAGGAGTGATGAACAAATGTTTTTCTGGTAGACACAAACTAGAAGAATGCAACACAAAAACATGCACAAATAACCAGAGTTGTAATGAAGGATCAGAAGACAACAATTAACACAGAAAGGGATGAAGATCACCCAAATAACATGTATTATTTCTCTCACCACTTGATATGATGCATTACAATAGTAACAAGGTAAATTTGCATTTACAGTCTATATGGGAGGTTTGGAACTTCATGAATTCACTTGCTAAGGAGAAGAAGGGAGCTTGCAAAACATAATAATGTCCAACCCTTTACAATGAGTGCCGACCCTGTATTTATAGACTCAATCAGAGCTAAGAAAAAGAGAGAAGTGGGAAAAGAAGGTCAAATCTCAACCACTTCTATTAATGCCTCTGACTAAATCTACCCCCAAATTTGTCTTGACTATATCGATCCTTGGTTCAACACCTCGAACAAGGAGGAAATGACGGAGCAGATCGAATCTGATATG
Source organism: Taxus chinensis (assembly GCA_019776745.2). NCBI lineage: Eukaryota > Viridiplantae > Streptophyta > Pinopsida > Cupressales > Taxaceae > Taxus > Taxus chinensis. The sequence goes on from CM034154.1 coordinate 728,000,307, forward strand.
GTTGTTGGGGTAGATAGATCCCACACTAATGGCTGTGAAGACATTTTATTCATTTTCATTTACCTAACCTCCCCAAACTTAAAGTTTCAGATCTCCATGACGTGGGTGAGGCCAAGATCTTTCCAATGGTGTCAGATTTGCAATATTTAGAGCCATGAGTCGAAAGATATGCCCCTTCAAAGTTTGTATTGGGTCTGTACAATAGGGCAGGAAAACTAGTTTGAAAAATGGGCCCCCTTTTTAATATGGGATACGTGGAGGGCTAGCGCTTGTCTGAAGGTGGCCTCTATATTTTTCTCTTGGAATGGTGCGGGACTGACACGTGGCTTCCTCCATCAGCCTGCTCAATTTATTTGTTTCTCAGCTAAGTTCTTTGCTCAACGGGGTCATATTCCTTGATCAAGGTCACGTGGTGGTCTGGAGCTTATTTGAGAATCCTCTCTCTAATTCACCCTTGAGTTAGCACCATTTGGAAACTTGGCACTCTCCGCCGCCCTGCCACTATGCATTGATCTTTCAACCTAACTCTGTCCCCTTCAAAGAGACTAGACATGTGGAGGATTTGCACTCACTGAAACTCCCGATCAAGATTTGTCCCTTAAAGGAGCATCGAGTTGACACTTGGAAGCCTCCGCAGGGTTGTGAACTTTTCAACGATCTTTACCTTACCCTTCCAAACCCTGGGCTACATGGTGAACTGGCACTTGTTTGAGCCTTCACATTTGGATTCAACTTTGGAGATGCGCCACTCTGACACGTGGCTCTCTCCGCTAGTACTTCTATACTCAGCCCTTTTTGAGGCCCACCCCTTTGACCTCCTTTTAACCTCTGTTGACCATTTTCTACGTGGAGGGCTGGCGTGAGTTTGAGTCTTCACCTTTGGCTTCCATCTTGGATTTGTGTCGAGTCGACACCTGACACCTTCCTGTCTAGTGGAAGAATTTTCAACGGCCACAAAAATTTTAGGGCTCTGGACATGTGGAGGTGTGACGCTCATTTGAGATTCCTTTCTTGGACTTACCCTTTGGAGAAGTGCCGTTCTGACATGTGGCCTTCTCTAGTGTCTCATCCATACTTAGCCGCTTTTTGGACTTGTTTAGAATTGTTTTGAACCCAAGGACTTCAGATCTTCACCGTTTCTTCCCTCAATTGCTCGTGGCTTCTTTCACACTACTCTTCATGGCTTTGACCCTGATGTTCTATTTCTGATCCTACCTAAAACCTGTAGAATGGATTTAAGGCCTAGATCTGATCGACAGAACTATCTTATGGATTTCTCCCACATAGGGTTGTTTGACCTTCGCAAGCCCCACCACTTCCATTATAGAGTCCCTCTATAATCTATTTCTGGAAAATGACATGATTTATCAAGTTCTTTCAGTGTGGGGTCACTTTGATCCAATATTTTTCCCGGGGGGGGAAATATGGATAACAGATCCCAAAGGAGCACCACTTGTCATTCTTAGATTCACATCTTCTTAATGCTACTGTAAGAACTTTAGGTATATCAAGTCAACTCTTTTTCTATCGTTAGAGGCCATACTTCCTTTCATACTATACACTTTAATATTTATCCTCCACTTGTATGATGTTGATAGGAGTCTTCATCAAAGCTTTGGATAAGCTAGGAAGTTAAGGAGATAGTCGTGACATGAAGGAAAAACTGCACATAGAAGGAGAAATCACAAGACAGAGAAAATGTGCATAACTAAGGAAAGTCATGGAAAGCTAGATGATGTCATGGAAGACTAGAAGAAACTAACATAAAGGTACTGAACCGCGATACATAGAGGAATCCGTGAAAGACTAAGAAAATCCGTGAGATATGAAGGAAGCCGCGTAACACTAGGAAGAACCGCAAAAGCCAACTAAAATCCACGTAACAAAGATGAATCACACCAGTAAGAGACTGCAGCCAACAAAGGCACAAGTCAAAGGAAGTGTCTTTTGTAACATATTGGATTTTTTATATCCATTGTAATTAATGTATTATATAGCGTGCATCACGGAAGACATATGTGAATTCCATTTTGAGACTTTGTATGAGAGTACAGATAGGGGAAAGGAAAGAATATGCATGTAATGGAAACTGATGTAATCATTATTGATGAATAAATAAAGAATGGAGTTTGGAATATAATATGTTATGTGATTTTATTTACATTTCTGTTCCTAGCATATTGGTGGTGTATTTCTCACGTGCATGCTTAACTAAGATCGATATTTCCTAAGCCATACAATCCTGTTGGGGTTTTAGGTCAACATTTGGTGTTTGAGCCCAAGTTTCTTTTGTTAAGAAAATTTCAAGAAATATCTCACCACTAGGGTATTGGAAACCCGCATTACTAGAGATTGAAAATTGGTGGGAAAAGTAGATCGATATATTTGTTAAAGGAGAATAAAAAAATATGGAACATAACTTATAGAGTAGCAGAAAATGACGTATTTGGAGAATACAGAGAGGAATTTTGGGTAGAATTTATGCATAAGTTGTGGCCTTGCTTATTGGTGCATGTAAAAAGAACTGAATGGATACGGATGTACCCAAGAAAACCTTTTGAGTGGATTGTAGAAAAATTGACCATAGTAAAATATCTCGACGAGTCATAGACCAAAACAATTAATTCTTGGTACGAAACCACTTTAGATTCTTATATTATTACGTGGACAATACAGGGTTGGACAAGTTTTGACAATAAGAAACAAGATGTTTTAAGTGGAGCCCGCAGAAGATTTCTTCAAATAGTTCTTTTTTTAATTAAAGTGTTGATGATTGAGAAATGATTAATTAGAGAAGTAGAGAAGTTCATTTAGGGGATAGGCACTGCAGGATGGCTGACGCAAAGGGGGGTGATCCATGAGTCATGACTTATCAGTATTAATGGGGCATTGGTTGGGGTGGAAGAAATAGGTCGACATGAGAAAAAGAAAAAGATAAAGAAATTAGAGAGTTAGGAGAAAAAGATTAAAGAGGATTAAGTAAGATTAGCAGTTTTTGGAGAATTAATTAAAATGAGGAAAATGGAAGAAAGAATAAGGTTAGTTGCAAAAAAGAAGGAATTAGAAAAGAAGGTAGAGAAAAAAAATTGGAGAGAGAAGAAATAGAAAAGAATATGAAAGAAAGAAAAGAGAAATTGAATAAAGTTAAGAAAGAAGAAAAGAAAGGAGAAAATAAAGTATAAAAAAGGTAGAAGATTCACCCATGTCAAGTGAAGGCCAGCAGTTAGCTCACCTAGAAATGGAAGAAGACACTTCAAGTATCGCTATAATACTCACGTCTTGCGGAAACCAGTTAGGCTTTATTACTCGGCGGAATCCCATGTTACAATATATTGTAGAGAGACCAATTCAGTAAGCAATGAGAAGACAAACAATATTAGTAAGAGATCTACAACAATTAGTAGGAAGTTTAGACCCAACATTCAAAAAGGTTATAGAAGCAGAAATATGCAAAGAAGAGGAGGTAAGAACATCATTGATAATTAAAGAGAAAGGAGAAGAGGAAGAAGAAGTTATTGATATGATAAATTTACTAGAGAAATTTAGAGAGAAAGTAAAGACAACGGATGAAAAAAATAAAGGAAAAGAAAATATAGATGAACAAGAGGAGGAAAGGAGAAAAGTGATAGAAGAAAAGATTGAGAAAAGAGACAGAGAAGAAGAACATGAATGAAAATAAGAAAAGAATAAGAAGAGAAGAAGCAATGAAGAGTTAGAAATAAATCATAGGTTAAGGAATATTAAAGATAGAAAAGTTGTTATTGAGAATGTTAGTTATGAAAATACGCCAAATAAAGAGATGCCCCCCAACCAACACGAAGGCTCAAAGGAGATGACCCCCCGGAGCGGATGCCATTCCATGTGCCGCTTGACACATCAATTGAGAACTTAGATAAAGGAATAAGTCTAGAGGAAAGATATCAAATCCTAAGAGAAGAGAGTAAGAAGAGACAAGAAACAATAAGAGAATTTCAAGAACTGATAGGTGAAATTTACTTTGATGTTAAACTAAGCAAAGTTAAAGGAAGAAAGAGCAATTCAAAACTAGTACATAATCAAACCACGAAAGTAAAGCAAGTGATACAACTACCTGTTATTCAGCCTAGAACAAATACTCCACCCACAATGGCTCAGAAGATTAAGATGCCAATCTTTGACTAGGATTCAACTGATGCATTGGAAAATTTATTCCTATTGGAAGAGTAATAATACCATGGAAAAAGATACTAAGACACAAGCCTTCGCATGTTCATTGTGGGATGTTGCACTAAGGCAATATATGAGGTTATCATCACAAGGTACGAAACCATGGGCAAATATTGAGAAAGAATTCAAAATAGATTTCCTTTTTCTAGAGGCACCAATCGAAGGTGTGAGCAAGAGGAGGGACTTGGTTCAGAGAGAAGGATAATCAATAAAATATTTTAGTCAAAAATTTAATATTATTACTAGAAAATTAGAAGAACTCCTGACGAATAAATAGAGGGTTGAGTGGTCCACTTCTGGCTTGCTTCCCTATCTCAGAGTCACTCTAGATACACAGTAGTTTAAGGCACTATCAGAAGCAATTGAGATGGAAATTAATTTGGAAGCCCAACCCTGGAGAAGAGAAGGCGAAACATCAATCAAAACTGAACTAGAAAGGGTACAATTGGAACTTGCGGAATTAAAACTACAACAAGAAATATAGAGGACTGAAGGATTAAAGAATAGTTCTCCTCTTAAAAGTAACTCGAGGCCAAAAATGTGGTGTACGGTCTATTGTAACGAAGGCCATCGTAGAATTGAATACCCATACACTGAGAATGTAAAGAGAATAACCACAACAAGAGTACATTCCTCATAGAAAGCATTGTCCAATAATATAGCCCCAACAGAAAGGACATGGTGTGGAATTTGTAGACTCTGGGACAAAGATACTCAGGATACTTATCCCTGACTAGAAGTAGCACCGCTAACGAACCAATTGATGTACTGTATGACGTATAGATCATATAACCATTATCACCATACTTGTCTCACGGTGGATGTATTAGATGACACCAACATGAGAGTTATGGCCACAAGACAAAATACAACATCTAACCCTCCTCTTACGCAACCACAAATTATTACCAAGCCTCCTCCACCTACACAACCCTCACAACAAATGATAACCGCACCACAGTACCCAAATCAACAAAGTGGTGAGCCGCAGTATGGTGGAGGATACCAGGGAAACAATTATAACCCTAACTTTAAGGGTTACAATGATGGAGGTGACCACGGAGGGTACCACAGAGGATTTAGAGGATGATATAGATGAGGGTATATAGGAGGCTATGACAACTATCAAGGAGGTAGAGGTTACCAAGTATATCAAGGATACAATGTTGGAGGTTACCATGAGGGATACAATCAAGGAGGCGGTCACTAAGACAGAAGACCAATGAATTGCTACAAATGTGGGCAAGATGGGCACCTTGATAGAAATTTAACAGAACCTGATCCATGTAGATTTTTTCATAAGAAGGGACACAATGCATTCCACTATCTAGAAGCCACACAATTCTATAGAATCAAATCAACAAGATCAAAGGCGTTATCAGAAGAGACCCGGAGAAAAGTACAACACATAATTAGAATTCCTTGGGATGAAGATACCATAGAAAAAGATAAGGCCGCAAGGACCATTGCTTCAGGAGCCACTACTTCAAAAATTACTACTTCAGGAGGAATAACCACTGAAGAAGTTAGAAAAAAGAAGTAAAAGAAATCTACCTGAGAAGAAGGGAAACAAAAGTGGGAGAAAGCATCAAAGAACCACGGTATAGGGTAGTAGTCACAACTAGAAGTGCCGCTAAAAATGATGTCATCCCAAAGAAGAAGAAAGTAAAAGGGCTGCCCCAAGAACAACACTCTTCAGATGAAGAAGAATGTAATCCTAAAGAAATTAGACCAGGATTGCACTTAAAATAAGTGGAAAGAAGTAGAGTGTTGGTACAAGAAACACAAGCTAGTGAAGAAAGGGAGAAGAATTGTTTTGTTGAACAAGAAGTGATGGCACCGAAGGATTTGGCAAGGTTGACTATTAATCATGGTTTAGTGGATAAGATGAAACAATTCAGAAAGTACTAGAACAAGGAGGATAGAAAACAAAACATGGAAAAGGAAAGGAGAGAAAAAGAAAAAAAAACACATAAGGAGAAAATTCAAAAGGATAAGGAGGAAAAAGAAAAGAAACAGAAGGAAGAAGAAGAAAATAAAAATAAATAAGAGGAACAAAATAAACAAAAGGATGAAGAAGAAAAGAAAAAGAAAAAGGAGAAATTAGAAAAGAAAAATAAGAAAGAACAAGACAGGAAAAAGCAAGAAGCAGAAGCACTGAAGGCAAAGAAAGCAAGGGAAAAGGCGGAAAAAGAGAAGGCAAAGAAAGAAAAGGAGGAACATGAAAAAAAAGGAAGCTAGAGTTTAAAATCCCCCTCCTCCCATATAGTATCTACATTAGAACCTAGAAACCCATTAATGAAAATCAAGCAAGCTCTACAACAAAGAAAACAACAACAATTGATCCAATTACAGAAAGGAGTTGTGCAACAAACCATGGAGGATGACCAAGTTAATCTTGATCAACTCACTCCACTACAAAAATCCACCTGCAGTCAAATACTAGAACAAATTGCTACCCACGATTAGATGCAAAGGTGTGTAGAACTTGAAGAAGCAATGCAAAATATGCTCTCCACCATACAAAAAGATAAACCACATATCAAGATTGATCCCAAGATCTCCATTGAGAGGAGCACAAAAGATGTGGTAGGTAAAATTTTGAAGGAACACTGCATTAACTTGGAAGAATAAAAAGAAAGAATCCACAAAACTACCATTAAAGAACATAAGACAAAAGTCATCAAACCTCATCTAGTGGAAAATCAGAAGAAAAGAAAGAAACTACAGACCGCAATAGCAAATATGGAGACATAGTTGAATAATTCTGCGATATATTACAATTATATTATTGGATGGCCAAGTATGACTGCACAAGACAAGGCGGAAATGGAGAAATTAGAACATGAAATTCACAAAGCATCTATAAAATATGATATTTCTAAAGACAAGGATGACACATAGAGAGAGAAAATGGTGGAGCTCACAAACAAATATCATAACCAACAGTGGACACGACAAGAGAAAATCTACGACATGCAAGATTATAGTAGCAGATTAGACAAAACATTAGTGAGGATGCAACAAGAAACAACGACTGCACAAGATCGATGGAATAAGGTACAGGCACATCTTGTTCCATCCGACCTAGACCCACTTATCCAAGAAAATACAAAATTAGAAGAGTGGTTAGACTAAGTGAATAATCATTTGGATTCCTGGTTCAAGCATGAAAATAATATTCTTTCAAAAATAACCAAATATATGCTGCAAAGTACACCTTAAGGGATTAGATGCTGAGGCATCCCACAAACCCAGTCAGGTGAGTCGAGTGAAGGAACCTTTCCTTACGCTGGACATCTAAGTTTTGGGGAGGTTGATGCCTCCATAGTTTGACATCCCATAAATACAGTCGGACGAGTCGAGCGAGGGAACCTTTCCCTACGTAAGATGTTTAAGTCCTGGTGGATGATGCCCAACTCAGTTTCTTTGTTTTTTGGCCACAAATTTTTAACAATTTTTTGGAGGACTTATAGGAGTCTTCATCCATTGTTGTCTTGAGGATGAGACAAAGTTTAAAAGGGGGGATAATGTTGACATGAGTCTTGATCACACAATACCCAATAGTTGTTATAAGTACCACTTCATAGTTGTCATAGTAGATAGTCGTAGAATGAAGGAAAATTTACACATTGACTTAGATAATTATGTAGACATGTAGTCAATCACATCATGACATGTAAGGACCTCTCACCCATGTACAAGCATTAGATGAATCTATAGAATACTTCAAGAAATTGATCACCCATGTTCAAGTATTGCGTTTCCACTATGGTTGTAGTGTAATCTCAGAATTTACTATTTTAAATCAATTCAAAATATGAAGCTTTCCCTCCAATTAAACATTCCAAAGAACCGCAGAAGCTGACTAAGTTAAGCCGCATAATTTGAAGATGAATCATATCGGTGGAAGAAATCGCACACCCCATGGGGGCATGAGTCAAAGGAATTGATCTTTGTGGACCCCTTAACGTATTGGATTTTGTACCATCTACTAGCCCCTCTCCCCTATTGTAGAGTCTGCATCATGAACATGACAAATGTTATTTCCATTTTGAGACTATGTAAACAGCATTAGAAATAGTGAAATAGTATTCATAAAATAAATTCATGTACTGGAAACTACTGTAATCATTGATTGATGAATAAATAAAGAATGGAGTTTGGAATATAATATGTTATGTGCTTGTATTCACCTTTCTGTTCTCTAACCTAGTGGTGGTGTAGTTCCCGCATGCATCCTTAAATTATATCGATAACTATTCAATAAGTCTATAAATATATTGTTGAGATTTTAGGTCAATGTATTACTTATTTAGACATGATCAATTATTGGAATTACCTATCTACATCAAAAATCCTCTTCCATATTTCAAAATTACATGCATGTACTATATATCAGTATTAAAGTTTGGCTCATACATAATATATAAACATCAATATACCATAATCAATATCATCACTTAAACGAATAACACCATAATAGAAATAACCCTCACATAACTAACTCATAAAAATTCAAAGGCCACATCATAAAAAAGCTATAATAGTATATATATATATATATATATATATATATATATATATATATATATATGTATCTGTGGGGGGATGAGTATGTTTTTGCAATATAAAAAATCATCTTTCTTGTTCTTCTCTTTATACATCATTCATAATTTTCAATTAAAAATGGACTATTTAATTATCTTTCGATACTATTTTTTATGCATTCTATAGTTGAAATCCGATACTTAGCTTAGTGCATCGCTAGACTTATCCAATATATAAACCCAATATAGTCATAATTGTTATGTCAGTGAACATAACCCTCCTACTAATATATATCCTATGGAGCTATCATATATATATCATATATACTATATGTGAGGCCACCTGAGTATGTATTGCTTCAAGTGATCACGCTTTCTCTTTTCTTGCTTCATATCGCTTAGAAAATAATTATTTAATTATCTCTATATATATATGTTTTGATTACTCCATGTTGAATATACTTATTCCATACATTTTGAAATTATTTTTAGACTCTAAAATCTTCTTCCATTTACAAAATTAATCCTACAATATTGGTTAACAAGTTTGGTGTATATATATATATATATATTGTGTGTGTGTAATGTCGAAGTATTATAGTGGATACTGATTTATTTTGGAAGAAACATATAGTGAAATTATAATAATGAGTAAGCATTTTCAGTTAAGCAATTATGGGTAAGGGGTATCTACGCTGTTAAAATTACCTATGACATGACCCTGATATGAGTAAGGGGCATCTACAAAAACATAGATTTAGCATCAATCACTTGACTCTTTGTATGAGACATCATAGATTTTTACATTTGACAAAAATTGATCCCTAATAGACTCTATGTAAACTAAACAACTTCACCAATAAATCAAATAGCCGCTAACAAATAATATATATTTTTAATTACTAATAACTATCTCTACATACCTCTCCTTGGTATCAGATAATGAATACCTAGTGGGTTATGGCCTAGCTCTTGCTCTACTCGCTGTCCATATTGATTTATGCCATACATATGGCTTTAGGGGCACATCCTGCGTAATGCCAAAATTTCTAGATACTCGCTGATACTGAAATTAATCTATAACCCTTGGGAACCTATCCTCCAACCACATGGTACATCAAATGCATCGTAGCTCTATATCATCCTCTACCCATCCTCCATAATCCCTATAAGGTCTCTAAATAATGGTTATGAGCCCCATCATATCCATCATCAACGTATAGGTTGTCGTATCAAACCATCGGCTCTCAGGACCACCCATATAGATGCAAATATCTCAAGCTGACCCCAATCCTTCCTTGGCCCACTAAACAATCACACTATAACAATGTGTTCATATGCCCACACATGCAGTAGCGATGGATCATATACCACTACCATGGTCCTCCTGTACGAAATAATATAAATCCTTGTACAAGTGTTCCTACACACACTAAATCCACACATACCACATGCCATGCTCCTCAGTACTCTATAAAATTTCATGCATATTATATGAAATAGACACTCCACCTCCACCCACTATCACACTAGATGCTAGTATCACTACAATAAACTTACACAATCGTGAAACACCTGATGTAAAAATGTCATCTAGCATAATCTATGAATCTGCACATGCCCACGACCATACAAAATGCCAGTCTTGCAACCCTTTGCTTCCTCTGTGTATCTCTTGAGGCCATCACCTATATCCTCTCTCCCAGAACTAGAAATTGAAGAATCATATATACATCCTCCAATGTCATCGTCATCTGATTAGTGGGTAACCAAATGTGCAAGTATAAACACACCATCAAGCACACAACGAGGTCATCAAATGCATATTATGGGGTATCTCCCCCAATCTAACAATGTGCCACAACCCAAAATAGTCCAAAACATTCCAATCTTCCTCCTCCAAGCACATAAGCAATGTGGACAAGTTTCTACCTTCACAAAAATTGCTTGGGTATATATCTTTATGCTCAACATAAAAAAGATAGCAAACACAACATTAGTAATGCCACTACAAAAAAATTTAGTACATAAGCTGCTAAAATAACTTGGACAAAACCACCCAACTCTCTGGACACTAGCATCCAAAAATGGGATGTTAGCGCTCTAATCCATCCGGTATTATCCAAAGGACAGAACCGACCCATCCAACACCATCTTGGACAAAAATACCTAGAGTGCTAAAAAATCTCCAAAACACAAAAATTGACGTAAACATACCTAAATCAACCTTATTTGATATGCAAAATAAGTCACTTACCAACCAATCCATGGTATGTGTAGAAATGACCTTTATCATCCTCTCGAACCTAGTTGGGATGGCCTCTCGTGCATGTGACATTTTTATCACTTAGATCTCCAACTCATAATTCTCAAATTTACAAATGACGTTTCTATTTAATTTTTCACATTAGAAGGTTTTTGAGTGAAGAAAGTACTAATTAACCCCATCTTTTGGCCATCTTATTTTATTTTCTTTCATCATTCCCAACCTCTTACCACATACATGCCCAGTCATTTTTTATCACTTTCTCCGTGTCATTTTAGCTTTGACTGGGGCACCCAGGTTAGTACTGGGGCGCCCATGGGTGCCCTGGTCCCACCAGGGGTGCCCCAGGGTCAATCCTTTTTGAACTTTCCCACCACTTTTTGGGCTCTTTCTAGCCATTTGAGATCTTTATATTTTTGGTGGTCGGCCATTTCAGGGTTAATTACGAAATTAGATCAAGAGAACCCTATAAATATAAAGTTATGAGACCATAATGAGGGACCAAGCACTAGTCACTACTATCATCCACCTAGAGTTGCATCCATTTGGAGATCATTTGCATCCATTAGCTCCATCACAAGGACAAGGATGGTTCATCTGTATCACACAAACATAGGGGGAGGGATTCTATTCTATTCCATGCACACATTCTATTACATTTTCTACATCTAGTTATTGCTCACTACTTCACAAAGTGTGACTGGCACAAGAGCACCTAGGGCACATGATGCACACACACACACAGCTAGAACTACATTTGGGTCTGAAATGTAGTGCAACACTTAGTTAGTAAGCCCACTATTGTGGCAGTTGAGGTCAGTATCTGACCCATTCATTTGCATTCTTATTTTTTTAGGGTTTTGATACTTCTTGTGGTCTTTTCAGGTCTTCTATCATCTTGGATTATCAGTGACATTTGACGCGATGCAGCGAATTAATGTGACACACAAATAACGAGGGTTTCAGACCACCTGTCGAACCTGTGAAATTCAGTTCCAGACCTTTTACACAGACCAAGGTGCCCATTCTGCAAACCAGAGTGCATGTAGGCACCCCAGTCCCTCTCCAGGTGCTCCAGTCTAGCTAGATAGCTCCAGATCCATCCTTTTCGAGGACCTCTACACAATCGTTCTTGCTTCATGTTCCTCCAGTCATTTATGTGACATAGTCCAACAGCTTCATCAAATCAGCTAAGTTCACTTCCATACTCTCTTACATATTAGGGTTTCTAATTTCATTAGATTCATAGTTGTTTGGGTCATTTTCCATACTTGTTTATTGCATCCATTTACTGTATTTACATTTTTTATAGATTAGATTAACTATCATATTATCCACATTTTTTAGTTAATCATTTTGGTGAACCCGACGTCTTTCATGCTTAGGATCCTCATCTTTCCTCTATCATGCATCGGTTCCTCAAGTTTATTTGTTTGATTTACTTAAGTGATATCCCAATTGTCAAATTATTCTGCAAAAAACACCTAGACTCCATGTGTTTGGATCCTCTAAGTATGCCACCGAACAAAATAAGTCATATATTCTGATTGTCTATCCCTAGTCCTAATGATCCTGCATGTAATCAACCCCTATCGGACTCATTTCAAGCTCTACATGCTTTATTTCAAGACAAATTCAAGGCCATGGAATCCACGATCACATCTCTCAAATCTGAAATTCAACAGCTTAAGGATCTTCTCAATCGCATGTTTGTGTTCCTTCTACATCGTATATGCAATCTATGATCCACTACATGTCATTTAGATGAACCTCAAGTCATGTCATTACCTTAGCCTCTCATACTTGAGCACAATACTAAGCAACATGACATTCTTATTGGGCTCCTTAGTCATCAATTAATCACTTTACCAGCTACTCATTACTATTCTCCTTATCGGCTAGTAAAATATCAAGGTCGTCCATATTACAATTATCATCAAATCAATGGACATAATGACAATGATTGTTACACTTTGCCATGAATAATCATACATCTTGAGTGTCAAGGATTTATTTCATTTACTACACAACATTATAATACAAATGATAAATCCCATTGGGTTCCTAAATCTTATTCATCTATATCTAATGACAGCATCTAGTTCACTTTCTCTTTCTGGAAAATGCTTCATGGTTCCAATATTGGTTACATCAGTATTAATCCTCTAAGATCCAATTTCCATCTTACTAAGCAATCAACCTAAGAAACATCCTCTCACACTTAGTTCACCATCTCCTCCTACTCATCCATCTACAACATCACCAAATCAATCACCTACCAAAATTAGTTCACAATCTCCTACTAATAAGTCATCTATCATATTACTAAGTCAACCTAAGCAAACCTCCCTTAAAAGTTAGTGCAACTTGGCCTCCTCTCAAGTCTAAGCTCCAACCAATCACTTTCGTCAAAGAAACTAATTCTCCTAGTAGTGGTCATTGACACATTGCACATCCCACCACAATCGAATGGTCCTACTATTAACTTTGACAATGCTAACCATCCTTCCACCACTAAACATCAAACTTGGTCTTTGGTAGATGACGATCTTCTCATGACATCCTCTTACACACACTTGAGGGGCATAACATCTAACACATTCCCCCCTATTCATATTAACATCTACACATATCTTATCTTTGCATTCTCATACACTCAATCTTATAGCATAGCACATACTCATCACACATTTATAGTGTCGTCATTACCTGATGACACACTCTTATGCTTTGGTTCACACTTGACTGTTGAGGGCATACTACACATGAACCCCACATCACTGCACTATATTTATCACACACAATGACATGTTTTGCATACATCTTGTCATCATTCATACATGTCTTACACACTTACTATTGAGGGCATACACATTTCAATCACTTTACATATCATACATACTGCACATTCATACTCGTATTCATCATACATCTACAACACTTTTAGTCTAAATCTGCACATTTTACATCACTACATCATCAGTACACATCACACTCATCTAGTGCACATCCTACATACTATATTACTAGTTTATCTACACATTTTACATTGCCATACATATAGACATTGCATTCTCACACTTGCATCCCATACATCATGGTTGCATTCTACTATCATCATCGCATACTACATACATTGTCTTCTACACACTACACTCACTACCCTATGATGCACTTTAGTTCCTCGGTCCATACTCAACTATCAAGGGTTTACAAATCAAATGGACCTTACATTCATCACAAATTTATCATTCGACCTCTTTCATCATGCGACATTTCTAGGATAGTGACATACATCTATAGGCTAAATCGTCACTTACTCTTATCATCTTGTAGTGGTATACGCTTTAGGCTACATCACCACTCCCTACTATTCATCTTAGTAGTGATACTACATCTTTAGGCTAAATCATCACTCCTACATTCATTTTGTTCATGATATATGCTTAGGCTATAAGGTTATCACACACATCTATTCTCTAGGTCACATATCATCATCATATACACATACACACTCATCACAACGTGTTAGACACAACACACACCCTTCAACCATTTCCTGATGACACACTCTCATTTATAGTTCATTCTTTACTGCTGAGGGGGAAAACCAAATGAACCTCACTGCATACACTTTCCATTCACTCACGGGGGGCATGCAACTCCTATCACTCCATTTTTCATTCCATTCCATCCATCCACAACATACTACATATTATGGTTGCTTTTACTCTTGCTTACTTTTTCTTGTTCATGGTCACTTTATTACACATGCTAGTTAGATTACTTGTATGTCATTTATCTATATCATCCACACATGCGTTCACACCTTTTTCTAGTTGTGATCACAGATACAGTCTTTTACACGTAGCACATGGATGCTTTCCTTCTACCCTTCCTACACTGGTCATTTGGGGGCATCCACATTCATCTCTCACAGGTGTTATTGTTTCATTTTGTACTTAGCACTTTACATTCCTTGGTTATACACACTTTTGACATACTAGTTATCTTTCTAACATGCTAATGGGTGCTTCATGTGCAACATTTTTATGCAGGGATATTTGCTTCCATACTTGTTTGTTACATTTATTGTTTTGTTTCTTTTGTATGTGGGACCTTGCCCTATGTTTGGTGTGCACACTTGTTTGTTGTATGTGGCCATTATGGCCTTACGTGTCTTGTGACATCGTGAGTGATGTCCCATGTTTGCAACCACTTTGTGTGGCTTACTTTATCTTCTTGTGTGTTTACATTACTACTTTTCTTGGTAGCTTATACACTGTTTGCGTAGCTTCTACATTGTTTTCTATATGCATGTTTGTTTGTACTAACACTTGTCTTTGGCTAGCCTTCTTGTTTGTGTGCACCTTGGTTTCTACCAAGCACATTCCTTTCCCCCTGTAAGGGCAAGAGTTACAGAGTTCATGTGGTTGGTCCTCTTTTGGGGCCGCATTCTCCTATCAGTGACATCACATGCGCCCCCAAAGAGGGGGGCATCATTTGGGGTTTTAAATTCTACATAGTGCTTTTACACTAGTTCAGTTTACTGTACTTTCTGCCTTGGCATTTTGGGTTACATACAACGAGTGGGTTCAAACAGTCTACGAACCCGTACACAATGGATTTTATAGGACATGGTTGTCCTTAGCATTCGGAGGGAAGTATTTACAGGTTAGAGGATACAGTGGAATTCCTCCCTATACTTCTTCAGCCAGTGGCGTCAGATCACCCAAAAAACTAGGACAGTACAGAGATCTCTTCACACACATTCAGGGAAGCAGTTACATGAAGGAGAATAATGCAACTTTCTCCCTACACTTCTTTTAACCAGGGTGGCATGAGATCACCCAAAAAACTCGCAGTACAAGATATCCTTCTACACTCTCTTTCTCGACATGGATCAGGTGCACATGTTCCATTTACATTTTTCATTTGCATGTATTTTACATTACATACTTTTACATGTGTCTTTTACATTGCATTTTTACACATACATACATACATATTTGACTACTTGATCATTTTCTCCTTGCAGGTCCAGTTGTATGAGAAACAAGCAGTCAAATGGGGGCAACAACAACAACAACAACATGTCAACAACAACACTTCATGACAACACACACCATACTAACCATGTAGGTACATCACACACATCAACAACTACACACGCGTTTCCGCCCTAGGTTCACTCTCATCACCTTTTTTGCAAATTTTCATCTTTAGTTTCCATGCTCCATCATATTTTTGTCATTCCACGCTTTTTCTAGTCCTTCAGCACGTGTTTCTACATCACTCTACATGGATTATCAAGTACGCATCTTTATCTACTTTATGTTACCGAGATTTCCACTCACCAACATAAAGTGGGGGCAAATGTAGACACAAAATCATGCACTTTAGACATTATTTAGTCCAGTCACATACTACTATTTAGAAGGTTTTTGAGTGAAGAAAGTACTAATTAACCCCCATGTCTCTTAGTCATTTTTATTTTATTTTTGTCGTCAATCCCGACCTCCACCACATACATACTTAGTCAGTTTGTTATAACTTTCATGTCATTTTATCTTTGACTAGGGTGCCCAAGCTAGTACTGGGGCACCCATGGGCGCCCTAATCCTTTTTAAACTTTCCTGCCACTTTTTGGGCTCTTTCTATCCGTTTGAGATCTTTATCTTTTTAGTGGTTGGCCATTTCGGGGTTAATTATGAAATTAGATCAAGAGAACCCTATAAATATAAAGTTATGAGACCATAATGAGGGACCAAGCACTAGTCACTACTATCATCCATCTAGAGTTGCATCCATTTGGAGATCATTTGCATCCATTAGCTCCATCACAAGGACAAGGATGGTTCATCTACATCACACAAGCATAGGGGGAGGGATTCTATTCTATTCTCATGCACACATTCTATTACATTTTCTACATCTAGTTATTACTCGCTACTTCACAAAGTGTGACTGGCACAAGATAACCTAGGGCACATGATGCATGCACACACACACCAGAACTACATTTAGGTCTAAAATGTAGTGCAATCGCTCAGTTAGTAAGCCCATTGTTGTGGTAGCTGAGGTCAGTCTGAACCCATTCATTTGCATTCTTCTTTTTTAGGGTTTTAATACTCCTCTTTGGTATTTTTCAAGTCTTCTATACATCTTAGATTATCAATGACACCTGGCACAGTGCAGTGAATCGAATATGAAAAATAACGAGGGTTTCGAATCACCTTCCAAACTTGTGAAATTCAGTTATGGACGTTTTACACAAAACAAGGCACCCATTCATCCTTTTTGGGACCCTCTGCATAGTCGTTCTTTCTTCCTGTTCCTCCAATCATTTCTTTGACACAGTCCAAAAATATTCTCTAACCAATTGAGTTCATGTTAACTCTCTTAGTACTCTAGGGTTTAGCATTTCCATTTTTCATAGTTGCTTGGGTCATTTTTCATAGTCATTTACTCCATCTACATGTCATTCTAGATTAGATTAACTACACATCTATCCCATTTTTAGTTAATCACATATTTTGATCATCATTTATCCATTTTTAGCGTCGTGAGTGGCATTGGATCTATATTTTTAATATCTTTCATACTAAATGCTCCATAGAATGCCTCATTAGGCTTAGTTATGTGACATTCTCATATTACAACTCTCTCTTACTATAGTATTCCTATATTGACTCTGAATTCATTTCCAAGGCATTTCATCTCCTTTCTTTCTCCTCATGGCTCGACGATTGACCTCTCACCTCTTCACCCCTTTATTGACAATCCAAACAATTTTCCCAAATACAATATGCAATCATCTTGTATTCTAAGAAAAATCAAAGCAAATATTCAAATCATAGAGAAGGTTATTTTTCAAAATGTAAATCTAAAATTCTATTCCAAGTACCAATGAATCCACATTTTCATAGATTCGCATAATTTCTCCCTCAAATGACATAATTTGGGGATAATTCAATCCTTGAAAAGCAGTTTTAAATACAATCAAGTACTATTTTCCAAATCGATAGTAGCAATTTCAAATTCTATCCCAAGTACCAATTTTCCCTCCCAGATGACCTAACTTAGGAGCCAATCTAATATATCAAGAATCATTGTTCCAATTTACCGAGTAGTTGGACTCTTAAATTGTAAAGTGGGGGCAATGAGACATCATTGCCTTTCCTATACCACTTTACGAGGGTTTTCAGAACCTAGAAGGCAAGTTACAAAATGAGTTCATATTGTCATTTGCAGTGGTAGATCCTATTTTTTAGGAAGCATCATGTTGGAAAGAAAAACTATTCACTCTCCCAACACTCTTTCTCTAGCGCCATGACGCTCAAATCCTTAGTTTAGTGACAGGATGCTCAAATCCTTAGAAGATATGTTGGTTCAAGAACTTATCACTCCTAACCCCTCCTTTAATATCCAAGTTTCAAAGTATCATATATCTCTTTAGAAAAGTTTCTATCCAATACATCCTCTGTGACAACAAAGGTCACCCTTCATTGATCAAAATGATGATCCATAGGTCGCCTCACCAGGTTTGCTACACTATGTTTTTTTACTATCAACACACTCCAACTATAGACTCTTCATCCCTTTTCAGGTACGCTCTTCTCATATCATTTATACTACATGAATTTAATATAAATAGCATAAAGAGGGAGCAAATGTATTCACCAAAATACACACTTATTACTTTGAACATTATGTCTCTAGTATGTTGTTATATACATGATTTATAAGTATTGAAACTAGGTACTAGGTGACACCCTCTTTTGGTCCTTTTCTTGCTTTGATTAAATCTTCTCACATCTTTTAATGGGATTTTTCATCTTTTTGTTCGAGTCATAGGGATCCTTGTTCCTATCTTTCATCTAGTTTCTTTTTGTTTACTGCAAGACAATACCGCCCCATTACATGATAATAGTGCCTAGATGCTAATTATCCTTCTAGGAGCTATTTTCCTCTTTGCCTCATTTTCATTTCTGTTAGTTTTCTTTGGATTTGGGTCTTTTCTTGTCTTCTTTTCAAGCCCCTAGGTTTTCTTTTAGTGTCACTCTATGCCGAAATTTAAATGAAAAACTCATATACATAGAACAACCTACTAACTATTCTAAGGGGCAATTGGGCTATCATTTTTATATCTTACCACATACAAAAGAACAACACTAGTGACTAGATTTTGGGCTGCATTATTAACTACATAGGGGAAGGCTACTCTGAATTCCATACACATTTTGCATTGGGACAAAGTTGTTGTAGCCCCACTATTATTTGTGCGACCTAGTACTAGGGCATCCTATCTCAAGGGACACAATTTTAATCACACACCACAAGAACTATATGGAGTCTAAAATAGAGTGCAACACTCGACAATAAGATCACATCGGGGTGACCCTCCAGATCCAGTCTGACTCTCTCATATGCATTTTTGATTCAATCTAATGCACCGCTTGAGTCTTGTGAAGGTAACTAGGGTTTGTTTTGCAAGTATGGGTGTGACAAAGCAAAAAGTGCAACAAACCTGACACGACATACAACGAACAAAAGGTGACAAAAATGGACACAGGAAGAACCCAGGATCACAACTATCCCCGCAAAAACCAGCACCCAAAATAGACAGCCTAGCCGCCCAAGCGGCTCATGTTCTCTCCCAGGTGCTTTTGTCCCCTGTATTGTCACATCCTTATTTCTAACACAAAGCTTATACAATCCATAATATGTCTTTCCATCCTGCTCATCAATCCATAATCAGTCCAGACCTACAACTATAAAGTCGAGTCATTCTACAAACCCTATCTATCACTCTTTCTTGTACTTCTTTAGCTAAATCTTGTATGTTACTGTTATATTTTATCTAATCAACAATATACTTACATAGATTTAAATTTTATTAAATCAATTACTACAACTTTAACACTTTCAACATAAATTATTTTAAATGAGTCAGACAATTTAATAATTTATAAATGACTCCTAACAGACACCACATTTACAAAAAGACTAAAAGATTAAAAAAACACAAATTGTAATGTAAACTAAATTTCCAAAATACACAAAATCTATAATTAAACATTAATAACAATCTAGACTATAGTTATAATCATTTAAGCAATTATCAAGAAAGTTAGTCTACACCAATAATAATTCTTGCCAAGCACTTTCATGAGTGGGTACATTCTAACCTCAAGATTATCATTCTAATTTCTTGCACCATTTCATGCACCATTTATAGAAATGGGTCTCCCTTATTCTAAAGGCACTTATAAAAATATTGATTATGCTAAAAAAAATTGTTTCCCTGTGTACAAATTAGAAAATGAGTTCAACTTATCCATTATTCCTACTAATTACCAATTTCTTTGGAATTTAATTATAAAAATTTCTTGAAAAACTGAAAATTACTAATTACCAAATTTCTTTGGAATTTAATTATAAACATTTATTGAAAAACTGAAAATTACATTCATGAAATTTAATCCACGAGGAAATCAAGAAACAATTGTAACAACATGTTCATCTTATATTCAAAACTAATTTATTTTATTTTATATCTAAAATAGTAAAAAATAATTTTCACGAAAACAAATGAGCATAGGTTTATACTTTGATGGTCCATCCCCATTAAACTCTTGGATCACACCAGGCATCATCCTCAGACAAACAGAATGAAACAAGTGATTGGTAGGAGGAATTGTAGCGAGATTCAAGATCCCCACGCAGACCTTCCATCAACAAGCGCCTATAATGGAAAGGCTGAAGGAGCGAGGATTTGTACACCATTCTAGCAAAGCGAGTGGCCTCGAGGCCCAGTTCTACATCGATCAAAGTAAAATTAGCGGTTTTCCCAGACGACGAAGACGACGTCAAGAGGTGATGAACAGACATGAACATCAGACCGAAGTAGATAGCTCTTAATATTTGTAGCTGACGGATTTCCCAATCGTCGTCGCCCTTTTTCAGTTATCGGTTGAAAGATTTTGCTGTTAATGGTTGTGCTGAATTCCGTTTTGATTCCAGTCCAGGCGATGTTCACCCCAGCCCGCATCTACCAACACTTGTTCCAATCTGGCCTGAGCCATATTTAACAGGATTTTGTGATTGATTAAGCTGTGAAACATAATTCCAGAATTCCTCTTTGGGAATAGGAATGGGCAGGATAAACTCCACTGGTAAAATGAAAGCCTTTATACGACAGCCTGCAGCCATGCCCGCCTCGCCTCCTGCTCTAATTATAGATGATATGAGATAAATTACGCATTTCTTTTTAAAATGCATAGAGACCAAGGCTCCCTCAAGGAGCGGAAGCTCAACAGTCACATGTTCATATACTGTTACCCCATTTCTGCAGATTTTTTTTGAAAGATATGTAGAAAATTTCTAATGCTTTTCTATTAATCATACCCAGTAATTAGTTATGCCACCACCTTTATTATTTATTATAGTGGATAAACGTCAACTATCAATCGGCTTGTGCCGTGTGACGAATTACCTATTTGTCTCTTGGTCGACATATTTTCTTAGCCTCGCTAGGTACTTTAACCTTCTATTGAAAAAGACGATTTTTTGCCATCGAGTCAAAATGTCATGGCCAAACTTTGGTTAGAGTGTTGTAGGTTGAAAAATCATATTCTTTTTCGAAAGTGTGAGCGGCAACTAATTTCTATGGCCACGTTGCTTCTCATGGTTACGGTATAATGTTGGTCTTGTTTTTGTAGGAAAACCCAATTTTGCTCAATCAATGTCCAATATTCTTCTTAAATAGTATTTATATGGTGATTGGTGATTTAATGTAGTAGTAGGGTAGTACTTACAATTATGATATATTGTTAGTTCAATATATTACAATAATTTGTAATATATTGATAATTATTGTAATATATCGAACTAACAATATATCATAATTGTAAGTACTACCCTACTACTACACTAAATCACCAATCAATATATAATTAATTGTGTTTCAGATTTAACAATTATTCGATTATAGGAGAGAATTATGCGTTGTTAACTCCTTATTCATAGATTATAGTTTGTCTATATGTTTGCATTTATACCTATCCGTATGTAAATTGTGTGATAAAATATAATAATATGTGATATATACTATTATTCTATGTGTTCTCTAGTTACATTTACCTCCATAAATACTTTCATTGATTGAACTTGTGTTTGGCTCCTTTAAATAATAATAGTGGTATCAGAACATCGACGTTATACTATGATGGTGTTTTAGTGAAAAGGCAATGTGAAAGTTGAGGAATTGGTTGGTATTCATTTCTCCATGAAGGGGAAGCTTTCATTTGTTTATTTAATGCTACAAGATGTATATTTGCATATATTTGTATTTGTTGTACATTCTAGTCTGGCCATGCGAACTCTATAATGTCACCGTGTAGATTGTGATTGCGTCCAACATTCTAGTGTATGCAATCTGTGCAAATAAATTTTATCATAACTATGTCGTTCTCCTATAATTAAAGTCAATATCTCTATTCTGGAATTCAGCGAAACACGTCAACTTTCTACAAAACAATGCATGTTGAAGATTGTATGGCTTGTTTTAACAAATTCTGATTGGCATTTTATGATTTGATTCGTAGTATCCTGTAGTTTTCTTATGAAATGTAACTTTCATAATGTGGCCTTTGGATCAGAGTAGTGAGGTGGTTGTTAATTGGAGCACTATTCAACTATTTAACAAAGTTAAAAAAAGGTAACAAAAAACATTTTAAATTTCATTCCTATGACTATTCAGTGTTGCTTGTCAATTCATTAGTCTATTCAGATTCATTGCTATGATTGTCTTGGCATTACATATCAATTCACATTCACATTCACATTCAATTATTTATTCAATGCTACGTATTGAAATCCTATCCACATTAATGTATTTTCTCTACTTTTTGGTGCCATTTTATTGTTTTTTATATATGTGAATTTATTTAAGTATTTACAATATGCACAACAGTGTATAAAATATGTTTTGGTGTGTATAATATATAAAAAGGAAACCCAATTTGATAAATATGGAAGCTCAAACCTTCAAGTTAGTGCTTTTATTACCCATGAAAAATCAGAGCATCATAAATTTGCTTAGCAATTTTTAGAGGGAGAAATCAAACAAAGTAGTATTCTAATTACCAAACATGTAGAACTAAAGGTAGATGCTAATAAGGATATAATCATATAAGTGATGGAAAATATGCATATGTTTTCCATATATGATTTAAATTCCAAACTAATCTATAAGTCAATTTGTGAGTTGAAGAGACTTATAAAATAATTCCACACATGTCTCTAATAGTTGAATGCTCTAAATATTGAAGTACAACATCTAGAAAAGAGTTCCTAAAAGGCATTAAGGAGATATATTTCAAAAACTATTGAAGATGAGTTTTCTAATAGTCCATTTTACTCTATTTTAGTTTATGAAAGTACCGATTATAATATGGAACGAAATTTTATTATTTATATTATATTCTTGAAAAATAGAGGTAAAGGTCAATGTGTAACAAAATTCACATACTTCTAAATAAGGATGGAATAACTCAAGCTATGTATAATGTTGTGATCATTATTTTAACAAAGATGGATTTGTCCTTAATGATTTTAGCTATATTTGGATATGATGGGGATTCTTCCATGAGAGGTATTCATGAAGTTTTTAAACCAACCTTCATGGAGATGCTCCTCAATTATTAAATATTTCATTTCTTATTAAGAAGTATTAGTAGAAAAGAATGCTTCATCTTACTTTCAAGAGTTGCAATATAGTAGTAAATTTACAAAACAAGTATATTCGTGGCTTGCAAAATATTCTAAAAGACATGGAGTGTAACGCCCTCTAAAAGCTCCCACTTGAGACCCATGAACAACCTAGGTTTAGTTACAAAATTATGGAATAATTTATTTTTTTAAGTGTTAACAACCAAAGTCTCAAGGACAATTAAATTCAACTGATAACCTTTCCCATTATAATAAATACTAATTCCACATTTATTCAAAAACAGAGAACAGAGTATATGTCTTTCACAATTCAATTTACAACTTTCATAACCCATACATACCATCTTTCCATCACAAATAATATACAAGATCATCCAATTCAAGTGGGAAAAGGTTACATTAGGAAATGATCTTAGCAAGGACTGTCAAACTGTCTTATTTCTCAGTTCCAAAACAACAGTATGAATTTCCATCATCCTCCAATTTGGTCACGATAGAACAGGGGAAAGACAATGCTCTCCACCCAACCAAGACATCCAATGAAAAGGGAGAATTCATCCTTCTTCATTGGCCCCCGAGCCCCAACCACATTACAATAAGAAATGTTTTTCAACTCATGGAAACAATAGGCTTCAACAACACAAATGCAATCTTTCACATTCAACACACAGTCCAAAACATAATGTAGTTTGTAACCACATGAAAACAACAAACAAAACTCAGGCTTCATCATGCAAGCCAAAGGAGCAAGAACTATGGGGGAAGCTACTTATGCCTTCCAAAGGGGAAATGGGTATCACCACCTAAAAGCAAACCACCAAAATATATATCATTTCAAATCCTTGACATGCCCTTATGCATCCCCCTAGTACCTCTTATTCCTCACATTTCCTTATGCCTCCCAACCTCTTATGGCACCCCATAATGAGTAAAGAAATGCAAGCTATTTATTTGTAAGGTGGAACCCAAATCCCAACTCCCTCCACACGTATACCTCCCCAAAGCATTTATGCCTCCCGACAAGAATCCCCATAGTCTTCTCCTACACCATACCTAGGCCATCTACCCAACCAGCCAACAAGAAATATCAAAACATCCACAACATTTACATATGCATACATAAGAGAAGAGCATTTTAAAGAGCCAAGCTCCTACCTCTCCATGATGGAGTTTGTTCCAAAGTTCCAAAAAACAAGATTTCCAATGTAAAACAGTCCAAGATCAATAATCCACAAGCATTCAACCATCTCCAACTTTCTCCAAAATTTGCAAGAGCTCCCAAAACCAAAATAAGTCACCCAAAATGAAGCAATGCAAGGTGAAGTAACCCCCAAAACAAGCCAAGGAATTAGAATATATAGAAGATGAAAGAGAAGAGGATGAGGTGGATCCATGTGAGATGCCACATCACACATCCTTAACTCCAACTCATAAGTCAACTTCAATCTCCAAGGCACAATAAATGGGTGGGAGAATAATATGATAGATTACCTACACACTCCAAAATAAGCCCACACCCCAAAGGACTGAAATTAAAAGTATGTAAGAAAAGTGCAATAAAAACATTCAACTTGACTTACAAAAATGAATAAAGAAGGGCTAAATTTACCTCTCCAACCATAGGTAAGGTTGGTATATAAATTTAAGAGGCATGTGACAAGTTTAAATTATCCCACAAGTCTCCAAAATCAGCCTCCAAGGACAATTTCGAATTTCAAAGAAGATGGAGTGTTTCATACTCCAAAATCAACTTACACATCACTTACACATTTCTTACAACACTTTAATTTTAGGCCAATAACTCTAATAATTACTTTATTATGTCCCATTTTGATTAATTAATTTTAATAACATGTTTAATCATTAATTTACCACAACTAATAAATAATGAAAGGGGTAAACACATCACTTAATAAACACATACAAACACCAATAAAAAGGAACCAAATAAATAAATACACATAACCCTTGGTCACATTTAAAGGTGATCCCCCAATGGGAATCCCTAACAATCAAACACACACACACAAACAATACAAGTTGCCATGGTTACCTTGTTGAATTCATCTAGAATTCCAAAGTGGTTGGTCTCCAATCCCTCGATGTGTGTTGAGATATTTTAACATGCAAAACACAAATACCTCCTTTGGCCTCGTGGCCATATCAGAACATCCAAATGAATATAATATAATTTCAAAATCATCAATATATATATGAATCACAACAACATCGAGACAATCAACAATATCACTTACAATTTCATCAACAACTATATAATCATCAATTTTAAATTCAATTTTCTCGGTCTACTCAATATATCCAAATATCACATGTCCTAACAACATATATATATATATATATATATATATATATATATATATAACCATGTCCAACAACATGTTAACATCTATATAAAATGTCTCTAACAATCATCATGCATCAGATATGAATTAGAGTCAAAAATAATCCATGATCGAACATCTAACACCATATTAAATCAAAATTATAATAATATCCATAATATAGTCAACAGTATCATGATCAATATCAAAAGTGTCGAAGGGAAGTGGGCACTACATCCCCCTCCCCTTAGACTCGACTTCCTCCTGGAAGTCACTGGAAAGATAAATAGGAACAAATGCAATAGATGGGATTGCTTGCTTCAAACAAAGGTGGGTCTATAGAACCTAATTTTGGTCCAATGTAATTCAACAAGAAGAAGGGAGATTACAAGGGATGAGTTCTAAACTTTATGCATGCACGGCTATGAACACTTAAATCTAGAGAGTAAATTTACGCTATCAACCAAGATACATCACATAAAAAAATATAACATGAAGAGTTCAAAAGAGTCTTAAGCGTAACCACCAAGTAGAGGAATGATAAGGAGAATTCCATGAGTTGATAAAGACCACATAGTTTCCCAAGGAATACAATATATTACAGTAAAAAAATTAAGGTTTCCACTAGGGTTAAATTATGCTTTCATAATTCGTTGTTTAGGCAAGGCTAGCAAAATCAACCAAGGCCACAATTTTGTACAAGAGACATGTTTACTCAAGTTATCACAATTTGAGGTCACACAAGATGAGGTTAATCAACAAGGAAGGACAACTAAATCAACAAAACATTTAAAATCAAGGAACTATTCAAGGAAAGCACTTCTATAACTCGAGAGGGTATAATTAACTCTTTATGGTAATATTAAGAAATTTCATGACCACAAGGTTTCCTATAGTCTGATTTTTACACTATTGTTATAAGAATCAAACACACCGCACCAACCAATCTAGAGACGTCAACCATTTAGCAAAAGAAAAAATATATATAGCTCCCCTAGCAATTAACATGTCAATACAAGAAGTAACATTCACAATAACACAATGGGATTCATTTATCTTATTTCCTGATCAAGCTCGGAATAACCACAAGGAGAGCACAAGCATAAATCATAACACCAAAGAGCACTCAAGGTCTCTAGGGAGAAGAAAAAGAAGAAAAGAAGACTTCCCAAAGTTATTTTATATCCTTAACATATGTTGCCTTAGAATTACAATAACTTAGGTCTCCAAGGATAAGACAACACGTAAGAAGGTTGCTTAAACAAGAGATAAGTCTCAAACCAAAAAGGCCACAATTCACACTCATTGAGCTACGAGATGATAAGGGTATGATGACCCAAAAATCCCACAAAGAAAGACACACACCTATATGAACAAGAAGGTACTAAGAAACTAGACCACACTACTATCCATCAGGTGCTTCAAAATTCTGAGTAGGTGACAGAACTACAGGTTCAACTATACATTGTACTCAATACACATAAATCTTACTTATTTATAAATTAGTCTCATTAAGTCAAAAGCTATAATTTTGTTTGATATGCACATTACTTTACTAGATTTCTTAATTAAACTTCCTCCTATTATGACATCACATGTTTATGTTATAAGGACCACTAAGGGGGGCATGATATCTCGCCATTCTGTAAAGGCGGAAAAGAGAAAAATTATATATTTTACTCCTAGGGGAGGTAGATGGATAAAGTTTTTCCCTTTCTGTTCTTCTACATGGTTTTTATTTCTTCTATTAATCTACTAAGGTTAAAGCAAGGACCATTTTCTCTTTTTATGTTCCAATTTATTTATTAAGCTTCAAGGCCAAATCTCCTCAATTATAGAATTATGATGTTTGGGTGAGTCAATTCGTCAAAAAAATTTAATGAGAAGGAAGGGTAAACATATCACACTATTACTTTTATGGGAGAGAAAGGTAAATCAACACACCACATTTTTAATTCTAAGGAAACAAGGGACATTCAACATAGAAAACACATTACTAATTTGTAAGAACTAGACAACAATCAACCAACATGGATCACAACAATATTTCAAGATTTTTCAACTAATTACAAGTATCATAAAACATTCCTAGTGGGTTTCTACAAGTTCTCAAAGGAAGTTACAAGGGAGGCCCATTAAGGAAGCATAATTACTTTTACTGATCTACTAGGGTTTAACAATGTTTGTTGTTTTAGTGAAAACATTTTACTCACCTGATAAGACAATGAAAGTTTTCAAATCTACACCCCTATTACCACAGGATACCACCAACCAAGAAATCAAAATTACAAGGAAAGAATTTAACTATAAGAACACCACATACTGGCTAGAAAGCATCAAATGTAAGCAAACAGACAACTATCTATTCAACATGTCTTTACGACCAAGAGTTACCGTTTTGCAAGAAGAATCACACTATAAAATACCACCAAGATTAAATTATCAAGGTCTAATTACACTATCATCACTAATGTCATGGTCCAAAAGACTCAAAGCATCCATAAGTGTCTCTACGTAATCCGAAATTAATAGGTCATAGAGTATTATTCATAGTAACTAAAAAAAAATTAAGGAAAGGGTAGACTTATTTCTAGGTCAAGAGGAAAAACAAACACACTTAATTTACACACAATACTCAAATGGGATTAAATCTAACCATAATTACCAAGATGCATACAATCCACAAGTCACTTTAATATAATGAAATGAGGAACTCTTGATAAAACTTAGCATGCCATCGAAAATAAGCCACTGCTAGACACACACTTTTCTACCAACATCCAGAGCCAGTCAAAAGCAATCCAATCCTAACATAATTCATCAGCCCACAATTAAACACCTCTACTCCGACGAGGTTCAAGCTCTTACCGGATTGTAAGAGAATCACCACCACTGCTAACAAGCTACCAACTAGAACACACAACACAACAAACTCTCTTCCCAACAAGGTCGAGTAATGAAAAGGTCACTCTAAGATCCTAGATACACTCAAGGTTCCATGCATCTAAAACCAAGGCATAAATTTAAACACCTAAGAGGACATTCAAGACACCTATGGTGTACCCCCATACGACAAAATATATGAATACAAGTAGCATAGAACTAGCTCATCATCATGTAAGAAGAAATCCACGTAACGTTTAGCTAAGAAGTCAACAACATAACGAGCTCCGAGTCACCAATCAAAATAAAATCTAAGAAATGTTGATAATCAAGGGAAGACGCTAACTAGCTGCATTGCAAAGTCTGAAAATTCTCACAAAAATAATAAAATAAATAAAAGAGCCTTTGAGCTTCTCAAATCAATCATAAAATAATATGTTGGTCCTTGATAAAATAACACAATATTACAATGTAAAACACAAAAGTCAACATGACATTCACTCTGCAGCCCTTCATGGCCGCCAATAGGGGTACTCTTCCTCGAGGTTAGTTCCAGGACACATACGTAGGATTGGGTCATAAACTACACCCAGACTTAATGTCCACTCTCCCATACAAGTAACAAAATGAAAAACTGACAACCAGACCAACTTTCCTAACTACTGAAGGAAGGAAGCTCTAAGCAGCTTCTAATTAACTCTTCACAACCCTAGGACACAACCACTATTGTCCATCCACAAGAATCACACCATGTAACTTATCATTCCAAAAAATTTAATAAGGGTCTCAAAAGGGATTAACGTATCATACAATTAAATCAAGATTTAGGACTTGTAAAAACAACACATTTTCAAAAGGGGAACCAAGTTTCCACTACACTAGAAGTTCACAAACATCAATTTAATTTGACATTCTTAGTTACCCGGGTTTAGAAAAAATGACACTAAGCAAGCACAACAACTCAAACAACTTGTTATTTTATTATATTTTAATTTTGGTAGTTCGAATGAACAAAGTAATGTAATATTTCTTCATACGCATTTCTTTTTCAATTTTCAAACAAGTTTGTTTTCTTCGATTCAAAAGTGTGCTAGGTTTACAGTTCATGCCTCAAGTTTTCTAGTGTGCCCAAGGGTCCAAGCTTTGAACCCACGGCTCTGATACCAAGTGTAACGCCCGCTAAAATCTTTCACTTGAGACCCATGAACAACCTAGGTTTAGTTACACAATTATGGAATAATTTTTTTTTAGTGTTAACAACCAAAGTCTCAAGGACAATTAAATTCAACTGATAACCTTTCCCATTATAATAATTACTAATTCCACATTTATTCAAAAATAGAGAACAGAGTATATCTCTTTCACAATTCAATTTACAACTTTCATAACACATATAGACCATCTTTCCATCACAAATAATATACAAGATCATCCATTTCAAGTGGGAAAAGGTTACATTAAGAAATGATCTCAACAAGGACTGTCAAATTGTCTTCTTTCTCAGTTCCAGAACAGAAGTATGAATTTTCATCATTCTCCAATTTGGTCACAACAAAACAGGGGAAAGACAACGCTCTCCACCCAACCAATACATCCAATGAAAAGGGAGAAGCCATCCTTTTTCATTGGCCCCTGAGCCCTAACCACATTGCAATTAAAAAAAAAATCAACTCATGGCAAAAACAAGCTTCCACAACACAAAGGCAATCTTTCACATTCAACACACAGTCCAAAACATAATGCAATTTGCAACCACATGAAAATAACAAACAAAACTCAGGCTTCATCATGCAAGCCAAAGGAGCAAGAACTATGGGGGAAGCTACTTATGCCTCCCAAAGGGTAAATGAGTATCACCACCTGAAAGCAAACTACCAAAATATATATCATTTCAAATCCCTGACATACCCTTATGCATCCCCCTAGTACCTCTTATTCCTCACATTTCCTTATGCCTCCCCAACCTCTTATGGCACCCCATAACGAGTAAAGAAATGCAAGCTATTTCTTTGTAAGGTGGAACCCAAATCCCAACTCCCTCCACATGTATACCTCCCCAAAGCACTTATGCCTCCCCACAAGAATCCCCATAGTCTTCTCCTACACCATACCTAGGCCATCTACCCAACCAGCCAACAAGTAATATCAAAACATCCACAACATTTACATATGCATAAATAAGAGAAGAGAATTTTAAAGAGCCAAGCTCCTACCTCTCCATGATGGAGTTTGTTCCAAAGTTCCAAACATCAAACTTTCCAATGTAAAACAGTCCAAGATCAATAATCCACAAGCATTCAACCATCTCCAACTTTCTCTAAAAATTTCAAGAGCTCCCAAAACCAAAAGAAGTCACCCAAAATGAAGCAATGCAAGGTGAAGTAACCCCCAAAACAAGCCAAATAATTCGAATATATAGAAGATGAAAGAGAAGAGGATGAGGTGGATCCATGTGGGATGCCACATCACACATCCTCAACTCTAACTCATAAGTCAAATTCAATCTCCAAGGCACAATAAATGGGTGGGTGAATAATATGACATATTACCTACACACTCCAAAACAAGCCCACACCCCAAAGGACTAAAATTAACATGATGTAAGAAAAGTGCAATAAAAGCATTCAACTTGACTTACAAAAATGAATAAAGAAGGGATAAATTTACCTCTCCAACCATAGGTAAGGTTGGTATATAAATTTAAGACGCATGGGACAAGTTTAACTTGTCCCACAAGTCTTCAAAATCAGCTTCCAAGGACAATTTCGAATTTCAAAGAAGATGGAGTGTTTCATACTCCAAAATCAACTTACACATCTCTTACACATCACTTACACATTTCTTACAACACTTATTTTGGGCCAACAACTCTAATAATTACTTTCTTATGTCCCAATTTGATTAATTAATTTTAACAACATGTTTACTCACATTAATTTACCACAATTAATAAATAATGAAAGGGGTAAACACATACAAACATTAATAAAAATGAACCAAATAAATAAATACACATAACCCTTGGTCACATTTAAAGGTGATCCTCCCCATGGGAATCCCTAACAATCAAACACACACATGAACAATACAAGTTGCCATGGTGACCTTGTTGAATTCATCTAGAATTCCAAAGTGGTTGATCTCCAATCCCCTGATGTGTGTTGAGATATTTTAACCTGCAAAACACAAATACCACCTTCGGCCTCGTGGCCATATCAGAACATCCAAATGAATATAATATAATTTTAAAATCATCAATATATATATGAATCACAACAACATCCATACAATCAACAATATCACTTACAATTTCATCAACAACTATATAATCATAACAATTTTAAATTCAATTTTCTTGGTCTACTCAATATATCCAACTATCACATGTCCTAACAACATCCATATATATATATATATATATATATATATATATGTCCAACATCATGTCAACATCTATATAAAATGTCTCTAACAATCATCATGCATCATATATGAATCAAAGTCAACAATAATCCATGATTTAACATCTAACACCATACTAAATCAAAACTATAATAATGTCCATAATATAGTCAACAGTATCATGATCAATATCAAAAGTGTCGAAGGGAAGTGGGCACTACATAGAGCATTAAAAGAACTAATAGAGTCATTTCAAATCAGTAAGTCAGAGTTGTTACAAATACATCAAATTAGGTATCTTTCTATAGGAAATTTCATTGAAAGAATTTTCAAGATCATGCATGCTTTGTTGAAAGAATAAGAATTAGAGGAGAAAATAATGTATGATTTGGAAACAATATTTAAAGTACAATTTTGTATACAATTACCTTCAAATGTGCTTATTGATTTAAATAAATTGAATAAAATACTCCAAGAGGATCATGTTGACATCACTTCGATTGGAATTACTTTAGATAATATATTTGATATGCTTGGTAGTAGATTTCAAATAGAAATATTTGGACTGTGTATTGTACATATATCATTTATTTCAAGTAAAGCAAAATGAAGATTCGTTGAGTTTACATATAGAACATGTCTGATACATGTACACTATAAATTTGGTTCAGATTTGAGAAATTGAAAACAAAAATATTCTTCTATGTATATTTATTATCTCTAATGTTGAATTACAATGAGAGTTTAAATAGGAAATCTATTTCCTATTTTCAAGGATCAACAACTCTCCATATATGTGAGTTGGTTTGTCAACTCAAATAATACACACACACACACACACACACACACACACACACACACACACACACACACACACACTTACCATAATTACTATTTACCATATAGTAAACTAACACACATTAATTAATATTTAATCTCCGGTAAATACCCATGTGAACACTAATTCCTAACATTCCCCCTTAGTGTTTACATAGTAGAAAAACATTCACACTCTCAATTGCAGTAAGCTCACCCCTTGTGACATGTCAAACTATATTGTGACTCATGACCTTGATATAAAAGAAAGACTCTCTCCTTCCATGGTTTTGAGCAGGTTTACCACAAACCCAGATGTGAATAGGTCCCATCAACTGTCAACCTTATGGTGCTTTTCTGGATCTCCACAAACCTTTTCAAGATCCATGAACTGACCTACTCTGGTGATTTTCTTCGCCACTATGCTTGTACATCAAGGAAGTATATAGGAATCAAATCACTTACTCATTACAAATCAGAATAAGAAAACTTACACTGGAAATATTTCATATTACATCCCATAAGAATCACAATTCGATCTCGGAAAACATAGGAAAATGCCATTGTCACTGTAAGGTACCATTGACATTAGCCGGTTTGGCACAAAATGAAAATTTCTATTTAAGAATACTGAAAAGAAAATTGTAGTGTACTACAAACTACTATCCAGATCTTGATGTTTGGATCTTGCTGCACATGAACACCATTTCCAATGAATGTATTCATCAAACAATCATCTTACAAAAAAATATGATAGTCAGAGGATAACCACAGTCAGATGATCTCTATAGTCATATGTTGTCCTATACAAATTTTTTTTAGTATCCACAATATACACCACATAAAGCAAAACATGGAAATCTAAAGCACATTGAAAAAATGCAACTCTAAAAAGAAAGAAAACTCACACCTCAAAATTTCCACCACATATGTTATGTGGCCCCCATCATTGGTGTCTGAAGAGAGGTCATTTATTGACCTCCAACCTCCATTTTACTCCATCCTCTAGTTTCTTTGTTGCTTAACTCAGCCAGATTTGATCATGATACTCAAGAAGCACCCACTAACAAAGTGGATGTCGCATTCTAGCGATAAGGCATCCTTTACAATTTTAAATTTTGGCATTAATGAATGAATGAGGCCTTAATGGGACTGTAAACATATCCAAAATTATACTCAATCCCAGAAAAAGGAGATGCCCATAGGATGGCAAAAAAAGAGGGTGTTTTTCAAACTTGGTATTTTCTAATGAAATTGAAACCAATGCGATGGGGATGAATTTATTTTTTTTTTCAAAAAAGAACACTTGATTTCGAGTTACTACGCAAAAGTTATTAAGGTTTTAATTTCCAGAAAAAATGCCCAATTTAATTAGAATTGGGTCAACTATTAATAAATTTTTTTATTAAGGGTAAAGGTTTTTTGACTAGGATCCTACTCAAGAACAAAAATGCCTAAAATTCCATATTAGACAATGACGCACCAAGAACAAGAAACAACTGCCCAACAACGAAAAAACAACTAGGAAGGACAAACAATTTTCTTCAGTGATATTTTTTCTTGTTATGAAATGTTTTCCATTCATCCACAATCTCCTCAACAGGAAGAAAGACTTCAATATCTTATATAGGCATATATGTGTTTTGTTTAACAGGACAAAAAGGAGTATTTTCCTTTGTCTGCTTTATGAGCTACTGTATCAACACTTTTGTTTGTTTGAATTACATAAGTTACATTCTTCTTATTTTTCACATCTGTAATTTTTGTGAGAGGGTTTTAGGGGACCACTTCAACCATCTCTTATGTGCCACCAATAGAATCAAGGTTCTCCTTAGCATCAAAGACCAAATTCTCTTGGAGGGAAATTTTCCACCAATTGTTTCTCTCTTTGTTACACCTAGTCATCCCACAATCAGCAACAGTATGCCCTAAGGAGAAACATCTTCTACATATGAAGGGTAAACCTTTGTATTCTAAAGGTTGATTCCATGTTCTATTTTGCACTTTGAGCTCAATGTTTGCAGGAATATTTTGAGAGGTATCTAGCTCCACGAGAATTTTGACAAATGTTGTATGGGTGAAATTAGTGGTTTGAGGATCAATATAAATAATGTTACCCAAAACATTTCCAATGTAGATTAGGTAGTTACAGTCCCAAAATCATAGATGGCAAGTGAGTCATCCTAATCTAAACAGGTTTGTAAGAGAGATATTCTGTTAAAGGGTTGAAAGCAAGGAACCAAGGTTTTGTGACAAGGTAGTGTGATTGACAGATTCCAAAGTTTTTCATCTATAGTTTATTTATCAACTATGGAGGAAAGAACTGTAATAAAAGTTCCTTTAGCACATGGGTAAAGGTCTAACCTTCCAGTAAGGAGCAAGAGCCAATACTTGGAGATCCAATCATGAAGCATTGGTAGACAAGGCCAGAATCCGTTGAATCTACAAATCAAGGTGTTCTCCTGAAAGTAGATTTTAGATTTGATTACTTCCTCCCCAAAAGTGACACATGTAGTAGTAGCAGCAAGAGCAATAGGTTTGGAGGACTGAATACCCTACATCACATCCTTGAAAGTGTGGCTAGTTATCTCGAGGGGCAGACTTTTATCCCAGGGGAAACTTCATTTTGAGGCACCTCAGCCCCCAGAACAGGGGAAGAGTGTACCAAAAGGGAGTGCGATCCTAAGCCACTACCACCAACTTCAGTATCATGTAAAACCCGTAATCCAAGGCTATAAAAACCCTTGCAGCTCGTAGACCAACGCAAATCTGACGAGGTAATGAATTGAGCCGCATCACTACCCCCTAAACCACAAAATTGAGCCATGATCGACCTTAGGGCTTGAGGAGGAACCAGAGCCCATGCCAAGAGTCCTTGAGGATGCAAGATAAAGGTTTTAATTATTAGGACTTGTGAGAGGACCCTTGTTGTAACGCCCTGCTAAAAATGCCCACACAAGACCCAAGAACAACCTAGGTTTAGTTAGAAAAAATTATGATTTTTTAAAAAAGTGTGCCCACAATTTTTTTTTGAAAACGATAGTTGCCACATTAATGTCTCTAAGGTGATAACTTTATAATTAATTTCCCATGATAACACAATATTTAAAATCTACAGTATGTTTTAGTACATTGTTTTAACTAGTCCAAGTTTAATCTCCCTAAGGATTATTTAAATAATAAATTAATTCTTACTAAAGTTGAATATTCCCCCATGGGGTGTCAAGGGTAAAAGTGGCCAATGAAATTAAATACCAAGGTTTCTACAATGTTGAAACAACTAGCAAGGTCCCATATTAAAAGTTGGGTTAGCATAATGAACACTTCCCTACCCCAAAAAGTAACCCCTTAAAAGTCAACCTATATTTTGAAATTAAAACATTTAAATTAAAAGGGTAATTTCTATTCACCCACTCTCCACCTAATTTTTGTAAGGATGAATCTCATCCCTTGGATGGATTCAATTTGGTCTCTTGATGAGGAAAAAGGGTAACCAACCCTAAAGCATGTCTTATGAAGTCTTCTTTCACATTTCATTTGGTTCATTTTCTTACTTTGGTTTTGCAGGTTGAAGGAGGAGGAAGGGAAACCATTTGAGGCACTCCAATATTTTGGAAGGGATTACAAGTTGTTTTATTTTCTCATTTTTGGATACCCTCATTAGGGTTTTAAAAGCATTTATACATTTTATTTAGCTCATTTTCTTGTATATGCCCAAATGGGCAAATGGGTTTGTCCCATTTTGTGATTTAGTTAGCTTTGATTTATACTTTCATTTAGATAAGGGAAAGAAAATGTATGTGTGTGTGTGTGTGTCTATATATATATATATATGTTCATATATATACACACATATATACATACAATTTAATTCCCTTAAAAAACAAAATTTATTACATATATATTTAAGTATAAATACACATGTGATATATATATATATATATATATATTGTGCCAAAATCTGGGCCGCGGGTTTGAGACATACATAGGCCGCATACAAAAGAAAACGCATAGTTAGGTAAAGATGCGTCTGTTTAATGTATTGGGGGGGATTAATATTTGTGGGGGTGGGGAGGTTGGGTGCGGATCCCAATCGGCGACCCCATTTTAGCCAAAATGTAGTGGTGGTTGGGGTCGCCAGACCCCTCCCACCCCCCAAACACTACAAACCAACTGTAATAATGGCCGCAGCCTTTAAGGCACCCAACTAAAATTTCAGTCGTTCCCTTTTGATTAACACACTTAACATTTTTTTCCTTTTTTTAAAATTTTTAAAACACACAACATTTTTCACTATACATGTGTATACATACATACATACATACACCACGCATATTAATCTTAAAATACACTTTTTACCACTAAAAACACCTTGTGTGTGTGTGTGTGTGTATTAATATTAATAATAGTTAATAAATTTAACTTAATAAAGTATTAGTATATTAATACACACACACACACACACACACATATACACATATTTGTAGTGTTATAATTAATAAAACTAAGAATATTAATTTAATATTAATAATACAATATGCACTAAAAACACCTTATTAATAATATGTATTAATATTAATAAATTATTAATATTAATAATAGTTAATAAATTTAAAATCTAAATATTAATATACTATCCATAAGTGGTGATAAATCCATTGGTAATAAAATTAGTAAGTTAAAGTTTGCACAAAGTTTTCTTCCAACACAAATGAAACAATTATTGTAAAGAGTGTAAAAAGAGATAGATTCCCACTTCCTTTAACAACTAATAATAGATTTGCAATGATTTTTAATTTAAAATTACCCACTAGAATTAGCAATAGACTATTTCATTGATTCAAATGGGAAATAATTTTAATAAGAACTCTTTCCATCAACAATACAAGAACAAGTATACATAGTCTAACCTTTACAATACATGTCCTTCAAATAACAAAATGGAATGTAATATTTCTTAATACATGTTTCCAACATTCTCAAAGGAGAGTTTACAACAATATTCCCAAGAGTATGTTTAGAATAAGAACAACCTATTTCTGGTGGAAATAAATCAACTTCAATACAATAAAATAATTCATTTTTTACAACTCCCTTTTTAAATATACAAAACAACTTAATAATTTAATAATCAAATACAACTTTTCTCACAAGGATTAATACAATGTCTTCCACTTAAAGTGGGAAAAATTTACAAAAATGAAAGCCAAAAGGGATACAATATTACAAGTCTATTTATTGAGGACACCAACCAAGCTCCATGCTTCACATCACCAACAAGAGAGATCCACCATGCTTCATTGGTCACAACATAAAAAAAAGGGGGAGAGGCAACACTCTCCACCCAACCAAGAATTCCAACGAGGAGGAGAAGCCATCCTCCTCATTGGCCCCCAAGCCCCAACCACATTACAATGAGAGGTGAGCCCAACACAGAAACAAAAAGCTTCCACATCACAAACCAAGTATTTCATAACCATTCAAAATGCACATTCAACTCAAACTACAAACACAAGAAGGAGAGACAACAAAGTATACAAGGCTTTTAAATGAAGAGCCAAAGGAGCAAGAACCTATGGGGAGGCCACTTATGCCTCCCAATGGGAAATGGGTGCCCACCTTAAAAACCTCCAATACATATCTCAAATCCCCTACATACTCTTATGCCTCCCTCAAGTACCTCTTATGCCTCCCACATTCTCTTATGCCTCCCTCATTCTCTTATGCCTCCCTCATACAAGAACAAGTAAGAAATGCAAGCAATTCCTTGTCCAAGGTGGGGCACCCAACCCAAACTCCCTCCAAAACATGAAATAACTCTTATGCCTCCCTACATGAATTATCCCCATAGTCCCCCTCCTACACCACACTTAGGAAATCTACCCAAGTACCCAACAAGCATTCCAAAACACTCAACAAAAACAATAACACAAACACAAAATAAAGGAATAACATAAGCAAGAGTAAAGCTCCTACCTTTCCATAGTAGAGCTTGTTCCAAGAGTCAATCTCCAAGCTCCTTCAAACCCAAGCAATCACCAAAAAACTCCCACAAGACCACAAGCTCTCCAAAATCCTCTAACTCCAAGAAATGAAAGAGCACAAAAGAATGAAGTAACCCCCAAACAAGCAAAAGAACTTGAATAAATAGAAAAGGGAGAGAGGAGGGTGAGGTGGCTCCATGTAGGATGCCACATCACTCATCCTCAACTCCACCTCACAAGTCAAACTTCAAACTCCAAAGCACAATTAATAAGTGGTTGAAGAAATGACATTTTACTTACACACACAATCCAAGCCCACACCCCTTAAGGACAAAAAGTAATTACATGTAAGAAGGTGCAATAAAAACTTACAATTTGTCTTCCCAAAACACATAATGGGGTCTAATTTTGACCCCCCAACCCATAGGTAGGGTTGGCATAGTAATTTAAGAGGTGTGGGACAAGTTTAACTTGTCCCACAAGCCTTCAAAATTGGCCCTTAAGGCCAAATTCGAATTTCCATGAGGGGGTAGAGTGTACAACACTCAAGGTCACAAGCACTCAATCTTACAACACAAAACCCAAGAGCCATCTAGTCTAATAAATGAATACTTTTGGTCACATCCACAATTAGTTAATAACAAAATTAATTAACTTAAATAGGACACTAAAACCTATTAAGATAAAGGGGAAGAATACATCATTTTCTAAATAATTAAAACAAGGAAATTACATCACTAAAAATCACATACTACATTAAGTAAAGGAAACTAAACAAAATACAACACATAACCCTTGGTCACAATTTCCCCCTAACAATAATTCAAAACACACACACACACAAACACATGTTGCCATGGTGACCCTTGTTGAATTCATCTAGAATTCCAATGTGGTTGGTCTCCAATCCCCCCGATGTTTGTTGTGACATGTTTACCTGCAAAACACATAACACCTCCTTCGGCCTCATGGCCGCATCAAAAACATCTAGGATAAAATATACAATATAAATCCACAATCATCTATATACGAATCAAATATCATCTAGGAAAATACGATATCATTTACAATTTCTAGCAACCGTTCTATTCTACATCTCATCCATGTCAAAATGATCACAACATTAGTTCAATTATCAAAGCCTACTCAGTGTGACGAAATATCGCATGTCAAAAAACATATATATATATATATATATAATATATATATATATATATATATATATAATATATATATATATATTATGTCAACAACATATTAACGTTAATATAAAATGTCTCTAATAATCCACATGCATCATATATGAATCGAAATCAACAACAGTCGATGATCTCTAACATCTAATATCATGCCAAATCAAAAGCTATAATAATATCCATAAGTATAGTCGAATAGTATCATAATCAATAACAAAAAGGTGTCAAAAGGGAAGTGAGCACTACACCTGTCGAGCAGCACCTTCACCATTTCTGATGTCCTTGCAAAGAATACCAACTGTACCAGAGTCACCTAACACGAATGTCGCCACCCGCCACTAAAAGATGATGCAGGTTGAGGGCTTCGCAGAGTCGACCCCATGCTAGAGCCACCAAGCATGCCACCACGAGAAGAAGAAGGAGGTTTAGGGCTCCCTGTATTTCATTTAGGGTTTAAAGGTTTTTTCGGGATAGGGCATCAT
Organism: Taxus chinensis; assembly: GCA_019776745.2. Lineage (NCBI taxonomy): Eukaryota > Viridiplantae > Streptophyta > Pinopsida > Cupressales > Taxaceae > Taxus > Taxus chinensis. The sequence continues at coordinate 728,041,169 of CM034154.1, forward strand.
TTAAGGCTCAACATCATTTCTCGAATGCACACCCCCTAAATTTACACAAATTCATCTTAAAACATGATTAATAACTTGCTCAAGATGAAGATAAAATTTATGTTGTGACCACTCGTTGGAATTGGGAGGAAATGGAGATTGTAAAAATGTTAATGGTCCAAAGAACTAGTGCCAAAAAGAATTAATTTGGAAAAAATGCATTAATTTCTTTCAAAATGCAACTATTTAAGCAAAAACTATAGAAAAATTAAAATTTTAAAACTATAATCTTGCACAAATAAAATAATCAACCAATAAAAAATGGTTGTATGGAAGGAAAATAGTTTTTATGGAAATAATTCACAGCTGATTTGTATTTTCTCCTTCTCAGATTCTATTTTGTGGGCAGTTGGCTAGCAATATAAATTCTTAAAACCAAAATGTGTTGATAATTGTGCAATGTTGAGGACTTGCATTTGTATCAACATTTTCCAACCGGTTGTGTGGAAGGTTGAGCTTTAACGAAATAAAAACACCCAAAAAATATTCAATTCATTCACGTGAATAACTAATAAATGATATCCCAGATATATTATTTCCTGGATATTTTAAACACATTTCCGCTTCCAACAAATATTCCACAAACAATGAAAGTTGCACAGTTTGACTACCTATCCATCACGCATGTTCATGATGGAGGCCAACAAAATTGAACCTGAGACCCTCCGCCATTCTAATTTTGGCACCACCACTGTGCCACTGTTATTTTTGGATAGAAAAAGTAAAAATAAATGTATTTAGCATTGACTGCTAACGTATGTTACAGATGTTTAGGGTAATCGACAAAGAATAGCATGTGCCAAGTCTACACACAACAGGAAGAATGAATACACCTTGGTTTGTTGAAGTTGATAGTTCCAAAGAAAAATACTAGTAAAACACTTAGCGAGAGTGCAACCATGAACAATGACATATATAACGGATTGAGTGCACAGAGAAATTACAAACTAAATATACATAGTTGAAGCATAAATTTATCACTCATTACTCAAGTAACTAATCTACCTATAAATTTTCACCACCCCACTTTATTCTTCCATCACAAAACTATATCAATTTTTCTCTGATAATAAATGTAAATTTGGTTCAGAGTTGAACAACTAAAAACATAAATATTCTTCTTTGTATATTCAATATTTATAATGTCGAATTACAATGAGATTTTAAATAGTCCAAATCTATTTCCCTACTTTCAAGGAGGTTGTTCAGTAATTCTCCATATACATGAGTTGGTTGAACAACTCAACTCGTATATGTATGTATATGTATATATATATATATATGTATATATATATATATATATATAATTTACTATTTACCATACAGTAAACTAACACATAGTAATTACTATTTTCTCTCTCCTTAAATTCCCATGTGGACACAAATTCCTAACATACACTGAGATTTGATTTTTTTCCTAAGTAAAAAAGATCAACAACACTAGATGATAAAATCACTATAATTAAGGTATTTGATCCTTTAGATAAAAGATTCACATATTTACCTATATTTAAAGCTTCCAATTTTTCCATTCATCAAATTATTATGAGGAGATGGATGCTAGAGGTTGTAACGCCTGCTAAAAAAAACCCACTTGAGACCCAAGAACAACCTAGGATTAGTTAGGAAAATTATGGAATAATTTTTTTTTGTCTAAAAGAGTCTACAACCAGGTTACAAGGTAACAACTGTCACTAACAAGTTCCAAACAATTCTAAATTCACTAGAAAATACTTTTCCTTTATTACAATTATTATAGGTCATAAGGTCCAAAATTTAGGGTTAGAAGGTACAATAAGGTTCAGAGGGTAATTCCTCACCATACCCACTCTCTAACAGGCTTAAAGGTTCAACTTGATTTTTCTCAAACTTAATGCATTCAAAAATTTCCTAAATTATTTCCATTGGATAGGAAATTTCCTCACCTTTCCATTGATATAAAGAATTCCTCCTAACTCCTCATATTTTTCGAGTTATGGGTCGGCGGGCCTTGGGGTGAAAATTTGCCCCAAGGGCAAGTCAGTGGGCCGCGGGGAGACCTTTGGAAATTTTCTCACGCGGGGCAAAAAAAACAACTTTGCGCTCATGCACCCATGGGTCCACAAGTCCACTAGGGACACGTGGTGCCTCCCAAGTAAGCACGGGGAGAGTGTGGTCAGCGGGAGACATTTTGAAAAATCTTCTCACGCGGGGTGAAAGCCAACTTTGCGCCCGTGCTCCTGCAAGTCCGCAAGGGACACGTGGCATCTCCTAAGCCAACGTGCAGGAGAAGGCGGGGCAACGGGGAGAAAATTAGTTTAATTCCCCAAAGGGCTAAGAGGGTAGCATTCACCTAGTGCCTCCGCCGGCACCTCGATGATGCCATGTGGCGGCTCCTGGTTGGCTGTGGGCCGGGTGGGGGAAAATTTGGAAAATTTTCCCAAAATTTTCCAGGAGCACTAAAATTAAAAGAGAGATCCGCCCCTCCACTGACACCTCATGGTGCCATGTGGTAGCTTCTAATTGGCTGTGGGTCGGTAGGGCAGCGGGGAAAATTAGAAAATTTTTCCTAAGAGCTAAGGGAAAAATTCGGGTCCAAGGGCCCACCAAGGAAATTTTTCCCAATTTTTGTTTTTGACGCCAAGGAAAAAAAACTTCAGAAGGCCATAACTTTTGATAGAGAGCTTAGTTTTGGGAAAATGAGGACTTTCTAGAAATCTCTCGACATCCTCTTTACTCAAGGAATCATTAATTTCATATTTTGATAAAGTTTAAGGGGTAAATTTCAAGAAAATGACCTGCAGGCTTTTACAGTGCAAACTAGTAAATTTTAACTTGTTAAATTTGTTCAATTTATTCTTGTCCCTCTCTCAAAATGTCAAATAGGCATGGAAAATTTTTATTAGGTGTATTTAAGAGATATTTCAAGATTCAATTTGTCTGATTGATTTACAATTTGAACATTTACATTTCTGGACAGCAGCACGACTGCAAAACGGTTTGAGCATGATTTTGCTAAGTTTTATAAGAATTTCCTTAAGTGTTAATGTCTAGATGAATTCAGTTAGATCTTATTATGCCCAAATTAATGTTTCATTTTTTATTCCTTTGTTTCAGATTCGGTTTGAGCATTTGGGATTAAATAATTGTCAATTGGAAAAAAACAAGACAGAGTTCAAATTTTAAAAAGGTCTATTTGCCATTTTCTTCTTCCAAGTATTATAATGTGTTCCAAACCTAATCTAATGCATTCAGTTGATTTAATTCAACTTATTCAAAAATTATAATACATCTCTGATTTCCAATTTTAACATATTTCAAAGGACAGAGTATTACATTTCCTTCATACACATTTCTTTCTTTCAAACAGAGATTTCAATTACATTTAAAAGATCAGATTCAATGCCACAATGTAATTTGAGAAAAGTGATACATCATTTATTGATTCCAAAAGATAACTTTGTAACATCCTTCTTTTATTCCTTCCAAAATCATATATATATATATATATATATATATATATACATGGCAGAATATTACATTTTCTTCTCACGTGTTTCACTTTTCCTCTTTTCCAAATAGGGATTTCATAGAACATGTTAAAGACAGATTTCCAATGGAAGAATATCATATGAACAAGGAAAAAACTTTCATTAATTCAAATGAAACTCTTACAACCTCCTTTCCATTTGATTTCAAAATACAACATACAAAACACGTGTCATTCTTTCACATTCTTTCCAAAACAGAATACATAGTATAACTCTTTTACATTTCAAATTTCTACTTTCATTTACGATACAAAGTATCTTTCCATTATAATGAATATTTACAGATCATCCACTTCAAGTGGGAAAGGGGCTACAATAAGATTTCATTTCACAAGGGATTGTCAAACTGTCTTTATCTCAGCTCCATAAAGTAACATGCAGATTTCTCATTCTTCCAATTTGATCACAACAAAAGTAGGGGAAAGGCAATGCTCTCCACCCAACCAAGACATCCAATGAAGAGGAGAAGCCATCCTTTTTCATTGGCCCCCGAGCCTCAACCACAAAGCAATAAAAGATGTGATCCAACTCATGGCAACAACAGGCTTCCACAACCACACAAGCAACATAATCACAATTAAAACACAGTCCAAAATAGAATGTAGTTTTCAACTATATTAAAACAAGACAAACATTACTGAGGTTTCATAAAGCAAGGCCAAAGGAGCAAGAAACTATGGGGGGATACTGCTTATGCATCCCAAAGGGGAAATGGGTATCACCACTTGAGAACAAACCACCAACATGTGTGTGTGTGTGTGTGTGTATCATTTCAAATCTCTGACATGCCATTATGCCTCCCCCAAGTACCCCTTATTCCTCACATTTCCTTATGCCTCTCCAACCTCTTATGGCACCCCGTAACGAGTAAAGAAATGCAAGCTATTTCTTTGTAAGGTGGAACCTAAATCCCAACTCCCTCCACCCTTATACCTCACTAAAACACACTTGTGCCTCCCACAAAATATAACCCCATAGTCTTCTCCTACACCATTCCTAGGCCATCTACCCAATAGCCCACAAACATGCCAAAACATTCATACATTAACACATATATAAAGAAGAGCATTTCAAGATTCAAGCTCCTACCTCTCCATGATGGAGTTGTTCCAAGTTCCAAAACAACAAGTTTTATCCCAATGCAAGCAATCTAAAATAGCCAAGCCTAAACATGCAATAATATTTCCAAAAAAAAACTTCTTCAAAGTAAGAGCTCCCAAAACAACAAGGAATTCACCCAAGAATAAAGTTTCCAAAATTAAACAACCCCAAAACAAGGCAAGCCATTGAAATTTTATAGAAGATGGAAGGGAAGAGGATGAGGTAGATCCACGTAGGATGCCATATCACACATCTTCAACCCCAACCCAAAAGTAAACTTCATTCTCCAATGTATAATAAATAGGTGGGTGAATAATATGATAGTTTACTTACATACTCAAATCCAACCCACACCCCAAAGGACTGAAATTAAAACATGTAAGAAAAGTGCAATAAAAACATTCAACTTGACTTACAAAAATGCATAAAGAAGGGCTAAATTTAACTCTCCAACCATAAGTAAGGTTGGTATATACATTTAAGAGGCATGGGACAAGTTTAACTTGTCCCACAAGTCTCCAAAATCAGTCTCCTAAGGACAATTTTGAATTTTAAAGAAGATGGAGTGTTTCATACTCCAAAATCAACTTACACATCTCTTACACATCACTTACACATTTCTTACAACACTTTAATTTTAGGCCAACAACTCTAATAATTACTTTCTTATGACCTAGTTTGATTAATTAATTTTTTAACAATATGATTACTCACATTAATTAACACACCATTTAATAAATAAGGAAAGGGGTCAAAGCACCACAAAATAAACACATGCAACATTAAACCAAGGAAAATAAATAAAAGAAACATAAAACCCCTTGGTCACATTTGAAGGTGATCCCCCCCATGGGAATCCCTAACAACAATCAAACACACACAAACAAATAAAGTTGTCCATGGTGACCTTGTTGAATTCATCTAGAATTCTAAAGTGGTTGGTCTCCAATCCCCGATGTGTGTTGTGATATTTTAACCTGTAAAACACAAATACCTCCTTCGGCCTCGTGGCCGCATCAGAACATCCAAATGAATATAATATACTTACAAAATCATCAATATATATGTGAATCACAACAATCATCAAGCCAATCAACATTGTCACTTAAAATTTCATCAACAACTATATCATCATCAATTTTAATTCAATTTTCATTTTCTAGGTCTACTCAAAATATCCAAATATCACATGTCTGAACAACATCTATAATGTAACCATGTCAGACAGTATATCAACATCAATATATAAAATATCTCTAATAATCATCATGCATCATATATGAATCAGAGTCAACAATAATCCATGCTCTAACATCTAATCATCATACTAAATCAAACCTATAATAATGTCCATGATACAGTCAAAAGTTTCATGATCAGTATCAAAAGGTTTCAAAGGGAAGTGGGCACTATAGAGGTCGTCAAAGGAAAATATGGTTAACAAGTTTATGCAAAAAGGTTTAAAATTGGGAACTCACATAATGTGGACAACAATAAGTGTTTGCGTGAAATGGAATAATTTGTTTTACTATATATAAATAAAATAATATTGAGCATGCAATCTCTGTGAGGTGAACCTGAATATTTTGAATGTTTTCCATGTTTGATGCATCTATAAAAAACTAATCTTGCTAATTCAATGAGACATCAATATGTAAAAAAAAAAATTTAAAAGTTAAACAATGTAAAGAATGATAATAGATAGATAGGCTTTCGTTGAAGATATTAAATATGTTTCTCTCTCTCTCTCTCTCTTTCTCTCTTCATGCACCCATTTGAATGATGTAGATTGGAATATTATTCATGATGCATGGAAGAAGTTAAAAAATGAAAAAGTCTTCCAATAGAAAAAATAGATGGCGAGTTTGCAAGCTTTTTATAGAAAATATGTTCTTGGTTGTTTAGTTATAAAAGAACTTGTTTGTGAAGTTTAAATAAAAGTTTTATATATTTTTTTTCTAATTTAGTAGGAACTTTTATTCAAAACTAATTAATGTGTACTTGTCACAAAAAATTGACTTGGTCTTAGATGAGGTCTAAATGTTCAACATTTTGTTTTGTAATTATTACTTACAACTCATTTCATGTTTAAGATATTTTTCCTTTCGGAAAGGACACCTATGAAACTGTTGGTGATATGTTTTCTCAAATTTAGGCGAGCTCAATAAATTTTTATGTTTTATAGTGCTTATCTTGGTACTTCGATATTATGCTTAATATATTTTATTAGATAAAAATGACAATCTTCAATACATATAATTAGCTTTGTTCCCTTGTTTAGTGATGTAAAATTGAGTGGAAGAACCTTGCTATATTGTCATGTTTTTAGGCACATTATGGGTATTAAATTCACAGTTTGTCACTTTTTAGCCTTAAATAAATTATCTTTGCAAGTGGTTCCACAACTCTAATGTTGATAAGAGAATTTGACTCTAAACTTTTTATCGTAGATCCACCCATAAGTGAATGTGCATGTGCATATATCTTATTCATTACACAATTTTATAAAATAGACATTATTACATTTCAAATGAAAATACTCTTCTTAAACATTTAGACATGATTGATGCACAATACCATATTTGACACATATTTTTAGTTAAAAATTGAATCCCTACTTTCAAAAAGTGATTTTATTTTTTATAACACATATACTTGATTTGTTCTTGTTATACGAAGTATAAAATATTCATATTATGAAGGATTGGTCCAATGCTTACTTTTGACAATGGAATCGAGACTACTCTTCAAATTTGATTGAGTGAACACAACCCTAAAAAAATCCTAATTTCTTACACGAGGTATGGAAAGGAGTTATTTCCTAATGCCAATCATGAATAATAGTAAGCATACTAATAAAAAAAATTAAATTCGATGCACCGCATTCGGCTTGAACTACACCGGCCATTTACACGAGGCCAGAAAATACTAATATATATCATGCCACTGGTGCGGCTGGCTTGCCAATATTTGGTACTTGGGGAAAACCCCGTCCCGAGTTTCAAAAACATCTTTTAAGCATTCTATGGAGAATGATCTATCATGGCGTGGATCGAAGGACGAGATTTTGTAAGTTTCTTGAGCAATGTCGTGGGCTCTAAACCCCACGTTCAATTCATGGTATGAAGGGTTTCTCCACGCAACGAAAATGGCGTCCGGCGGAAAGTGTAGCGTACCTAGAGTCTTCAGAACAGATGAGGTAGCTGGCGCCCATATTTGTTTGTGTGTCTGGGGGAGCCTCAAAAATGCTCTTTGCGATATTATTGATGGAAGACAAGACATCTGTAATTTGTTTGTGATGAGGTTTCATATATTGTAAGCTACTGATGTTTACTTACCCAAGCGGCCTGCACACCGAGCAGATATGTTAAGGTTACGTTTGGTTGAGGAGGGCGAAGCAAGTGATGGCAATGCAATTCGTAAACGGCGATCCAGAAGTCGGGTATCGTAATGTTGAGGTCGTCAAGACCGTCATGTAACAACTCCAGAGGTAAGATGAGCATCTTCATACCAGCTGCCATTTTCACCACTTCACCTCACCTCAACTCTTGCAGTGCTTTGAGATCATACAAATACTTGGCGTGTTAAGGTTGAAAGTACAAACTGAAGGGTCGCAAGCTTATCGATAACATTCTTTTTTAAGTCGTTGCATGTAGTTTGCGCTTGGTTATACAAACATTTTTTTACGCCGAAGGAGTCCCCTCTATGGGAATGGCCTTTTTGGCCGTTCATTTTGCTGTGTTAAATTTGACGGTCGTTTGGACATTTTTTCAATAAAATTTAATTTGACCGACATAATGACGGTTATGACGACCTTTTTGACATTTTCGTTTTTCTCGGCTATTTTCAATAGTTTTGCTTTTTCTTTTTTACATGTTGAATGCAGATTTGTTGTTTTTAGTATAGCATGCAGAATACCAGGCATATTTAGCAATACTGCATGTTATATATCTACTTTGTCTCTTTGAAATTTTGTGTTCTTGTTTGCAAGGGTTTTGTAGAAGCAAAGGAATTCTTCGCAGTTGGCAAAGAAATTCATCCTCTCTATAAGTTTAATAAGATTTTTCTAAAAAAGTTTGAATTGCTCATATGTTCTTAAGTTGTTTTTAGCTATAAATTCAAACTGTCTATTTCCTGCTTTGATAAGACCTTCATTCTTATGTTTTATCTTTTACTATACAGAAATTTAGGGAGAGGGCGCGCCAACTTTTTGAAAAAATGTACTTGCTGTATTTAATTTAGGGATTTTTGGGTTTTGTCTTTTTTTCCTTCTGCGGGAGTAGTGCTTATTCCTCATGATGCTTGTATAGAGAATTTCAATCTCAAATTCCAGTTGAGTCGAGAGAGACCTCCATGCAAATGGTCATGAAGATTTCCATGGGGCATGAATTCATACACTAATAGCCTTTCCCCCATCTCTTTGTAATAGCCCAACAAGTTTACCAGGTTGTTATGACAAAGTTTGCATAAAATTTCAAGATCTGCTTCAAAATCTCGACTATTGCTATGAATTCTCTGAGCTACATTGGCTCTTTTCACAACAACTTGTCTTCCATTTGGAAGAACAACTTTGTAGAAAAATCCATAGCTTCCTCTACCCAATTCGTTCCACTCATTAAACCCATTTGTAGCATCTCGAAGCTCTGTAAGACGGAAAGCTTGCATGTGAATCAAAATATTTTCTTTCTGATAATGCAAGGGATAAAGCATACAATGATATTTCGTTCATGATATACTTCTGTTATATGTCACTCTCAGTTGCTTTGTGAAGCTTCATTGAATAGTTTCTCAATGTCAGAGCCCAGCCCCCACATGGGGTATTAACCCTAGTAATATCAGTCATGAGGGCCATTGTGTGGCATTTTTGTTCTCTGGGTTATATCCACCGTGGGTAGAAATGGTGAGGGAATTTTTAGTTGCTTTGTAGTATGTCATTGAATAGTTTCTCAATGCCTATGCCTGACCCCCTCATGGGTATTAACCCTGGAAATGTCAATTGTGAGGGCCATTGTGTGACATGTGTTTTCTCTGGGTTATGGCCACCATAGGCATAATTGGTGTGGGAAAGTGTATTTTATTTGATAGTTGAATTACTTATTAAATTATCATGTCCTCACATGCCTCCCTTACACTTGCCATCTCTGATATTATTCCTTCCACTTTCATTGTCTTCCTTTGAATGCTATGCAAATCCTCTGTGTTGTGGGCCTTGTTTTCATTGTGTTTGCATTATGTGATAATTCTATGTGGTCTTAGTCAGTTTGACTTCTATTCTAGCGGGCCCTCTAATGCTCTAATGCCATCATAGATGATAATAAATATTTAGAGAGCAAATCACAATATAGGAGTACGTTTGCTCCCAAGATCTAGAAAGCATGTTTGGACCTCATGATAGGCAGTCACTTTAATGAATCCAGCCAGAATGAAGGAAGCATTGAAATGGGGATATTTTAAACCAGATAAGAAACTATGCATGCACATTATTGCTAATTTATTTATTTTGTATGGGAAAGACAGTCAGCTGAACTACAATATCTACATCATGGTTTCTATGCATTATATTTTAAGAAGGGATAAATAATTCTTAAAATAGAATCTTCGTAACTTTTCCACCTAAATAATAAACAATGTTCAGACATACCCATGTTTTCTTGTTTTTTATTGGGGAGGGGGCTACCATAATTTTCCCAGCAATTTTCTGCAATATTTAAATTACTAGTATATTTATTTAAAAAAACTTCTATCCAGAGTCTTCCATTTGGAAAAAAAATCTATGATCCGGTGTTGTAAACTTCTAGATGCTCTCTCCAACTACCTCTATTGACAATCTAAACTTTGGATTCATAAGAGGATTTGTTCTGTTTCTTTCAAATAAATGGCTCACTGAACGATCTGCACAGAGAAGTAGGATTCCCCTGCCATCAAACTACATCTTAAGTGTCTCAACAAAAACCTTGGTTTGGTCTTTTGGCATGCTCATAAAAACCATGGTTTAGTCTTTTGGTGTGTTCAACAAAAACCTTTGTTTGGTCTTTGGGTGTGCTCAACAAAAACCTTTGTTTGGTCTTTTGGCATGGATTTACTTCTAAAAGTAAAATGATTTGATTTTGCTTTGTTTTTTTTCATTTTTTCTTCACTTACCTAGAACCACCAATAAAAATTACCTAAGGCACAATGAATTATTTGTAGTGAACTCAACCTTGTTTCTTACTTCTTCAATCCCACTCATCATTTGTGTCTTTTATTTTATTTTTTCAGTGAATAGGGATAATTTGTCAAAATACAATAAGGAAAATCCTTTGACTTCTACTCTACCCTTTGCAGAGAAACAACCCATTCTAAAACCTTCTGGGCTAAAATTATGCTAAGAAGCATTAAAAACTTCCAAGAGGAGTCAATCCTTCAGTGTTATCCCCTTTACAGCCAAGCCCTTGGCTTAGACAGCAGAGGGATCTTGCTTTCATCAAATTCACACATGAACATGTCTATCATGGATTTAAACATAGGGATTTTCTATGAAAGTCCCATTGACTTACTACTTAGGCTCATGCCGCTAACAAAGTTTGGATATTTTATCAAAATTAAAACATGATCTGCATAATTCTTATGAGTTCTAGAAGGCATAGCTCATATCTGACATCACATGTTTGGAGTTTTCATCCATGTCTGCATATTTCACGTCTAGTCTCAAAGCTTTCATACCACTTCTTTTACTGCCTCTAAGTTCATATGAACCTATTTTTGAGGTATATAAGTTGGGCATCATATTTGTTTATTTTGTTGTCTATGCAATTTTTTCAGAAAACATGCAATAGGACTTCATGTAAGTTTCATTTACAACCCGACAGTCTTGTGGTGAGATTGCAATCATATAATGAAGAAACCAACATATGACCACATGCAGAACTAGTGGCCGTTTTGTTGAAGAGACTAGGTTCTATGATATTTTCCATCATGGATTTAATGTAGCAGATGTGATGTCTTTCATTTAGAGGTGACAATCGACATGATTCTGTTTGAAAATCATGTGTAAGTATGTTGTTGAACCAAACCTGAAATAATATTGCACATTACAAATAATTGTTCAGATAGTGTACCAGAGATATACCTGCAAGATACCTAAATTTGATGATGCCTACAAACAATTGTTATATTGTAGAGGTTATTTTTGAAGCAATTCTAGATATTGTTCGTTTGAGAGGTGGGGATTGATTGTTCTTAGACAACTTTATAGAGTATATCAAAAATCAGTTGATTAGGTTGTTCGGTACTTCATGAGAGATAAGCCACCCGATGTAATGACCATGTGTATCTGATGATCAGATGACCACTAGAATATTGCCCATGTGAGAATACATGACCTTGGACGATTAAAGGTATGAATTTTCAGAAATTTTAGCAAATTTTATAGGAATATCAATATTAATAAATAGACATGATACTGTTTGAGAGCTGAAGCATTCGATGATCAAATTCAAAATTAATTGCAATATTTTAATGTTCAACATGATCATGTGAACTTCTCGGATAAGAGGATTGAAGTATTTTTTTATTTTGGATTTTAGATTTTTATAATTGTTTTCTGCACAATATACTTTATATTATCAGGGCTTTTCAGCTTAAAGAAATTTGGTTGCAACAACGCTTTGTGAAATATCAAAATAGATTGTTGTAGATGAAATAAATGGGCATACTGAGATTAATTACATAAATGATTTAGTTGATTGACATTCACAAAAATACAAGTCCTTTTTCATCTGAAAGGTACTCAAAAATGGCGCACATAACAACACTTGGAGCAAGAAAAAAGGAGTCAAAACTACTATCACTCAACCCATCGTAAATACCACCCTCTACTTTGATAGCACCTCCACTACTACTTTACTCAACACTTCTTGTATCCAAAGTGGCATTACCATTCAAGGGTTACTAAATGTAATCATGTTTAGTGAAAATAAAATTTCCCACAAAAGGCTACTATTTATGATATAAATTCTACAAATGTACGAAGGTCATCATGTATATATGTTTAGTTCAGATGTCGCAATATAAGATTCGCAACTGCATATGTATGAATTTGTAACAAATTAACATGTACACATACAACATTTCAATGTAATGTTACATCTATATTCCTACACTACCATTATCAACCACACACATTATCGAGTGTATGGAATACTTCATGTATTCATGTTTAGTTCAAATAAACTACTCCACATAACGCTACCACTCATGATATAAGATTTGCAAATGTATATGCACGAATTTGTAACAAGTTTGAAATGTAGAGATGGAACTGTTAAATGAAGTGATATCTACACTTACAAAATCAATCAAACCCCTTATCAACATCAACTACAAAATTAAAACTATCCCTCTAAATCAAATAACATATACCGCTCGACGTTCACATTGCATTGTACACATGTGATTGCTAGTCCTAAAATTATTGAAAAATAAAGGAGTTCAGTTGATTGGTCGTTTGCTTGGTAGGTCATACATCATGGGTTTAATCAATTGGAAATTCTTATCTTAACTGATGTTTAGATCAATAATTACTTTGTGAAAGACAAAGTTTTACAATGAACATAAAAGACAATTTTTTTATTAAAGGTAAAAGGTTTTTTTGTTTGGGATCCTACCCAGGAATACGATAGGCCTGAAAGCCCAGATAAAAACATTAACAGACCAAAAAATAAAAAGAAACAGCTTCCCAGTAGCGGAAGAGACATCTACGTTAGAGAAATGATATTCTTGAGAATAGAATTTTTCTTGTTGTGCACTGTTTTTGACCCTTCTGAAACCTCCTCAACATGAAGGATGACCTAAATAGAATTTATCGACAGATATGTTATTTTTTCAACAAGAAAAGGAGGAGGGATATTTTCCTTAGTTGTTTTACATCCAGTTGGTACAACAATTTTGTTTGTTTGAATTACATCTTTTGCATTCTCCTTGTTGTCATCAATGGGAATTTCTGAAAGAGGATTTTCTGGGAGCGATTCAGACACAACGTCTGAATCTACATTTGAATCTAAATTATCCTTGGCATCAAAAACCAAGTGTTTTGGGAGGGCATCTTTCCACCAATTGTTTCTCTCATTTCGGCACTTTGCCATCCCACATTTTGCAGCAGTGTGACCTAAATAGAAACACCTTCTACATCTGAAAGGTAAACCTTCGTAGTCTAATGAATGAGACCATGTTTATTTTTCACTTTAAGATCAATGTTTGCACGAAGGTTTTTAGAAGTTTCCAGTTCAACAAGTATCTTGGCATACGTAGTATAGGTGAAGTCAGTAGTTTGAGAGTCAATATGAAGAATATTTCCCAAAACATTGCCAATGGAGATCAGACACTCTTGGATCCAAAATTGCAAAGGTAAATCAGGAAACCTAATCCAAACAGGTTTGCAAGAGAAGGATTATACGAGTGGGTTAAAAAACCATGGTTTTAACACTAGGTATCACGATTGAAAAACCTAAAGTTTAGACACTATGGTGTCTTTGTCAGCTGTTGAAGAGAAAACCACAATAAAAGTTCCTTTTACACAAGGGTAAAGATCTAACCTTCCAGCAAGGAGCGAGATCCATTATTTGGAATTCCATGCATGTAGAACTGGTATACTGGGCCATAGACCGCTGAATTTACATATCAATGTGTGCTCTTAGTAAAATATTTCATATCCAATGACTTCCTCACCAAAGGTGATGTAGGGGGTAATGTCAGTAGGGGTCATGGGGGACCTCCTTCCTTTTAATGCATCTCTGGATGAATAGTCACGCACCGATCCATCATTCTGAATATAACTCAAAAAGGGTGAGGCGTTAACAGGAGGAACAATGTTGCCGCATCCACCCACAAGTGGATTCCTAAGGGACGAGGTCAATGGAGATTGATGTAGGGGCAGGGTCGATGCAGGGTTTCCCTTTCCAACACTTCCGGAGGATGATAGTAAATAAGAGAGAGCCGAACACAAAGATTTTACATATTATAAAATTTTCTAATGCACACAATATTATTTTCATAATAAATCATACAGGGATACAATACAAATATATAGGAATATGATTCCTATTATCTCTCCACTGTTTTCTCACACCTGAAATCCTATAATTAAGCAAACCACTAAATATGATATATTGTCATAACAATATAAACAATATATCTCAAGAACTATATATTCTAACATAGATCGTAATATTGTTTATAACAATATTACTATCAAACATTAGCTAACCAATTACTAACACCAAAACTATAATGTAAACATCATTTTCCTAACATTCCCCCCCTTAATGTTTACATGGTAGTAAATAAGTGTCACATATCTTTTGCAACTTGCCGCTCATGTTTTCTCATGATCTTGGTACAACACTCGAACTGAAGGTAGAAGAAGGAACACATCAACTTCTTATCAACCATGTGCTTTCGGGGACACATCTGACCGATGAAGATGGGAACACTCTCATGAATCATCTGCTTATCAACCAGTCGCCCTAGGGAACACATCTAACCTAGTAGTGTGGGAACTCAAGCAAGAACACATATGAACAACCTTCAATGGTTTTCCAAAGGCTAACCACAAACCTAGGTATGAACATGAATACATCTGACTGCTTAACCTCTTCAAGACTCATGATGTTGCGTTTCTCTGTGTTATATGTTCTTCACTATGTTATTACATTGGGGAATTATGTAGGAATAGCCACATCTACTAGTGAACAAGAAAGAACCTCTGTTCTTATTTCTCACACCATACTGGAAATGTGAAAAGCACAACTGGAAATGTGAAAAGCACAATTGAAAACAAACACACTTCACACACGTGCCACCAAATCATTGAAGTGGCCCCGTCGTTGGAGACTGACAAGAGGTCGTTGATTGACCTCCATCCTTCGATGCCTCCATCCTCCAGTCTCGCTGCTTAACTCAACTGATATTTAATTTGAGGTTCAATTGAAAATGCCCCTTCTCGATTTTTTATTCGGACTTTTACAATGAGTCAAAAATCTAATTTGAATACAAAATTATTGACACAAAATGATGACACGTGACTAACAAATAATATAGACACTATATAGTCAAAATGATAATGTTCCCACTTAACCATTTAGGACACAAAACAATATGTACATACACTAGACTTGCTAGACTCGGGACACCGATCAGTAACAAAATATTGTTGACACTAGACACAAAATTTAACAATGACACAATGGAAATTGATTTATATCAATTTTAAACACAATTACAAATGACCGTGAATCACATGAGATTTAACAAGTGATAAAAAAGAAAATAATACTAAACTAGCACTTAATAAAGACTACAAAGGTATACGTTTAAAAATTACATTAAATAAAACTATACTAATTGACTTGACTTATTTTGACCATTTGAATAATCAATATGAGAAATAATAGACAACCTAAGTAGCACACACTGATAGTTTCAAAGATACTTACACACACTTCCATAAATTTGACGTGGAGACTGGTCGACTACACATGTGAATGTCAGGAGACACGTCACTGGGAATGAACACGTATACACAAATGTAAAAATAAACATACAAAACAACGAAAACATGCACCGAGTAAACTATCACAGGCTTATTCCCCAAAATCATATAACTGTCTTTGTAGAACCTGAATTGTATAATTCTGGGAAAATGTGGATGTAGAGAACGAAGCGACCAAGATTTCTATCACCCCACCAAATTATATAGCGATTACAAGAATATGCAGAATTTGTAGACGTCACAGTGATTTTTTGAAACCAAATACAACGTGAAAAGTAAAACCAAACTGTTCGGGTGCGATGAGAATGAAACGTGCAGTGAACCGAACGGATGCTGTTGAGATTCGAGAACTTCTCCCATAGGCAAAAGCGTTGAATCATAACGCTTCTCAGACAATAATAGTATTGAAGTTGTCGAGCAAGATCCTCACAACACTAGTGTAGGTCTCAAAATATTTCAGATCTAACAAAGCTTCACATCTAACTGCACTCTTATAAGCCTGCAAGATGAGAACAAATATTAAACGACTGAAAAATGCTAGTTTACTAATAGAATATAGGTACACACTATTGAAAGAAGGGCCCTTACTAATCATAAACAAAAATATCCAATAGGCAAAACTCTAATTGAATGCTCATATATACGACACAGTTAAGAATATTGAATGTCCCTCCAAACAAATTTCTACTCCATCACAGGACAAATAGAAACAGACTGCTCTGATACCACTGATAGTAAATCAGTGAGAGCCGAACACAAAGATTTTACATATTATAAAATCTTCTAATGCACACAGTATTATTTTCTTCTATATTTTCACAATAAATCACTCAAGGATACAATACAAATATATAGGAATATGATTCCTATTATCTCTCCACTGTTTTCTCACACCCGAAATCCTATAATCAAGCAAACCACTAAATACAATATATTGTTATAAAAATATAAACAATATATCTCAACAACTATATATTCTAACATATATCGTAATATTGTTTATAACAATATTACTATCAAATATTAACTAACCAATTACTAACACCACAAATATAATGTAAACATTATTTTCCTAACAGAGGCAATGTTGCTGCCCAGGACTTGAGAATAATCCTGCGTGAAGTCGTCACCACTGTTAGGGGAGGGGAAAACCCTGTCACTGCAATGAGAGGGTGCAAGAGGAAACCTTATGCCAAGGGATGTAGCAAAACGAGAACCATCGCTGCCAGGGGAAGGAGCAAAACCATCGCTAGGGGAGGCGCCAGACATACCCACACCATGAGTAGGAATCCTACCAGTGCTCTTGGAGCTCGAGTAAACGCCATCTCCACTTTCGCCATGTGCAGATTTAGGGCATGCCTTAGGGTTTGGGTAAACATTGTGAGGGCTCATTTTAGGGCTCCAAGGAGATAATGTGAACATCAATTATATTACTAGTAGCAATTGTATGTGAAATGAGCGGTGGAAACACCGAAAGGGATGCATCAAAAAAAGTTAAATTGGATGGAGAAAAGTATTAGGAGAGGAAGACAATTGATGAATAATGGGTTCGAGGGAAGAGAATCGCAGTGGTGGGTAAAGTTGGGGGAAACCCATGCTACACTCTTATTTTTTACACGTAGGCGCAAATGAACCACGTGCCTTTTTTGTCAATCGCCTAAAAGAGGAAGCGAGTGCGAAGTGTAGGTTGTGAAGGAAATGTACTTTGTTGATATATTAGAAACCAAAGGTATGATAGATGAATGCCTAGAAGGGAAACTTGCATATGTGTAAATTCAAAACTCTACCTATTTTAGATACAAAAACTTTTCCTTCATGGTTCCTTGTGTCATCAATTTCATGTACATTTTAAATTAGGGTTTATCTTTAGCATTTAAGGTAACAATAAGTGTTTCCCCTTATCAATAGTCATGACGATGTGATCTGACAATGATCACTGTCAAAAAATCTTGATCTTCCATTTCTTCAATGCATGTCATGCACAACCACAAAGACTCCCATAAATTTGGAAATTCCTATTAGAATAATTAATTTTTGAGGCACTTGGAAAAAGACTTAAATTTTCCATCAATGTAATTTTTGTGTGTGGAACATGCTTAGGTCTTATCATTCAATCCTCTATTTTTTTCTCATTACAAGGTTATAAGGAGGGTTAAGGGGACCCTAACATGTTCAAAAAGTGGAGAAAAAGATTATACATTGAAGAAATATTGAGGCGGCCTCTTCCAACGGCACAGAGATTTACTTGCAAATCGAAGGAACAAACTAACAAGAACAAACAAAAGCCAGCATCTATCTCAACAGTATGACCCCTTCCCTTTGGATCTTAACTACATCTTAAGGGGAGAGATAGTCAACAACTTTTTTATCCTACTCACAAATTTCCAATCCTGTTCCGTATGTATGATTTTCATTGTTGGCATTTTTTTGTAGTGGAATCATAACTTAAACATTTGTATGGTAAAAGTTTTTACAATACCAAAGGTATGAACTTGACATAGTGGAGGAATACTTTCTCTAAGTGGGACATAGGGGTGTGCTTGGGTTCTATTATGTCCACCAAGTGAGTGGTAGGTTGTAGAGCACACCGCATGAAGACCTTTGTTGCACTGAGACTAGGATATCATAAATGATCCATTTTCCCAATACGTTGACAATACGCACATCAAAGAAAGATCCATTTTTATTGTCATGAATTGTTTTTCAATGTGTAGGTTAACAATAACAATAATGGAGGATAGTGGGCTCATTCATTGCAATAAGGTTTGTGATGAGAGATCATGTTTGAACTTGCATAACAACATTACAATGGAGACACTATCTCATAGGATAGCTGGAAGACCTTCAATAACGAAGTGGTTTATGAGATATCCAGTTGTAGCACCAAATAGGAAACAATTTCTACGTGTTAGAAATTTATAATGGAAAAGACAATAAAGATAAATGTGGGAAATGTATGAATGTTTTGGATTTTCCTTTTCACAGTAGATATTCTTCTGTCAAAAGAGGAAATAAAATATAGAGTGGAATTTGTATGGTTTGCAGAGGTTTAATTATTTCCAATGTAGGCAGAACCATGCCACTTTTTAATACAATAGGACTTTAATTAGACTTTCTAAATTTTACATCATTGTAAAATGTTTGAGAGGTGGAACATTTGGAATATATCTTGATCATATATCTAGAACCTCTGCTTAAAATTTTTTCATTATAGTTAAAGGAGAAACAAAGGGGACCCTACCTTGTACCAGGGGCAGTGGAGAAAAAGATAAGACATTGAAGAAAAAACTGAGTGGCCTGAGTCCAACTTAGCATCAAAGAAATAAAACAAATAGAAGCTTAACAAACTAACATTGCAACTGTAACTTTTTAAGCCGTATGACGGAGTCACTCATCTCAACAATGTGACCCCTTCCCTTTGGATACTTAACTACATCTTAAGGGGAGAGATAGTCCCTTTAAGGGTAGTGGGCTCCTACTCATGAAATTTCCAATCCTGAATTCCGTCAAATTAATATATTTTCAGTTTGGTCCATTATCTAATGGAAGTGGAATCAAAACTTAGATAAGATTTGGACATGAACAAAAAGCTTTTATTTTACCAAAGCTATGGTATGTAGAGTGGTGGAGGAATAACTTTCTCTAAGTGGGACATAGGCCCCTGTGCAATATGGGTCCTTCAATGTCCACTTTAAGCAATCCACATTTTCAGACGCCTCGCTACCAGCAACTAGTACACCAACCACGTTTGATTGAGTGAGTTACTAGGATATCATTAGAATGATCATTTTCCATTATGGTACATTGGAGCGTAACATGGTTGATACGCATAAGAATCCTTAGAAAGAGTAAATTTTTATTTTCATGAATCATCATTTTATGGTAATGTGTAGGTTAACAATAACAATAATGCAAGGCTATAGTGGGTTCATCTTCATTGCAATATTTTTTGTGATGAGAGATGATGTTTGAACTTGCAATAACACATACACTTTGGGTTATTTCATAAAGCTAATGATGAAGTGGTTCATGAGATATCCATGCATATCACCAAATAGGAAACAATTTCCTGCATGTTAGAAATACAAAATGGAAAAGATTAAAAAGATAAATGTGGGAAATGTATTAATGTTGTGCATTTTACTTTTCATAGATAGATCTTTCTTCTATAAAAGAGGAATAAAAGACATAGGGTGGCATTTACAATTGTTTACACAAGGTTTAGTTATTTCCAACACATGTAGAACCATGACACTTTTGGATACAAGTTAACTTTGACAAGTTAGTCTCTCTCTCTCTCTCTCTCTCTCTCTCTCTCTCTCTCTCTGTGTGTGTAGTGTGTGTGTAAATGTGTGTGTAAAAATGTATTCGAGAGGTCAAAAATTTGGAAAGATATTTTGACATATATCTAGAAGGTCTAATTAAAATATTTTACATATTGAGGAGAAACAAAGGAGATAATATTTCAGGGCCAGTGGGTAGAATATGATGAAGTAATTACTGAGTAGCATGAGTCCACTTAATCAAAAATGAAGTATCAAGCTTAAGAATAACATTTAAAGAAACTAGCTAATCATTTTTAATTCCCTTGTATAAACGGAGTCATATTTTTTAAAATATCTTGATTCATACTGAGCAGATAACACAAAGGAGATTCATATTGTTATAGGGCAGTTTGGGCAGAGTCATAAATGAAATAATTATATTGATATTTGTTGAGTCATAATATAATAAAAACACTAGTTATGGTCCATAGCTAAATTTAATTTTTTTAATGTGAATATTTAGTTTTAAGATATATCGATTTAAGACATAGTATTTTACAAAAAGTTGGAAATCAATATTTAACTATGTGGTATCCTAAATGTGGGAAGATAAAGGTGCCAAAATAACAAATGAGGCCCCTATCCAATATTTGACCTGTCAACCCTTCATGTACTTTATTTTTGTTATTCCAAAATTTGCCTCCCTATCGGCAATGTTAGTGACACCAGATTTTTTTGTGTATTGGTAGTTTATTTTTGAATAGATTAGACTTAACCATTTTCCGTTCAAATAGGTACATTGGAGCGTATTGTGGTTAGATGGTGGCATAAAATCCATGAGTTGAGTAAATTGACTTTCGGTCGTCATCGTCATGTGGAATCATCACTTTGTATCATGTGCAATTTGTGAAGAACCAAAGTATTCTGCTTTTAGCAAGGCTTTTACAAAGTTCTCTATCTTCTTGAAACTACTTTTGGATGATGTGTATGGTACATATGAAACTATCAATGAGCTTAAACTCTTCACAACTGCTATTAAGAGGTAAGTGTTACATAAATTGACAGTTGTTAAATGAGATTATTTCCGCATTATTTTGCAAATAGGAAACAATTTCCTCATGTTAGAAATACGAAGATGTCAAACATTAAAAACCTAAATATGGGAAATCCTATTACATGATCTGGGCATATGCCCTTTTCTTGATAGTCTTTCTTCTAATAATAAGAGGAAAGTAGCAATACTAAAAGGGTGGATTTTCAGGGGATGGTTCTACTACATGGTTAGTTATTTCCTGAATGTATGAATAGGGAGATATGTATATATCTGTGTGTGTGTGTATAAGTGTAACTGTGTGACAGTGTGTGTGTGTGAGTGTGTGTGTGTGTGTGTGTGTGTGTGTGTGTGTGTGTGTGTGTGTGTGTGTGTGTGTGTGTGTATTCAAGAGGTGACAAATTTGGAAAGATATTTTGACATGCATCTAGAAGCTTTGATTAAAATATTTTTCATATTGAGGAGAATCCAATGAGAGAATATTTTGGTGGCAGTAGACTATGATGAAATAAGTATTGTGTAACATGAGTAAACTCAATATAAATGAAGTATCAAACTCAAGAATACAATTATAGAAAATAGCTAAACATTTAAAATTCCCTTATATAAACAATCATATTTTTCTTAATTCTTGATAGAAAATAGTATATAACACAAAATATATTCATATTGTTATAATTCATTTTGGAAGAGTCATAAATAAATAATTATGTTTATATTTGTTGAATATATTATAAAAAAAACACTAATTATTTTATATAAATTTAATTTTTTTAATGTGAGTTTTAGTTTTAATATATATCGATTTACACTGAGTATTTTATTTTAATGGAAATCAAGATTTAAATATATGATATCCTAATTGTGAGAAGAAAATAATTAAAGTGCGGCCTATTTTTTCATGTGAATGTTCCTTTATTCATAGTAGTGCAAACCCTTGTCTCCCATGGCAGCGCTCCCTCTTCCCTCAATGGCACCATGGAATTTAGACCCATGAATGGACAACCTTCTTCACTGAAAAAGATTAACACACTCCTAGGATTGCAGGACAATATTTGAAGAGAATTATAAAGTACTAGGCTATTAAAATAAATAAAAACACAAAACTATTCAGTAATAGGTTGTGACCAGGTACCAATGACAAAAAAAACAACAAATGACAAAAAACAAACAAACAATAAAAAATAGTAAATATGCAATGGATCATCCATGCAAATATGTGGACAGATTGCATTGTCCCATATTGTTAACATCTGTTCTAATTCAATCTCAACTATCTGTGTCTTGTCCCTTGTCATATAGAGGAACCTTCAACCTAACTAGGAATTCCTTCGGCGTAATAAAGGAGGTTACAATAAAAGGTGGTTGGATAGGTTCGTGGCCCATAAAATGTGTTAAAAATTAGAACAACAAACTAAAAAAACATTACACTATACGTATCGAGGCACATACAACTGTAGTATTGAACAAAGGAGGAAGATCATCATGAAGAGGAAGATATCTAATGATAAATAACTCATCTTCCAAAAAGTCCTTGACAAACCAACAATCCATAAAATATTGGGTAGAGATAGTTAAATTTTTTTATTGGTAAATCATTTTTTGATGGGGACCATACCCCAGTAACATCAAAAAGGTCAAAACCTGGATACAACAATAAAGAGTAGAAGGATAAGGTCTAAGAACCTAGAAAAGCAACGAAGCACCAAGAAAAGAAGCAACCGAACTATCCAACAGAAACAGTCAACAACAAAGCACGCCTACAACCAACCAACGACCTGATCACAATAGAAACACAACCCAAAAATAGCAGGCCTTCAGCCTGGATAAAGCAATAAAAACAAAAAACTGGACAAGACTCATTCCTTGTCCGAAATGACTATGGGTTTTAGTTTGGCATGTCCTTTCTTTCTACTATCCACCACCATCAAATCCTCGTTAACTTTTTTCCGTGAAGATCGGAAGAATAACTTCAAGAGTCTTGATAGGAATGTGACCCTTAATGAGGGAAATGGGGTACAATCCATCGTAGAATCAACAATGACCTATTTAGTAGAAGAATCTTGTACTAACCCAATAGAGACAAGAGGATTAGAGAGTTGTAAATCCTTCTCTGGATGGTACACGAATCCTTCATTGGTAGGGGAGTGTCTACCTTTGAGGGACTTGATGATTCCTCAACTGAGTCTGAATGGGGGCTGCCTGTGAGATGTTCTGGAAGAGAGTCCTTCCACCACACTAGTTTTTCCTTGCATTTGGAATGCTCACAGTTATCCGAAAGATGCCATGTTTAAAAGCATCGACGACATCTGAAGGCTAAACCCTCATAGTTTATCCTTTGTACCCAATGTTTGTCACCTATTTGCAGATTAATTTTTGGTGGAAGGTTTTGAGAGGTGTCAAGATCTACTAAAATTCTAGCATAAGTTGAATGAGTTTGACCAGAGGTTTTATCATCTAATTTCACAGAAGATCCTAGCTTTTATCGCCTACAGCAATAAGGCACACTTTGTTCCAGAGCTACAATGGGAGTCCTGGCAAGCGAACCCATACATGGTAGGTATCAAAGGGGTCTTTTAGAGAATCAAACGATGAATACCATGTCTTGAACATGAATCCATGTTCACCCCAAACCCAATACTGGTCAAAAATTAAATCCATAGCCTCAGGGGTTTCAGTGACAACAATGAAATAAGCTTTAACACATGGGTAAAGCTCAATCTTACCCTTAATCTTTTCCCTCTATCTTTGAGAAATCCAGTCAAGCTGAGATAGCTTAGGCCAGAACTTGCAAAATCTGTAGATGAGGCCAAGCTGGGAGAGATTCGCCTCCTCCTTGAGAACCTTTTGTAGCAGACTCTCCTCCATCTTCAACACCAGAGTCTTCTGTGAGAGTTTTAGACACTTGCCTCCTTTAACAACAGCTGCAACAAAGGATAAAACTTGTTTTATAGATTGTTAATATAAGTAATAAACAATATTTTTATTTTAAAATGAGTTATTAATAAAACGACTATTAAAAATAACAAGTTTGATTAATTTTAACATAGATTTTTCCTTTAATATTTTTTACATTTTTCATTTTTTAATTATACACAATAACTGAACTCATTTTCTAGTTTTATTTAAATATTTTATGTATTGTATATGAAATAAAAAAGAATAAAACTACCTATTTCAGTCCATTAATATTTTCTGTACAGTTCATTTTGTGTTTCTGAATTTTATGCAGCGCTTGGATTCATCAATTTTGTAAATATCCAGACGTGGATTAATATTGTGTTTGTTAACTTACGGCTTGAAAAGTTGACTATGATAACTAAATAGTCATCCGGATAGGATGTTAGAGGGGTTAGAATATGCAAATTATGCAAAGACCAAATATAAATTTATCAAAGCAAGAGTTAAAGCTACGTAAATTTATCAAAGAAAGAGTTAAAGCTACGTAGATTTGTAAAAAGATTTTATAGATCTGGAAGAAATCCTGAGATGGAATCGTCAATAGACTTATGTCCATTCCTAATTGTATATTTCCTCATATAAGGGATTTTAAGCTATTGATCTGAGTGATATTGCAAGTTTCAAGGAGGGAAAAAGTAAGGAACAAGTGTTGGATTAAGCGATCTTTCTAGGAGAACGTCACATACGGAGGGGGATCTTAGAATTTCATGCACACATGCAAAATGTAGTATTTCGAAACACAATTTAGTAAATGTGTCCTCAAGTTTTGTTTGGGAAGTGAAGCATATGTGAAAGGAAATTAAGAGTAATGAAACAACTTCCTACGTTAATCTTAAGGAGAGGTATTATGCAAAACTTTCAACATAGTAAAACAGTTACAGAAATATCAGCAACATATTCATAATAGAAACACAAACACCAGATATACGTGGGGAAAATCCTTTCGGATTAAAAACCCCACACTCCAAAAGCTCACTCAATGTATTTCAAATCTAATAACAATATTACATACACTTGCAGAGCAAGTTTCTTACAGGAGTATCACCAGAAAAAATTCTAGGAGGATTAAAACTCACTACTCCAATTGCTTCTCCAAGCCTTCAATTTATAGACCTCCGGTTATACAAGAAACCACCTATGGTTTACAAAACCATGTGCCAAACCTCTCATGAGGTGGATAACATTAAAGAGCAAGATTTCAGTCTAAAAATAGGCTCCCACGTCCACAATATTCTCCCCTATTTTTGACCCTCATAGATGTCATAAAATCTATCATAATATCTCTAAAAAGAGCCCTTCCATGATATACTATCATATGGGAATATTTTGACAACTCCTATTGAATCTATTTTTAGAGCCTAAACAATGTGAAACGGTTGTAGGAAAATATTAAATGAATAAACCAAACAAGGTTGAGACACCTCATTTCCAACAATCTCCTAGTTGTTGAATACCTTGCAAGGGTCAAGGGAAAGATACCATCATGGATCAACTTCTAGGGGCCGAGAGGCCCATAGACTCGGAGCACCACCTGAATTTCGTTGTGCTCACTATCTTAGTTAATGCATCTGCAACATTTGCAACTATTTCTACCTTTTCCATCTTCACCCTTCCATCCTCGACCATATCTCTCACGAAGTGATACTGAACATCAATGTGTTTGGTCCTGGCATGAAAATTTGGGTTCTTCGCAAGGCAGATTGCGCTCTGACTGTCACAATATATTGTAACTGCACCCTATTTTAATCCAATATCTTAGCACAAGCACTTTAGCCAAATGGCTTCTTTACAAGATTGAGTAGCTGCCATGTACTCTGCCTCAGTAGTGGACAAAGCGACCACATCCTTTCGCTTTCTCATCCAACTAATTGCACCACAATTAAGAGTAAACACATATGCACTGGTGGATCTTCTGCTATCGACATCGTCGGCCCAATCTGAATCCACAAAACCATGAATACATAGGGAATGTTGATCTCCTCTTCCATGAAAACATATAGAGTACTCTGATGTACCCTACAAATATCTGAAGACCCTCTTAACTGCATCCCAATGCACTCTTCCAAGATTAGACATAAAACGAGAAAGAACTCCCACTACTTGGGCAATGTTTGGTCTTGTACAGACCATAGAATACATTAAGCTTCCAATTGCACTCTGGTAAGGCACTCTGCTCATTTCTTCCATCTCCGATGGGGATGAAGGACATTGTGAAATGGAGAGCTTTGTTCCCATTGAAGTAACAGGAACACAAAGTGGTTTATAATCTTGCATGTTAAACCTTTGCAAAATAGAACAAACATACTTACTCTGGCCAAGCCATAACTTTTTGTTCTCACGATCTCTTCTAATCTCCATCCCAAGTATGTGTTTCACTGCACCAAGATCTTTCATTTCAAATTTCACATAGAGCTGAGATTTCAATTCTGCAATCAAACCTTTTCCTTTCCCAATAAACAACATGTCATCAACATATAAAGTAATTACAAGGAAACAATCACCATCAGATTTAAAATATACACAGTGATCATATTTAGACCACACAAACCCCAAACTCAACACATATGAATCAAACTTCTGGTACCACATCCTAGGACTTTGTTTAAGGCCATACAGGGATTTCTTTAACTTACAAACCATATTGCTTTTACCTTTCACCATGTAGTGCTCTGGCTGTGTCATTTAGATTTCTTCCTCCAAATCACCATGAAGGAAAGTAGTTTTCACATCCATTTGTTCAACCTCTAGGTCATAAGCTACTACAATAGATAATAAAAACTGAATGGATGTCATTTTAGCAACAGGAGAGAATATCTCACCATAATCAATACCCTCAACTTGAGAGCAACCCTTCGTAACCAACCATGCTTTATACTTTTCAACGTTTCCATCTGAACCAATCTTTTTCTTAAACACCCATTTACATCCAATGGGTTTCCGACCTTCAGGCAATGGTACAAGGTCCCATGTATCATTCTTTTTAAGAGCTGCCATCTCTTCATCCATGGCTATTTGCCAGGACTTTGCATCATTCATACCCAAAGCCTCTTGTACAGATCTCGATTCATCAATGTTAGTAATCAAAGCAAATATACACTTCTAATCATCAGGAGAATATCCATACCTTTCAGGTGGTTGCCTTTGCCTTGTAGACTTTCGAACAAGCTAAGGTGGAGATTCTTCCACTTCTTCCTCTTCTTCTTCCTCTTCTGAAGATTTAGAGCTTGGTGAGCTCTCCTCAACTTCTTGTCTATTTTGGGCTCTCGATTCAACTTTCTTAGGTGTAGAAGGAAGTTGAACCACATCCTTTTTTTGTTCATTTTCCTTATGTTGTTCTGGCTGAAAATTAATAGGGGAAGACTTAATCTCTCTAAAAATAACACTTCTAGAGTATATTACCTTTTGTGCAATAGGATCCCAAAGCTTGTATCCTTTCACACCATAGCCATATCCGATGAAGATACATTTGATAGCCTTAGAATCTAACTTTGTTCTCTTCTCCTTAGGCACATGTCCATATGCCTCACAGCCAAAAACTCTCAGATGTCTAATTGAAGTATTTTTCCCCGACCACGCCTCCATTGGTGTTTTATCAACAAGCGATGATGTAGGAGATCTATTTATCAAATAGCAAGCAGTGGTAACAGCTTCAGCCCAAAACCTCTTTTCTAGACCAGCTCCAATCAGCATGCTCCTAGCCTTCTCCATCAACGTTCTATTCATTCTTTCTACAACTCCATTCTGCTCCGGAGAATACGAAGTTGTATTTTGTCTTTTAATCCCGCAATCTGTATAAAATCTGTCAAAGTCTGCAGAACAGTACTCACTGCCATTATCATATCTCAAACACTTAATTTTCTTCCCAGTCTGAGTTTCAACCATAGCCTTAAATTCCTTGAAACGACTAAAAACTTCAGATTTACTTTTTAAAAAATATACCCATGTTCTCCTACTAAAATCATCAAGGAAAGTAACATAGTAAACTGATTTAGCAATAGAAGCAACCTTAACAGGACCAAATACATCCGAATGGATTATATCCAAGATACATGAAGACTTATGAGTAGACGAGTAAAACTGAACGCAGTTCTGTTTGCCATAAATACAATGTTCACAGAAATCAAACTCCAAATTGCAATCATTCAACCCCTCAATGAGGTTCTTATTTTTCAGGGATTTTAAACCCTTCTCTCCAATGTGGCCAAGCCTTTGGTGCCATAACATAGTCTTCTCTGCAGGTAATTTTGATTCGGTAGACAGAGCACCCTTGGGTACCCAGAAGCCACGACCATCCGCAGAGGAGGAAACCCTCTCCTTTTTCAGCGAAGTAGTTACTGGCTTAGTTTTATCCAAAGTGCTATTGCACTCAACCGTGCATGCATCAAGTTGGTACAATGTACCCAATCTACTTCCTCTTGCTATCACCATAGCACCTCTCACCATTTTCACACCTGCTTCAGAAAACTGTATGTGCACACCCGCATCTATTAGCTTGCTAACAGATAATAAATTTCTTGCTAGTCCTAGGATATGCAAGACACCATAAAATCTTCTAATTCTACCATCAGAAAAATTCACCTAAATACTACCACGACCAGCAATTTCAAGGAAAGAATTATCACCCAAATACACCTTACCACCATCATAGTTTTCATACTTACTAAACCAATTTTTGTTAGGAGTCATGTGGAAAGATGCACCTGAGTCTATTAACCATGCATTATCACTTGCACGAGTGGCCAAAGCTGCAATAAAGGCATCTCCATCTTCTTTTTCAGACTCAGAATCAAAATCATACTTCTTCTTTTTCTTTTTCTTTTCTTCTTTGCCTTCCCTTCGGAAGTGTCTAGATTTGTCACAATTCCAGTATATCACTTTGGACTTACAGGGGATTTTGATCTCCCCTTATTCTTGGAGTGGCCACGCTTCTTCTCATCTTTACCTCATTCTTTTGTTCTTCCTCGAACACTCAAAGCCTCTTTGGCGTTCAGAGAGACCTTCCTTCTCATCTCTTCGGAGAGTAGAGAACCAACAACATCCTCCATTTTCAGAGTGACTGAAGTGCTCCCAATGGCCATGACTAGGTTGTCCCATGAGTCTGGCAGCGAAACCAACAACATTTGGCACCTTTCTTCTTCGTCCATTTTAACCCCAACCGAGCTCAACTGAGTCACCAACATATTAAATGTTTCCAGATGCTTAGATATTTGTCCACCTTCTTCCATTCTCAAGGAAAACAACTTCTTCCTCAAGAAAATCTTATTTACTAGAGACTTAGCTTGGTATATCTGACCCAAATTTTTCCAAAGATTCTCCGAAGTGGATTCTTCATGGACATTTATCAGGATAGAATCTGCAAGACATAGTCTAATAAGACCTTTAGCTTTTCTATCCATTACATCATATCGTGCAGCCAAAACTGGATCCGTAGGCCTATAGACCTTCTCATCCACCGCATCCCATAGATATCGATCAACTAACAGATCTTCCATCTTTAGCTTCCACATTTCAAAGTTTGTGCCAGAAAACTTCTCTACGTCAATTCTCCCAGATGTGCTCGCCATTTGAAAAATATCTGCAACCAGATAACAAAGTATTCTCTGCACAAGCTCCCACTCAAACCCAGATTAGCACAACAAACCCAACAACCCACAACTAAAACCAAAGGTGATCAAGCTCTGATACCACTTGATAGGAAATTAAGAGTAACTGAACAACTTCCTACACTAATCTTGAGGATAGGTATTATGCAAAACTTTCAACATAGTAAAACAGTTACAGAAATATTAGCAACATATTCATAACAGAAACACAAACACCAGATATACGTGGGGAAAATCCTTTCGGATTAAAAACCCCACACTCCAAAAGCTCACTCAATGTATTTCAAATATAATAACAAGATTACATACACTTGTAGAGCAAGTTTCTTATAGGAGTATCACCAGAAACAATTCTAGGAGGATTAAAACTCACTACTCCAATTGCTTCTCCAAGCCTTCAATTTATAGACCTCCGGTTATACAAGAAACCACCTATGGTTTACAAAACCATGTGCCAAACCTCTCATGAGGTGGATAACATTAAAGAGCAAGATTTCGGTCTAAAAATAGGCTCCCACGTCCACAATATTCTCCCCTATTTTTGACCCTCATAGATGTCATAAAATCTATCATAATATCTCTAAAAATAACCCTTCCATGATATACTATCATATGGGAATCTTTTGACAACTCCTATTTCTATTTTTAGAGCCTAAACAATATGAAACGGTTGTAGGAAAATATTAAATGAATAAACCAAACAAGGTTGAGACACCTCATTTCCAACAATATGTGGTTGCATCTATTAGCAACAATGTGTTGACAGGGCCGAATTAAGGTTTCTGAGTGCTCTAGGCAATACTCGGAGCATGCACCCCCCTTCCCATCTAGGACCAGCAACCCACCTGTATGTGTATGTTTTTATGTAATTATGCAGGCTCCAAGCACGGGCACCATTCACCAAGTTAATACTCTAGATCGATAGACAGTTTACAGTGACTGTAAGTGTGACTTCAGTCTTCAGACTTCACCGTTGTGACTTTATCATCATGCGCTCAATGTATTATGTTCTGATGTTCAGCAAAGCTCAATTTGAATTTCCACAAGTAGATATATAAATTTATAATTTTCCTTTCCCAATACAGAAACTGAAAGCATACAACTTTACAATCGTGATAAATCATAAGGATTCAGTGCATTGTGCACTGTGAGTCTGTGCACACTGCATTTGAAAAGATTTAAGAACTAGAACTTAGAAGGTAATGGTAACCTATAATAGTTAACTCACTATTCACAGTATTGGCAATGGGCCAATGGCATTGCAGCCTGAATGCACGCATCACACTCGTGGTCATGACTGAGGACTCCCTTCAAGTTCACTAGTTCATGATTCACCATTTCACGGAGCTCCGAGCCTAGAGGAGTCCGAGTTAGGAGTAGATAGAGATTGTAGCCGTAGGAGCCAAGACCATTCAGATAATCAGATTCTTTAACTTTTAAGTCTGAACTCTCATCACTCTGTGGTACACAGTACACCGTATTTGCCTAAAGGCTGAGCCTTAGGCCTCGATTTGTTTTTATATTAATATTTGTGAAATTGTGTCTATAATTATAAACAGTGAATGAGAATCAAAATGCACTGAATGGCTATGAACTTATGGGCTGTGTGCTCTGTTTAAAATCAATTTATTTTTGCAAAATTGTAACCAAGCCAATAGCCTAGTCACCGACTTAAAATTTGTTTTTTTAAATGTGGTGCCCTCCTTTTTGTGCGCCCTAAGCAACTGCCTAGGTTGCCTAGGGAAGACACTCCCCTGCGTGCTGATTGTAAATATTCTAGTAATGGGGTTGTAACAATAATGATGCACTTAATTATAATTTGTTTTGGTCTAACCACATTAACAAAAGTAAAGGTGGTAATTTGGAGTGGATAAATTATTGTCTTGTAATGTAGCCAACTTTAACACAAACTCAATACACTGTAAAAATCTCGAACTCAAAGAAAATAAATCTTTTTTTCACTATTCAATCATGAATTGCAATGTTTCATAAATAGGAAAACAACTCCCAATTCGAGTTGCTAAGTGAACTCTAAATACTTTAACTAAATCTATTTTAGGTGGTAGAATTTACTATTTTTAGCACTTTACTAGAACATGTTATTCTCAGTAAGTTCACACGTTTATTCGTACGGACACAAAAATTTCCACGCATCTTCTACATGCCTAAATCAAAGGAATTGTCAAATTTCTAACCTACTATGCATTCAAGAGACTAAAATTTACTAATGCCCTAAAATAGAAAAAAACCAAATTACAACTTAGATCCTAATTTTTAGCCTTTAGATCACGGATTTTGGGCCCAAAAATGTGCCAAAGCGTGCTCCAACTGGCATGGTGGATTGACTAGTGCATTCGTCTCGTCAAAACAAGTGGTTTTAAAAAAACGGACTTAAACGGACAACCGAAGCACAAGTTATGACTTTTTTAAGTTCTTGCTAAAAACAATACATCATGTAGACACTAAAATTTGGTCACTTAATTATCCTTTGGAAATGATAAGTTTGTCTATACTCCCTTGTTAAGATAAATGTTAATATTTGAAGTCCAATCAGTACATTCTTATAGTTGTTTCTTGACTTGCTCATCTCCACACTCTGCTCTATCATAAACTTAGAAAATATTGTCTAATCAAAGTAGTAAATCATTTTTGTACATCATTCCAGAACTTTATGTTTTGCATCACATGTTTCTTATCTTGGAACATATAGTTTGGTCACAATAATTTGAATGACCCTAACCAACTTGTACAATCTTTTTTTTTCCCATCTTCCAAATTCGATATCAATTCGAGTACTTGTACTCCATTGTTTTATCTTCCTAGGGTTGACCTTATCATAATATTTTTGCTACAAAAGACTATATCAGCAAGTCAATATGACTTTATAACTCACTTGAAGCTCTTACAAATATCACTCCAAACTTACTCAAGCATCTCCTAGATCTCCCTATATCAATCACACATCACTTAGATATGTAACAAGAGTCTTTCTTCCTCAATTTCCAACCATGCAAAGATCCTGGAGGCATGTCTTAGCAAGAAAAAAGTAACTCCAAGCATTGTCAATTGTCCTTAAGGAAAAAATGGGTTTAGTCATGCCATTGAAGAAAACTACATCAAACTACTACCATGTTGGTTACATTTTCTACTCTATAGTTAGACTACTATATTTGTGTCAAGAGAAACGAGGGAAATCATATGGGGTTTTCTTATATCACACCCACACTTACACATGCACATAGGATAACTACACAAGTCTTTATCGCACAAGAGGAATGTAGTGTAGAAATAATATTGGTTGAGAAAGGTTTACCCACCAAGTGTATTCCATCCTCACCACACATATGGTTTCTTCTTTTTCTATCTAATGATTTGAAAAAGGGTATTACAGGCATATCCAGTGTTTCCACTTTGTTACAGGTCATTACATATTGTTTCGTGATTGTGCTAAGGTTATAAACATATAGTGAGGCATATTTGTAGACACGCGAAGGGCTTAATAAGTTATATAAGTTCATTATGAAAGGGTGCAAGACCATATAGAAGTGTCAAGAAAGACAATTGTTAATAGTAGAGACGTAAAATCCTACATTATCAAAGTTTCTTGTTTCATTATCAATAATCAAGCATTTATAGTGTGTTACCACCATTTTTTACCTTTCTGCACATATAGATCTCCTCTATTCCATTCTATAAAGACAATTCTTCATCTTTTCTAGTGTATTTAAGATATAAATCTATTTGTTTATCATTTTTTAAAGTATTAATGCATTGTTGTTGTTATGAATTGTTAATTGTGAATTAATTAGGTCAAAATATCCTCCTACAATGAACCCTTACATTCGAAATATTATTGTGATATTTTCAAACATAATTTAATTAGGGTGTAAACATTTGGTGAAACTCACTTTTGAATGAAATGTATTGTTCAAAAACTAGGGGACCTAAGGTTTTATTTCATTTTTAGTTTGCATATGTTTTCTCTTTATTCCCTTTCAACATAGCAATTGAATTAATAACCAATTCATCGAGCATATTAATATTTCTTCTCCTACTCATGAGTGTAGAATAATCATTTCATCTTCTCTACCCCATGTTTTTGGAATATCTTACATATTAGATTTTAATGGTAATTTGGTACCTTTGAATGAATTGGATATAAATAGTGAACATTATTTTGATTATGATCATGATGTGGACCACAATATGGTCCAAGTGATTTAATATAATTGAATTAAATCTTCATTTCAGAGTAACTATTGTAACTAATGATATATAAATGATAAAATATAGTAAATGGACAAGCAACAAACATGCAATGATATGAAACCCTAAGCAAGAGAGAGAAAGGAGGTTACTTAGCTGATTTTTCACAATATGGAGATGATCTGGGTAGGTGAATATCTAAAACAGGATGGAAGCAACATCATCAATGCTCACTAGAGGTTCTGAGACCTAGAAATGTGTAGGACAAGCTCCCACAGGAGGACAGAAGTACCTAAACGTTAGTGACTAGATATGGGCACTAGTGTCTTTGTGAATAGTCAATATTTGATCTATCTATGAAAGAGGAGCTTTATTTATAGTCTCTGATTGTCACTCTGATTTCACTTTTAGCTCACCGATTATACCTGTAACCTGTAAAAAAATTGTCTACCAGCACATGTCCAGAAACCATATGAAATCTAATAAAAAATATTCATAATGTGGAATCATACTGACCTCAACGGTCACCTGAAGAGTGAACTTAGTACCAAGTGTTTCATTACATATCATGATCCATGTAGTTTTGTGTGAATGTGTGTGTAATGATGTCCTAAGATTCACTTGTGTAAGATGCACTAAGATAGCAGACTAGATCTAGAATGCTCATAATGATGTAAATATGTGCAATGAAATAGAATAGACTTCCCCTCCTATGTTGTGTATGCAGAAGTGATGCAACCCTTGTCCCTTGAGTGAATGTGCTAGATGGATGCTTTATAATGCTCTTTTTTCATTTGGATGCAAGCTTAGGTGATAGTAGATAATGCTAGTGTTTGGCCCCTTATTTAAGAACTATAACTATGTGTATATATGGTTCCCTTGTTTAAATTTTGTAATTGACAACTGGAAGGTTGAACCAAAAGTGTAAAAGAGTCCCAAAAGATAAAAGAGACCCAAAAGAGTGAGAAAAGGATAGAAATTTTCAAGAGCACCTAGGAGGGAGAGGTGCACCTAAGAACTTGTTTTGTAATTGGGCACTAGTGTTCAAGTCCATAAAAGATAAATAAGTTGAGTTCCGATAGGGCTGTAAGATGTGTAAGACCAAAAAAGAAGACAATAGATAAAGAAAAAATGCCAAAAGGAGTTGTCAACCACTAGTTTTCTTGCTTATGAATCATGCATATATTAGTATGCTTTAGGACCTAGAAATGTACCCAAGTACATGATTTTATGTCTACACCAAGAGAAAGTTGAACTTATATCTAAATTTTATGCTCATATTTGTGAGAAGTTTCATCATATTAATCCTCTAATCTAAATTATTATTTCTACTAAAATTTCTCATGATTAATCATCTAATGAAAGGTCCCTCTTTGGGTTGCCTCTTTCTCCATTGTTTAATTTGCATTTATCTATTATTCCTACATTTGTGGTGCCTATTTCATTTTGGGAAACTAATCTTCCACTTCACATTATTGTTATGTTTATTCCTAGATCACCACTAATTCTACATCTCCTTTTTATACTCGTAGTGGTTCATCTTCTTTTTTTCCAGCATGTAGGATGTTAAATATTTCTTTCATACTTTTCAAGTTCAAATATTATAGTTTCAACAAGGCACATTTACTTCTTCTCATACTATGGGTTCTACTTAATTGCTTTATAACCCACTTGCACCAAAATTGTCCTCCTATACCTTGCTTATAATGTTTATTATTCCTTATATTCCTATCTATGATAGAAAGAGTGATCCTAAAGAATATGTTCATATATGTGATATTTCATATTGTTTGTTTGGATTATACTTCTCATGATACATTATTACTAAGATCTTTCCTTAAAGTCTAGAGTATTTTTCTTTTAAATGGTTTTATGATCTTCCCATGCATTATATTTCAATCCTTTAGATATTATATTTCGTACACAACTCTTTATCAATATTCGAGAAAAAGTTTCTTATGATGAAATGGCTAAAATGTGATAATGTTCTAATGAGTACATTAGTTATTATTTCCTATGGTACAAGACTACACTTACTAAAATGAACATTAATTTTCCATATAGTGAATTTAAAAATATTTTTACAAAAATTATTCTTTTTCACCTTCATAAGAATCAATTATCTATGTCAATTTTAATTAATTTGATTATTCATGTCGTACTTTAAAAGAACAAAAATTTAAGATCCTCAATATGTATAATATCAAATGTCTTGCTAATCCTCTAAATATGTCTAATCATAAGATTCAATGAAAAAATAATTTTGAGAGAAAGCTTAGTGATGGTAAATATGACATTAAACTCATTTTCAATGATGTATCTCACCCCACAAAGCTATAGTTGAAAACTCCTTAGCGATAATTCACATGTTTTCCTTATGCACCACAAGTCATGCTTAAAAATTTATTTGAGGAAAACCTTGTATCTCTTCTTTCAACACTCGAGTTTGACATAAGAACACCTTGTGGTAAATTTTTTGATGTTAATGTCAAATATGATAATAATAATATATGTGTTTTCCATACTACTAATCACTATACTAAGATTCACCATGATATAAAAAATATTCTCAATGCTACTACTATTGAATGGGATGCTCCAACTGAACTATGCCTATTAATGATAATGCAAATCTTAAAATATTTAGTGACCCACTTGCCGAGCATAATACTATTAAATTACCTTCATAGGTGCACCATAATTATCATGTTACTCCTCTTCCACCTTCTTGTGATAATTAATTGGATACCATGATTGATATTGTTACTACTATGAAAAATTCTTCGTTGGTTATTACATTTGACGAAAATAATATGGTTTACAGCTTTGTTTATGATACACTTTACATTTATGTGTTTTTTAATCGATGTCATATATCGAATGCTTTGGTGGATGGTGCCAAGCCACATAATACATACACTCTGAAATTAATTTGATCTCATGGATATACTAAAAAGAATATAACATTTTATTCTAATAAAAACATAGGGCATATTTTTCTCCCTCTCACAATTTGTTATGGTACTATTTCTACTCCTAGTGGAACACTTCCTCCTAGTGAATATGCTCATAGGTATTATAGTTCTCATGCTACTCATAGTAGGGAGCTCCCTCCTAGTGAATTTATGCATATTTTTTCTATTTCTCATGATAATCCTAGTAGGTCACCCATTTCACATCCTTTTTCTTAGTCATCTAGCTCCCATACTACTCCTCATAAGTCAATTTCTTCTAGGATTCTAACTATATCACTTTCTATGCATAACAATCATGATGGGTGTTCTCACCCTAGATCTTATATGACACATATTATAGTTGCTACACAAATTATGTGCAAGAATCCTTATTGATTTAATAGAAATTAAATATTAATCAAATGACTGAGATCAAATTTAGATATAACAGTAATGAGAAAGATCTATCATGCAAGAAACAAGCAAGTGTAAGAAATGGTGAGATAAGAGTGAATTAGCTTGTATCTAGAGATAGGTTGATTTTGGGATGGAAATTGAGTGGAATAGGTTAGATATAGAATAGATATGCTTCTTCTGAAAGAATCAAATATGAAACACCTTCAATCAAAATTGCCTAGATGATGACATGAACACATGGGAACTGGAGTATGAATTTGGATTTAATGTCCTAGAAACAACTCTAGATCTGATCTTCATAGGGTGTGATATGTTCTTGTTCCTCTTACTCTTTATCACATTCAATTCACTGTAGGGTTCCTGTGTCATAACTGAACCTATAAAACAAACCCTATCTACCTATAGAATGATCAAGTAAATATTACATGGAACAAATAATACATATCCTTGAGTAAATGACCTTAGTGATCACCCGAATGTGATTTTAACCGAGCGTTACACTACATTTAAGACTCTATGTAGTTCTCTTTTCTTTGTGATTGAATCGTGTCCCTTGAAGCTAGGTTGATATTGTGCCAATCAAACCAAGACAGCGGGCTACAAATAATTTTTCCCAAGATGAATGTGTGATATGGAATTCAGAAATATATACTCCTATGCAGTGAATAATACGGCCCAAATGCAATCCTTTGATGTTACTCTTTTCCCAAGTAGCAGATAGTAAGTAATAGCTTAAATTTTTTGTGCCCCTAATAATAGTGAGGAAGTTATGTAATATATGGCTCCCTTGCTTAAAATTTTTCATTAACCATTGAAAAGGATGACCCAAAGTGACAGATAGTAACTTAGAATAGATCACAAATATTGTTGCATTTCAAATGTGAGAAAAGGAGGTAAAATAAAAAAAGAGTGCAAAGGGGATAGTGGCACTTGGGAGGTTAGGTCCCTACTCAGTGGTACTATATAGGATGCTCAGAGGATATAACAAAAAAATAGAGCTAGGTCATATGGTTTCCAATGTCTAAAAGTAAAGTAGTCATTTGAGAAAATAAATTGATAAGAGTACCAAAAAGGTAACACAATGTAAAAGTAAAACAAGTGTTGTTAATGTCTAGTTTTTTTTTATTTAGGAATCATTCATATTCTTAGAGACATGGTGTAATTAGTAAGTGCATGATTTCTTGCCTATATTTTACCCCACTTTATGGTAGTAAATGAATATTCAGTAGCATAAAGTAAATAGGAAGAGTGTACCTTGTGGAGAGCTAAAGATAGTTGTAACCATTATCGTGTTAAATGAGGATTGTACGTGATACCATGTTGAATGAAGATTATGAAAACTGTATCATGGAATCTAAGAGAGGATAAAGATCTTAGGGGTGGCCTTGTGTGCATAATAGAATTGATGCTTGAATTTTTTCCTTGAATATTTCCTTTAAATGAGTTTTTTGTACTTGAGATTGCTTCTTGTTTCATTTTTGTGTTGTCTTTTGTTAGAGTAAGGTCGGACCTACAAAAGAAGATAAGTGTAATCAATGCTAATGATAAATGAAATTGAACTTTAACTTTTGGATTGTGAAAATAGAAATGTGTATAAAAAAATAAGTGAATCAATGATAGAATACACATGGATTCCATGAAAGAGAGATAGAATTGTTCTTGTATATTTGTTATCTTAGAGATGGTTGGAATAAAAATGAGGATTTAGGTGTCTTGTCTCCAAACTGAGGATTTAAGCATCTTATTACTATACGAAGGATTTAGGAATCATTTTTCTAAGGAAGAGTACTCAGAGAGCCGTAGGAATTTCCCTCCAACTGTTACTGCTTACCCTTAGATAAGTGTCACTCCAGATGGTCACAACCCCAATAAAATTAGACATGGATGAAACATCTTTCTAGGAATACCATTTTCATGTTTATTCCCTAGGTGTCATTTCTTATTTGATCATAAGAAAACAAAGTAATTAGTTCCCTTGCCTATAATTTTCCATTCATTTTATTCTTGTTTTATGTGATAGTAATCTGTAACTGTGTATATGTTGTTGGATTTTGGAGAAACATGGAATTGGAAACCTATTGATCCTAAATTGTACCTATTTCTTTCACCGTGACATAAGCACACAAGTGGGACACTAGCTCCCATCATTCTTTTTTTTATTTGGGTGCTTTTATCCCTACATTGATTTTGGCCCAAGTTTGATTTTGAATAAGGCTCAAACACACATTAGATGGAATAACTAATGCATATTCTTTAGCTAGTATGACATCAACGGTCTCCCGAATGTGATTTTTAGTGATTTTTACACAACATTTAGAATCAATGTAGTTCTAGTGTGTGATTGAAATGTTTCCCTTAAAGTTAGGTTTCCCTTGTGCTAGTTGCACTAAGATAGCAGGATAAAACTATTTTACCCCCATAATGAATGTATGAGATAAATTCATAAATTTCCCTTCTTATGCAATTAATGATGCAACCTAAATGCATTTGTTGAATGTTTCTCTCTTGCCCAAGTAGTAGATGATAATTAATAACCTGAATTTCCAATCCCCTTAGAATAGTGAGTAAGTCGTGTATTTATATGATTCCCTTGTTTCAATTTCATCATTAATAACTAAAAATCTGACCCATAGTGATAAGTAAAATATTTATAAAAGAAAACAATCGATGTGGCACTTAAAACATGATAAAAGAAGGGAAAGGAACAAAAGCACCCAAAGGGGACAATAGCATTTGGGAACACATGTCCCTACTGCAAACTAGTGTTTGGAAGGCTCCTAAGATAAAATAGAAAATATCGAGCTAGGTAACATGTTGTGTAATTTCATAAAAGAAAATATAAAATAATGTAAATACAAAGTAAAACAAGTGTTGTTATTGTCTAGTCTTCTTTATTAGGAATCATGCCTATAATGACATACTAGAAGGTGTGATGCAATACTACTAAGTGGAGTGATTTCATTTCTATATTGTCGCCCGCTTTAGGTTGGTGAATGAATATTTGGTATCATAAAGTAGATAGAAAGAAGCACTACCTTGTGGAGATCCAAAGGAGGTTGTAGCCAATCCCCTGTAGAATGAAAGTTGTAAACTGATAGTGTAAAAAATGGATATTATAAGATGTGTATCATGTAATCTAAGAGGGGATAAGAACCCTATGGTGACCTTGTGTGTATAGTGGAAATTGATGCATACACTTTAAATTTAGATATTACCTTTTCGTGAGCATCTTTTGCTTGAGATTTCTCCTTGTTTCATTTGTGTCACTTTTTTGAAGATAAGGAAGGACTGAAAAAAGAAGATAAGTTTAGTCAATTCTCATGGTATATGAAATTGAAATTTAACTTAGAGAAATAAACATAGAAGTGTGCATGAAAAACAATTGAGACAAGGATAAACTACACCTAAATGTCATGAGAGAAGAGATAGAATTGTTCTTGTGTTTTTGTTGCCTTGGAGATGATTTGAAGATTTGAGAGTGATCAATTTCCAAAATATTTTGAATATACTAAGGATTTAGGTGTCTTGTCACCACACTGAGGATTTGGGCACCATGTTGCCAAGGGAATAATTTTGGGAGAGCTATAGGATTTTCCCTCCACACATTGACACTTCCCCATGGATAAATGTAACTACAGATGGTGACAAACCCAATAGAAACTAGCCACAAATGACACATTGTTACAGACATACCATTGTTCTGCATATGCCCTAAGTTCCACATCTTATTAGATAACGATATAAAAAATATAAACCAAGAAAGAAAATTTAATAGTTCCCTTACTCAAAGTATGAAACTTTTCCACTAATTTTATTCTTGTTGAACCAAATAGTAAC
This sequence comes from Taxus chinensis, assembly GCA_019776745.2. NCBI lineage: Eukaryota > Viridiplantae > Streptophyta > Pinopsida > Cupressales > Taxaceae > Taxus > Taxus chinensis. The sequence continues at coordinate 728,082,660 of CM034154.1, forward strand.
CAGTAACTGATTATGTGCTATTGGAATTTGATAAAACTTGTCACTGAGAACCTATTCAAACTATATTGTACCTTTTTTTCCCCTAAGATAGAACCACTGATGTAGGAAACTAGTGCCCATTGTTACTATCTATACTACGCATTTCTTTCCCTGCAATGATTTTGGCCTACGTCTGATTCTGGCCCATTTATTATCTCTTATTTAGTCAAAGTTTTCTATGTAGCATTTTGTGTTTGGTTGCTGGAATGTTGAGACGATGAAATAATCACCCAATGATTGTCCCCACTAATTTGGGGTATGTGAGACGAACCAATATGATCACTACCCAAATGAGGAAAGTTGAAGTGGATGTGCACATCTCAAATAGAACTCTTGCATGGAGGAATAGAGAATGTGTATGGTAACAACCATGGAACATGAAAATGATGGGAAAATCTATCATATAGTGTTAGTGATACAAAAACATGAGACGATATAATAGAAACTAGTCAAAACACGTAGTAGTACTATAAGAGATCAACGTAGTAGCTAATGGAAAATAGGGGACACCACTAAGGATGTCACAAGACACTGAATGCCTTCAATGTCGTTCTAGAAAAAAAGAAATCAATCATAAGGCATAACCTGCAAAAAATGATAATCAAGACAAAAACATATACAAGTTACAAGAAAATCATAAACCTATGGTTAGAAGTAGGCTTACAAGACAAATACTCCACATGAAATACCCCTTAGTGTGTTAAAAAAATTGATACTATGTCACAATTTATACAACTGAAAGTAGTAGATAGGGAAATGATAGAACCTGAATATAGAGAAGTAGGGAAGGTATAAGCTTCCAGGAACCTCATTGGGAATGGTAAATAATAATGTCAAGCATCATGCATCGTGTGATAACCTATAGATGGTCTACATCTACCAGCACGTGAACATGCATGTGTATTGTACAAGGATAGACCATACAATGAATCAAAGTAACATGATAGACAAAGTGCAACATAAAATAGTATAAACAAGCAAGGACACATACAACCAAGATCTAAGCTAATGTTTTTATATTTTTGCCAATATATGAATGTTTTTGAATTTTGAGAATATGAAATAGGATTACTAAGGGAGGGGAACAATGGTTTCCCCTATTTTATGTGTGTAAAGTGAGGTTCATATAGGTAATTACACCCTCAACATACATATTTGAACCTAGAACAAGAGTACAAAATCAAGTAAAAAGGGGGAAATACTTTGCCCCCAAGTGTGAATGTGATAGGGATCTATCTAATGAGGACAGAGGATGAGGGTCCATTATCTATTGATATGAGAGAGGAACACATGCGAAAAATGATCTGAGGACCTACTGCCATGTGAAAGTGCATGTGTCAAGTTGTGCGGAGTAATACTATGTTGTGTATGTAGGTAATGAGAGTGTGAAGTGGGCCTAGATGTAATAGGTGTAGTATCCATATGATGTGTATAATTATCCCTATGAAGAGGGCTATGGAACCGTTGTATCTGTCATGAGAAATAAGTAAATTTCATGTGTAGGAGATCTAGATGGAGTTATGGTAGTAGTACAAGAACTGATATGATCCCTAAATAGAAAATTAGTACATGTCAAAGAGATATGATTATCGGTAATAGATGTAGTAGTAGGTATAGTATTAACTAAAGGTGTAGGAGTAATATAAGCTATATATAAAGGACCCCGTGGTTGGATACCTCAAATAGTGACAACATGACGCTTGTGTATAAACATAAGGAACAAATGAACTATGGATGGGATGGATTTAACAAACATTACAAGGAAATGAATTCCTAAGACCATGTCACAATGTGTAACCTCAGATCCAACAGAAAAAGGAATTAATTATAGATAGTAAGAGGACCAACAGTGATTGGGAGAACCACATGCCCATGATAAGTAGGTGATCTATGTGTCATATGAGATAATGGAAAGAAAATAGATTACAAGAAAGATAATAGACATGTATTATGATTAAAAGTAGGATGTACCATAACATTGTTCACAACATGAGTACCAACCGAAGAATAAATGTGTAATCCATGTGATGAAAAGGAAGCATGAAAATCAACATCATTAAAAGTAATGACAGGAGGAGAAAGATCGGTAGTACCAACAAGAAATCTAAGATGATGATCTAAAGATGATGGAGGTATAACCACATGATAAGAATGATTGGAAGAAGATTCGGGAGATTCTTTTTCATGTATAAGTAATGGATGATTTAAAATCTTAAGCTTTCTATTGTTTTTTTATTATATAAGGTAAGAATACAAGGATTATGGCTCTTAGAAGCCGTGCAATAGCAGATGCATTCTGAGAGAAACAAAGGAGAAAAATATAATGTCGCGAGGAACAAAATAAATGACCTATACCAACGGTCGAAGAAGAAAAACCCAAGCTAATGTAAGTTAAACCAAGAGTCCAGTCAAGGAGACTTGACCTGACTCAAAGATAGTGAAAAATATTAGGACTTACTACAGGAAGCTGTCAAATAATGACTCTCCGTGACATGATCATTCATATTATGTTTCTTATGTTGGACCTTAGTCCACCCATCATCATCATTCACTTAGGCTGATGATCATATTCAATATCCATATCCAAGCTCGAGGATCGTCTCCAATTTTCCGTCCAAAAAGTCCACAGACCTTTTGCCATGTGGAGGGAACTTACCTAGGGCTCGACACCCATCACCAACAAGACGTGGAGAATTAAATGTAGTCCTATATTAAGGCAAGAAAAATTCAAATTTTGAATTCGCAACCCCTCCAGCGGACCCACCTTCCCCAATGACTCCCACATAAGAACTGTTACAGACCTCCACTAATCCTGTGCTACCCACCAAATGTCCATCGATCCCAACAGGTTGGTAGCATTCAAAATTCTCCTACTCAACAGACTGGTCCTTCATGTCACTGTAACTAGTAGCATCCTTCTCCTCCCTCAGCTGAGTGCCCCCTTCCACCACTGATCGAGCTCCCATAGCCTTTTCCACTCTATTTAGCTCAGGATACACATCAAACAGGGGAAATGTGATGGCATTGGTTATTGTAGATTTAGAAACAAAAACAATAGGCTTAGGTATCTCTATTTCATTATTGTCAATCAAATCTTGGATTAAATGTCTACTCTTAAAGAACCTATCAATAGAAGAACCATTACGTCTATGATAATCACAATGTGCATGTTCATCAAAATTCCTTCTATGAGGATAATTAGGATCTATCTCAAGAGGAGATGGAGGAGAAATCAGATTCCTTTTAATGAGTTGAGGTAAAAATATATGAGGTGGATATAAAAATCTTATAAAATTTCATCATGTAGGGTGTATTTGGAGCTTTATAGGTTCAATAGAGCATTGAAAATAGGTTTAGGCTCACTAGGTGTGCATTTAAAGGTTAATTTGGTTAGAAATTTGTTAGTAGATTGATTAGAAACATTATCACCATGTTTAAGCTTTCCCATAAAAAGTAACTTATTTTAATGTTCTTTAAGAGTATGACATAAATGATCTAAAGAGTGAAAAGAATAAAAGAGAACACATTCTTGCAAAGAAGGAAATATACTTTGGATTAATAGATCTTGCAATTCAGATTTGGTGAATACATTATTCATTTTATAAAGATGGTTCTTATAGTGGAAAACAAGTTCACTAAGATTCTCATTAGATCCTTGCTTCATTTTGGCCATTTGTGCATATGATATTTTAGTTCCAATGTTCATAGGAAAGTGAACCAAAAAACATATTTGTTAAAGGAATGAAATATCTGAATAGTGTCTAAAGGAAAATCATAAAACCATGGAAAAGAATAGTGTTGTAAGATCATAGGAAATAATTTGGTCAACAATGTATCATCACAAGAATAATCCAAACATGCAACATGAAATGATCTAAAATGATCTTGTGCATCTCCATGGTGTTATGATCCTCATGTGTGGATTTCACTAACGCCTCGAGGTTTTGGTGTAACAGTTCATTACATTTGGTATCAGAGCGAAAAACCGTGTTCGAATCCCACTCGGTTGGTTACGTTGTGTATCTGGGGCCCATGGGGCACCTAAACATCGGTGAAGCAAGGCTCATACGTATGGGATTGCGGGCGCAAACCCAGCTCGAGTCAGGCTCTACAAAAGCATGGTGGGATGTTATGATCCTCGTGTGTGGATTTCACTAACACCTCGAGGTTTTTGTGTAATGGTTCATTACACATGGCCATCAAAAAGAGGAAACTTCGGTGAAGAAAAAATGAGTGGAAGTGGGTAAGATGAAACAACGGGTGTAAGAGGAAAATCTAGAAGAGGTGAAGAATCAAGAGATGGAGGAGAAGAATAAGAAGAAGAAGAAGAAGAGGCATGCTGAAATTGATAAATTTAATCTTATAAATCATGGTTCAAGGACTATAAGGCATGGTTTCCTTAAGAATAACCATGTTGCATATGAGAAATGATGGGGCAAGTAAAGTGACTACTAGTTGTAAAGATAGGCATATGGATGGTGGATATCCCCGTATTGGTGGGGAGAGAAGAAAGTAGAATATAAGAGGTGGTAATAGTAGAGATATCTAAGGAATGAACCAAATCGACATGGGTAACCTTATCATGGGAATGTTGGGTTGCTAATAAAGCACTGAGGACATGTGGCACATGAGTGGGATTGTCATGTAATGTAGAATGAAAAGTAGTGAGAGCATCAAGTTGTGCATAATCCATGTTAGTGTCTTCATCACAAGAATGTTCACTATTAGAATCTTCTATGTAATTGGGGGGATCTAATGGTAATTGAAGAGGGGATTATCATGCATGGTTTCATCCATTCATTTATAATGATTACGAACCTATTAGAGAAGCTTAGTATGTTATGGAATTCCAAAGCGGCCACTATGGTTAGTGGCCATGAAAGAGGAACATAAAGATGATAGCCACTAGGCATGAGAAAAATATATTCGATGATGGGCATGCAAGGATTGGGTTCACCAAAATGAAATTAAATCTTTATCAAATGACTGAGATCAAACGTGTATATCTCAAAAAAGTAAGATATATCATGTAATAGAAAACAAGTGTAAGTAACAAGAGGATAATAACAAATTAGTTGATAACTTACTATCTAGGTTTAGTTTGAGCTGCAGAATGGGTGAAACGTGTTGGATCTAAAGAAAGTAAGCTTCATCTAGTAGATATACACTTGCAAGTCTTCTAGACAATACCACCCAAAGGAGAACAGGACTACCCTAGGTGTTAATGTTCAAACTAGGTGCTAGTGTCCTTACAATAGTTCCAAATATGATATTTTCAAGGCCTAGTCATGTATTCTTCCCTTAGCTATTTTTTCTCTTTGAGTTCATCATAGGGTTCCTGTATCACACAAGTACATGAAAAACAAACCCTAATTACCCACATAAGGCTCAAACACACATTAGATGCAATAAATAGTGCATATTCTTGAGTTGGACTGACCTCAATGGTCACCCCAATGTGATTTTCACCGAGTTCTACAATACATTTTAGACTCATTATAGGTATAGTGTGTGTGTATGTGTGTGATTGAAATGTGTCCCATGAAACTAGGTTTCCCTTGTGTCATTCGCACCAAGATTGTAAGCTACAAATATTTTTACCCCAAGATGAAGGAATTAGATGGAACTCATACATTTCCCTTCATATGCAGTGAATGAGACAACCCAAATGAAATCCTTGAATGTTACTCTTTTTTCCAATTAGCAGATAGCCCAAATAGTCTAACCCCTTAGAATAGTGAGTAAGTCATGTATATATATGATTAACTTATTTTAATTTCATCATTAACACCTAAAAGATGACTCATTGTGATAATTAAAAGATTTAGAAAAGATAATAATTGATGTGGCACTTTAAATATGAGAGAAGAGGGGAAAAGAACATAAGCGCCCAAAGGGGACAGTAGCGCCTGAGAGCTACTATACCTACTTGTTGTTAGTTTCTGGGAGGCTCCAAAGATAAGACAAAAATACCGAGATGGGTCACATGTGCAATGTCGAAAATCAAAGGAATAGTTTCCATAAAAGAAAATGACAAGAGTATAGAAAGATAAAACAATGTAAACACAAAGTAAAACAAGTGTTGTTAATGTCTAGTCTTCTTGTTTAGGAATCATGTATATGATGACATACTAGAGGCGTCATGTAACAGTACTAAGTGGCCAATTTCATTTCTACATATGGTAGATATCACATTCTAGCATAACGACTTGTGGTTTGAACCCCCTTTGGAGTAGTGGCGAAGTCAAAGGTGTACAAGGGTGCCCACAACCCACATAACTTTGTTTTGTATTAATTACTTCTTACACTACAAGGGTTATAGGATTTTAAGAGGAGTTAACAGAGCCATTTCAAAGGCTAGTGAAGAAGACAAACACACAATGATAACTATTTCCAAGCATGAAAATCACTCAAAATTTTGTAGACCCAAATCCCAAGAAAATCCAAGACCATACAAAAGAGTCGGGACCATATCGACACTTTGGACCTAGTTGTAAATTTTTTATAAGGTTCAAATTCCAGTGCCAATTTCTATAACGAATCATTTTTAGTATCAATTCATCATTTTCCTACATTCAAATCACCCAAACTCTTCTAGATCCACAAAGAATTAGCTAAGTGCAATTCTCTTTTGTGTTTTGATAGTTTCTATATCAATAGTCACTTTGCTAAGTGTTATTTTGATTTGTGCAATTAATGTTGGAAGTTAATTAAATCAAATTATCAACCAGTTGTATTATTTCATCATATATATATATATATTAAAAATACTCTAAAATTTAAATTAATTAAAAATACTCTAAAATTTAAAAGGGAATGAAATAGAATCACAAAAAAGTGAAATCACAACATTAACAACTGAGGAATCACCTTCAATAACCAGCATCAGAAACCTCCTTGATTTTAAAATTTTCAAAACTTTCCGTAGAGAAATGATTTCAACCTCATTATTAGTTGCATGATATATTTTCTTTGAAACTATATAAATATGTTTATTTAATATTATTTTAAAATTTCTCCATATCCTTCCTTTCATGGATTTCCTTTGCTTGCTCCATCAAAGTTCAGTTGGACATGATTCTTAGGAGGATGATCCCATTGGAGGAGTAACACATTATTCATTTATTATATCTTTCTGAGTGTATTTTCCTAATCAATATGAGGCCAATCAACTTGTATTATGGAATTACCATTTGATTTATGAATTTAATTTTCTTTGAGGATTTCATTGACCCTTTATGAGATGATTACATCCATTCTTTGAATTAATCTATGTGAAGTAACTTTTTCATTTTTGAAAATTTTTCTATTTAATTCTCTCCAGAGATTCCATATCACTTGAGAAGGATCAGCCTACCAAAATGGTCTTAGGATTGTATTTGGAGGGTATTTTCATTAAAGGGTTAAATAGTAAATTACATCCAGAAGTACCCAAGCCAGAGTGTTTTTATAGGATTCCATTACAGATATCTTGAGAAAACTAGCATTGGAGGAGAATATGATTTACATTATCTTCATAAGATTTACAAAAATTGAATCTGGATGGACCAAACTAACCCTTTTTAATTAGCTTATCATATGTGAGAATGTATTGAGGTATGCAAGCTAGGTGATAGTTCACGGTTTTGGGAGATTCCATTTATACCATATCCTTTTGTATGGAAAATTTTATGGGACTACATATTCTTCTTGAAGAGATACAATATTATAACCACATTTAACCTCATAGAGACCAAAGGGAAATCCATACCAAATTAAGGAGTCCTCATTACCTCTTAATGGTAGTGTTCGATTTTGGAGGATTTCTTCTATTCTTTGAATTTCATCCAGGAGACTATGTAAGGAACCCCATTATTTCAATACCAAAATTTATCCTTCTAATTGAGAATTTTATATGACATAATTAGAAAGATTTATACACTGTCTATCTTTGGATAAAGTTTTAATCTCGTCTAAGCCTACCAATTGACTGAATGAGGGAAATAAAGCCAAGAGTTATTCTAAAATGTCATTGTAAATCATGATATTGGAAGCCAAGTTATTTTTTGTAAAACGATATTTCTATAAGACCCTTTAAAATTCCATATATGTGATCCTACTAGAAAATTAGAGATCTCAAAAAAAGTCATTCCTGATCATTTGTATGTATTTACTTAGTTTTAACAATGTGAACATAGAGTTTATTTGGATTAGAATAAATACTCCAAAATAGTTTAGCTCCTAGAGCTTAATTATATTTTTTAGTTCAATAATGTTTCCCCCCCCAAATAATTTTCAATAAACATGCCTTTTTACAGCCTATGAGATGGTACTTATGCTCAATAGGTACTCCTTTCCATAAGAATTTCTTAATCATCCTCTTAAGTTTTTCTAATATAATTGACAAAACCTTTAATATTGAAATCATATATGTCATAATGGATAGAACAATACTCTTCAACATAATTAATCGCCTCAAGTATAAATCTTTCATTTCCCTTTCCATGATGATAGTTTGCCTAAAATATTTAAAAAGAGATACTCTAGAGGGTGAATCCTCACTCGGCCATCAAATAATGGAATTGCTAAGCACCTTCATGGAATGGAACTAATTATTATACCGAAGATATTTCAAAGTTGAAGTTGAAGAGGAATTAGATTATTGAAGTAGAGGATCTAGGATTTTGAGAAGCAAAACTCCTAACTAGATACTTTCAAGTATTTATTTTGTAGTTGCTTAACTAATGTAGCTTCTAAAAGTTTCACCTTAGCCAAAGAGTGTCATCCATAAATAAGAGATGATAGATCGACATTCCCTTGGGGTAGTTATTAATCCCTTTAGTTTTCCTTCTTGAGATTATCTTTCAAAGCTTCTACTTAGTGATTCTACCGTAAATATTAATAAAAAGGAGAAATATGATCTCCCTGACTCATGCCTCTTGATGAAGGGAAAAAGGAAACTACAATTCCATTTATAGAACTGAGAAGTGGGTAAATGATATATACAACATTATCCAATTACACCAGTCTTCTATTGAGAAAAAGTTCTTAAGAATTTTCATTGAACATTTTTAGTTAACTTTATCATAAGATTTTTTAATGTCAAGCTTAAAAATCATATCTTTAGTTCCATTTTGCAGAGAGAGAAATTGAAGTGCTTCATGGGTCGCTATAATATCATCTAAGATTTGTTTCTCTTCTACAAGTTCGCCATGTACTTCAGAGATTAACTTTGGTAGAGAAGATTTCAGTTAGATGCAATAGCCTATGTGATAACCTTATATACTATATTATAAAGGGAAATATTATGAAAGTTTCAAATTTCAAACACTCGCTTCTTTTAGGATAAACAACGATTACGGTGTAATTTAGATAATTCAATATCATATATAATTTTATCGATTCATAAACAAGTGTGGTGATTTATTTCTCCAAAATGTCTTAGAATGTGTGATAAGAGAAAGCCAAAAATACATCTAAGCTAAAGGATTTATTCATATCATTTTCAAATACCACCTTTTTAATCTCTTCCACAGAGAAGGGAGCCATTAATTAATTATTTCATTCTTTAGAAATTAGATAAGGAATATTACATGGAGGAAAATCTCCATTTCATCCTCTAGACAATCACTAGAATCATGCAAAAGGGCCATAAAGAATGATTCTTCTTCTTTTCTTATGTATGAGCTACATTCCAAGAGAGACATCCCCTTAGCATTTTTCTAATTGTTTTTTTGTCTTGTCACTACCGTGGAGGAGTGATAGTTTTTTTTATTTCTATGCCCAAATTCGAGCCTAGATTCTCTCAATTTTTGTTTCCATTAGATTTCGTCTCTCTTATTTATTTCCTTTTTAAGGAGGAGTAATACATGTTTTATGAGTTCATTAACAAATTTGTTACACCCTCTTTCTGTATAGGTCTATTAATTTCCATTATGTCTTTCTCTAATTGTTTTTTAAAACAAAGATGTTCTTGAAACAAAGATGTTCTTGAAAGAGGTGACATTCCACTCATTAATGCAACCCTTTAATTATTTGAGTTGGAAGAAAATCAGAAGGCCTTGGAATATAATGATTTAAAGCTAGTTCACATTGTTTCTCTTTTCCAATGTATAATACACTTACGGATATTTTCACCTTTAATAACAAATCATATACCACTTTTTGACCCTATCTCCTCAAAGCATTCTTACCACTTTGTGCCCTTAGCTCCTCAAGTAAGAAACTCTTTGTCATGTTGTGTGTTCATTGCAAAAATATTCCAACATTCAATAGCTACAATTACTTCAATGTGCCAATTTTGATTGGCACCATTGCAAGAGTAAAGGGATCTTTTATTTTGGTGATTAAATCACTTTTTAAAAGAAATTGTTCACTTTAATTTATAATAATAGATTGGTTTGGAAGGATTAGATGTTAACATCTTATTTTACATAAATATATATAAAATAAATCAGAATGTATTATTTTCGAGGTGTCTAATACATTTATGTATGAAATCTAATATAATAGGTATTTCGAGAATGATATTTTAGAGCGTCTTTTATATTTATTTATCTAAAATATATATATTCTAGTTTCTAATTGTCTTATGGCATGTACCCCTCTAGTTTTTCTCTCCTCTCTTATTTTTGTCATTCTCTTATTTTCCATGTTGTTCTAGGTTTTCTTCGCATTTGTATTTTAATGTTCTAGATCTCACATTAATTTAGGTTTGCAATTCTATTTCTGCATGAATGTAACTTTACAACTCTAATTCAACGTAGTGTACATTTGTATTGTTCTAGTTCCCCGTAATATAAGTATAGTTTTGGAAATCTTTTTTGTGAGCCGTTTCTATGGTCCAATCATTTTTGGTTTCCCCATGGTTTTGAACCTTATTTAAAAAAAAAAAAAAACCTTTTGTAGTTGGCATGCCCAACAATAAGATCATAATTTGAATTTACAAAATAAATAATTGCATAAATACATTCATGAGAAGAGGGGGGAGCGAAACATCCCCATGCCAAAAAGTAGTCATAATTATAAATAGAAAAGACATTCAAATATGCAAGGAAATATGAAAATTATATAACATTTATTTTGTGATGTATAATGCATATATTACTACTACACTTAAAACGATACGAGTTAATCATTTTATTACAATAATAATATTTGTCATGAATGGTTAAAAGTATAATAATATTAATTAATTAATTAATTAATTATTTAATAATTAATATTTACTATTTAATATTCAATATTAATAATTAATTTAAAATAAGAATAAATATTTCAAATTTCTTTTAACAGACCTATGCACCTTTTAGCGACACGGAATGTGTTATTAGTAATACTAGTGCATTTAAAATGATAAGAGATCAGCACTTCGTTACAATGGGTTGTCGTTTGAGTTGCATTATAGTTGGTCTTGGATTCAAAGTATCATCTTCATAGTGGCCTCTCAAAATGGACGGATCATAGGGGTCGTGGCCTCTCAAAATGTTTTTTTATTTGTGTTCTGTATTAAAAAGGTGTTGTCTCTCTAAATTTAGGGTTCTAAAAATTAAAAAATTCTTAGAGATTTGTACAAATTAGAAAAAGGGTATAGAGTTTTTGGACTCCCAAATGTGATGAACAAGGTTATGAAATCAGATTTGACCTAGTTAACGAGTTTCAAATATATTCTATTTTTGTATCTAGACTTAAATAACATTATTATTTTCAAGGATATTTTTTTATGGGAGTCAATGTTGGATTTTGACATCCAATGTTAAATGTCACAATAAAATTACTTTATAGTCTAGAATTTTATATGGATGTCAATTGACATTCAAAATTTATGTCAAATTTGTTTTTATGATAACATATTACAAAATACATAAATTGAGTTAAATTTTACATCTACAAGATTGAAAATAAATTTAAATGATTTTTAAAATCTAAAATTGAAATAAATATTTATAAAACTAAATGAATAAAATTTCTAGAAAACAGAATATAAACATCATGCCAAATAAAACATCATTGCAAATTTAATTTAGATAAAATGAGTTTATCAAAGAGTTTAAAATTACATTGATAAACCATGCTTTCACAAAATATTTTGTGACCTACTTTGTTTTTCCCCTCTCACAACGTCATACACATTCTCCTCCTCCCAATATATCATAGAAGGATCAGACCCATTTAGTGATATTCTCGTGAGTGCACCCGATGTTCTGATTTCTAGCTTTGATCTTCTTATATTTTTAATCAGGTTTTTCTTTAAAACAGGCTTGGGAAATTGATCCTGGACTTTATCAATATATGTTAAGTTTTCTCTTTTAAAACCATGGGTTGCACAGCTGAATTGTACAAAACTCAAGTTTTCTAAGATTCTTCAATAGAATAAAAGTGTATATGATAATATTACTAAATTTCCAACAAAATAATCATGTTGATCTACAAACATGATCTATGTTTCTTTCAGAGAGTTGGATGTAGATTACTTTTTGGGTCATAAATTGAATAATTTTAAGTAAAAGTGAATGGTGGCCTAAATATGATAAGTTGTTTTCTATTGATTTTGTGATAAGACGTTATTTTTCTTAGCCTTAGTTTCGTGTTATGAAATTTCTCAATGTGCTTTTTATATAAGTCATCATTGTAGTTTCTTGATTACTTATTTCTATTTGGTAACAGTTTTCGTGCAATTTTTTTTTGACAATTTGAAAATGTTTGTTTTTGATGTTTTCTATATCAGTTGTAACTTGCTTGCTTGTTATTTGAATGAGTTCCATATTAAATTGTCATTGTACCATCATAGATTTGTTTTATCTTTTGCAATTTTCAGTTAGCCATATACTTACATGTTGTTTTGGCATGTATTTGCATATAATTTCACTCTTTTCTGGCATTATATGTATATCTTAAATAGTATGTTCTATATCTATAAATTTAATCTTTGATACGTCTTTGTCTTGAATATTTACAGCCTGAATGTCAGCAAAAAACTCATACAAGATATAAATATTCGTGTTGAAAATTATCTTAGGCTAAATTTATCCATTTCTCCTTTCATAAACGTCTCACATTAAAATTTAAAATTAAGAAAAAAACAATGACGTTTCCTACGGCTACAATACTTGATACAATGAATTCACACATTATTTAAAAGGATCCTTCACCTCCATCGAATATTGTTTTAGTTTTTCCCTGAATTAATTTTCATGTGCCTTATTATTTTAAGGTATTTGTTAGGGTTTTTTTTCATGCCACTTCTTTTTAATTTTATTTTATTGAATTTAGATGCCGTTTTTAATATTGAAGATCACATAATATATCCAGCAATTAAAAGAAAGTTGCCAAAAGGAATTGCAGTATGCATAGTGTAGTGTTGCATGTGCACAAATCACCTACATTTTTCATAAATTATCATGGATACATTGCTAGATGATATGCAACAGAAACAACTTTACAATTTTTCAAAGAGGAATTAAGGAATGAGAAAATCTCCTACCAATGGTGAAAATTGTAAAAAAATTACCATACAGTATTACTGTTATGAACTGAGAGCACCAACAGATGGCTAGGAATGCAAGCATCTACATAATTAAAGGTCTGATAACGGAATTTTTTGAGGACTAAGCTCAGAAGCAATGATAGAGAGTGATGCACTAACGCAATTTATTCTTGATGGAAAAGACACCAGAATTTCAAATTACAATTTAAAAAATATTATTGAAGAAAATGATAGAATTGACTTGCTCAGAAATTCAGAATCACTTGCAAATTTGTAATTCTGTATAAAATTTAAAATCTAAAATCCAAAATCTAATGCATTTAATCCACTATCCAGTCTTTATTTGTAAAAAAACAAACAAATCAAAATTAAAAATAATTACAAATCAAAATCAATAAAATAAAGTTAAACAAATAATCAAATAACGCTAAAAAAGAGATCAAACAAAATTAATTAAAAATCAAAGTTAATAGAAGTTTCTATTTTATCAATGAATTTCTATTGACATTGCAATTTTTGTATTTTATGTTATGTTGTATTTATCATGAATGTCGCAAATTTATAATGTTTAGAGTAATATCCCCGGACACTAATACAGTAATCAACTCTGCTTCGACTCCCCTTACTGAGAATCCCACCCCGCTCAAACTAATTGAAGTGGTTATTCCAATATCAATGGAAGAAAGAAACGAAGAATGGAAGGTAGTGGATAGGAAAAAGAAGGGATCTGGGAAACCTAAATCCCCCACCATCTTGGACAAGGCATGATTCTTGTCTTTTTGCTAGCTCTTATCGTTATATCCGGGCTGCTGGTCTATTTTACAGCTGCTGGGCAGCTGTTCTGTTGTTTGGTTGTTGTCTTTTAGTTGTTTTTCAGCTGTTGGTTTGTTGTTTGCAGGCTTTTCTCTTGGCAGATTGTTTTCTGCCGTTGGGCTTATTTTCATATCTGGATTATGATCCCTTTTGGTTATGTTACTTTGCTTATATCTGGCTTTTGAGTCATGTTGTACAAGGGTATGGTCCCCTTTCAAAAAACTATTTACCAATAATAAAAAAAAAAATTATTAACTTTATTAATTATTATAAACTATATATAACTGTCAAATTTTGAATATACATGTCATTTTGACATTTAAATTTTAAATTTAAATCTCAATTATACCGGTCATATTTTTAAAATGGTTGTATTTTAACATCTAAAATAACTAAAAACGTCTAAACGCCTTGCAAAATCCAGCATTTCGAGTATATAGTTAGTGACGGAAAATAAAGTAAATGCAAAATAACCCAGTGAACTTCGAACAGGTAGGGAAAAAAGCTACGTCTTTAGACTTCATGCAAAACCACCAACTTATTAAGCATAAATTGTTAATGAAAAAGAACTTATTATATATTAACATTTGAAAACACAAGCCCATTGGGTGATTCTGCCATTTCCCTGCTATTAACATCCAACTCGAACTGCAGTGGTTATTTACTCGAGGTCAGAAAGTACTACCAAACATCATGCCAGTGGGCCTGCTGGTTTGCCAAAGTTTGGAACATGGGACGGCGGAGCCTATCTCTCACGCAGGTTTGTAAGGAGATAGGCAGATTTGAACCCGCGACCTCTAAAATAACAGGCAAGAGGCCCACCATTGTGCCACAGCGATAATTTAGTTCAATTTTGACTGAATTTAAATAAATATCCCCCCTGCGAACGTGCGTGAGGGATAGGTAGAACGACATGGGACGAGCCCCTCCTTGAGTTCCCAAAACATTTCTCAAACACTCTAAGAGGATCGATCTATAATGGGGTGGCTCAAGGGATTAGATTTTGTAAATTTCTTGAGCGATGTTATGGTTTCGAAACGCCCGATTCAATTCATGGTAGGAGGGTTTTTCCCAAGCAACTAAAATAGCGTTTTCGGAAAGCGCCCGCCAGAGTCTTCAGTACAGATGAGAAAGACGTCAATATCTTCGTCTGGACAACAAGGAAAAAGTATTCTCCGTCATGTCGTCGTTAGTTCGTCGCGTTGCCGTTAGATTTAACGGAATAGGTAACAACGTACTACGTTGTTACCTATAGTACATTGTTACCTATTCTGTCAAATTTCCGTTTGCAGTTTTTTAAAAAGAACTGGCGCCATATTGTTTCAAACGTGAGTGTGCAACATGGTGAGGCAGAGGAAATGGGACGCGGAGATCACAAATTCGAGGCCGGCTGGGTGCAAGGAAAAACCGCACAGGTCAAAGTTTTGTGCAGGTTCGCGTTGACTGCGAACCTGCCTGATGGATAGGCACAGCGGTCTGGGGTGGTACCCTCAACACTTTTCTTTGCGCTTTTATTAATGTATAGCAAGACATACACAATTTTTTTTCTGATGAGGAGGCATATTAGTTAAGCGACCTATGTTTACCCAAGCCACGCGCATTGCGAGCACATATGCGAGCTCTAAGGAAGCCTCCGCGCCCAGATTATGCAACTGAGGGCCATGCATTTCGTAAACTGCTGCCCAGAAGTCGGCTATCGTAACATTGATCGGGCGGTCATGTAGCAGCTCCAGAGGTAAGACGAACATCCTCATACCAGCGGCACCGCCCTCCATTTTCGTCTGATCCACTCACCTCTTGCGTTTTGTCTGTGACGATGATGAGATGAGGTGAACGATTATAGCTGTTTGCGTTCAAATATATACATCTGCATGTGTTGAGGTCGGAAACAGAAGATGGATGGTCGCAAGACTATCGATGACATTCTTTTCTTGAGCGTTGCCATATGGGAAACTGTAACCATTCCTCTCCACGAACGATGTTTTTTTCCCTCTCAAGTGGTTTGCCTGGAACCAGTCGGAAAGACTTCCAAGTTTTGTTATAAGAATTGTCTTATTTTGCATTAATAAGAGAGACAAATACATATGGTGGCTGTGAACATCAACAGTGGAAAAGACTCCTGGAATAAAGGAGTTAGACCCGGTGATCCTTGGCAAGAGCAGGGGCTCCGGTTGCATCACGAGAAGGAGAAGCTAAGAATTGGATGGTTGTAGCGAAAAAAGAAAAGCTGAACAACAAAGATGACCTTGCGTTCTCAAAAAATGGGTGATGCTCCTGAATTTTAAAGGCACCTTCTTCTTTTTCTTTTTCTTTTTCTTTTTCTTTTTTTTTTTTTTGGGTCGGAAGAGGTGTTTTGGTGTGATGTTTGAGGCCGACCCCAAGGACATAAACAAATGGAAGCCTGATTTTTGTCAACTTAACATTCTTTTGGTTTGTTTGTACAAGGTTATGGCGAACCTTTCAAAAACTCCAAAAAAAATTTGTAACGTAATAAGGAAAACTATGGTACCCATGTTTATCCAAGTGGAGCACTCAACTCATGGCCATTCAATTGTAAAATGTTCCTTAAAGTTGGCTATCATCATATTCAAGTAATTTATGTCGTCATGTAATAGATCGAAAGGTAAGATAAACATATTTGTACTAGTGCTAATCTCCATTTTATCTTTCCATTTTATCTTATAAAATTAGTTACAATTAGTTTTAAGTAATTAGTATCGTCATGTAATAGTTCTATATGTAAGATATTCGTACCAGTGCTAACCTCTATTTTATCCTAAGCACCTTACATCATACATCTTGTCTCTATCCTCTTGCCAATTTTATATTTCTTATGATGATGATAAGTTGAGATGAATGAATATAGTGCTTTGAGTATAAATAAATACATGGTGTGTTGAGGTCACAAGATAAATCTAAATGTTGGGAATCATATCCACAACATTTAATTTTTGCATTAAAAGATTAGAAAATGTAATCATTCCTCTCCTTTAATAATATTTTGGATGCAAGTTGGAGCTAGTCTTGGGATGCTTATGTAGATGGATGTTGATATTGGTGTTTTGCAATGTTTTATCTTTTTCTGGTTGTACATGGTATTTTGATCCCCTCCCAAAATTCAACCCATTTATCTTATATAAATAAATAAATTTAATTTTTTCGCTCTTAAATTCGTTAATTTATTTTCTTACACTTTAACTAGAAAGTGATGCATGAGCATCTAAGTTCACTTACAATTTCGTTTAAAAATACTTACATTTAGTTGAATAAAGAATTAGACAATCCTCTATAATCCTTAAAAACGTATGGTATATGTCATGAGACCTTAGCCATGTTATGTAGAATTACTAAAAAACATCATTTCCTACATTTATTGTGCATAAAAAACGCCTTTCTATGAAGAATTTCCCTATTTTATGTAACATTATTGATTCTATGGAATACTATAATGCTTCACAATACCAAAACATTATGCATTTGCCTAATGATGCCATGCAATTCCACACAAATTTTTGGAAACCACAGATTTGGAAATAATGAATAAATAGAAAGTTGAATAACAAAACAATGTTTTACATAGATAGAGATAAAAGAAACATGTAGAATACCAAACATGCAAGAGACAAACACCAGATTTACATGGTAAAACCCCAACTGACTGCTTAAGGAAAAAATCTACAGTGAAAGATATCAATATTTTACTAAATCAAGATGAACATATTACATGCGAACTTGTTATGAACTACTTTGGTGCTCCACAATGATAAATATACCTAATTGGTGAACTATAGTTATGCTTCCTCCTCCTAAAAAAAGAGTGGAAAACACCATTAGAAGTTTCCGTCAAAAAAATAGAATTCAGTGCAATTATTCTTTCTAGAAACAAGGGATTGAATCCTTAATTTTTATTTTAGGGGCTTAGCCCCTGAACCCCCCGCCATGGGGGATGGCAGAAAAAGTAGTGGTGAGGAAGCCCCCCCACAGCCCCTTCAAGATGTGAATTAAAAATTGTGCTGCAAAGGAATCCAACATTTAACTTTGTTGTCACATATATAAGAACAACTATGGAAACTCAATGTTTTGATGTTTTAAAAATTACGCACGGTTGATACTAAACCATTATTATTTGTGGAAGCCACAAATGCTTATGTAATGTTTACAATCCTTTTTGATGTAATAATGCATTCATCATGCCACGAAACCTTAATGCTACCACAAGTCCACGATGGGCCATTTGATAATGTCACTATAATGAAATATATGTCTGATAGAATATCATACATTCAACATCAATATAGTTTGGGGAAATAATACACATGCCTTAATACATTCTCTTCACTCAAGAAGAAACTTAGAGACCTAGTATATCTTGATCTAGTTGAAGAGATTTTAAAGGAATGTATATATAAACTAGTTGAGAAGATCAATACTAATATGGGGCATCTTTAAAAATATTTGTAAGATTATATTTACTTTAAAATTTATCTTTTATTATCACTCCTAAGTCATAATAGATTCTATATATAGTATAGAGTAGTGAATATGTAATGCAACATCCATTGTAAAGGATCAAATAATCTTATTCAAGAGTGGGATTTGAGTGATCATCCATCTTGAAGATATCAAAGAGATCAATCTATTGGAAGTTGTCAAGTCAAGGTAAGTATATTTCAATATAATCTTAGCAAATTCTACAAGCATAGGACATGATAAGTGATAGGATTAGAATGTATGTAGTGTTTCCTCATATTAATAGAAGAACCATTCCTTATTTCTTGTTAAAATTTATTCTTGAGATATTACTTCAATAAGGTATAACTCTCCAATTGTGTTTTATTTGATCTAAGGAATTATTTCATTAGAACCCTAATTGTGACTGTTTCAGAATCACTTGCATGTTTGATTATAATAATAGTGTTATTTTTTATCCTCTCCACTCGATTCTTATGATCAAGAGATTATTAAAGCTATTTAATAAAGTAAAAATATAATTAATATATAAGTTTCATTGCGGTGACAAGGAAGGAAAATAAATTTGGCAACCTATAAGAGGAAAAACCTATTTATAACTACAAAACCTTGGTGAAGCATGCATAAGAGAAAGTGATCAATCTTGGGCTCAACCATAGCTTTCCATTTTCTACAAATCTATGACAAGATGTTTTAATAGAAGAGTTAACATTTAAGTGATTATGTAAAGAATCCACTTAAATGTAATCGGTTTTCATGTAAATTGACTAGCCCAAAAATGGAAAAATTCAAAACATGACAACTTAGCCACAATGCAAATTCCACCTTCCAACCCTCTTGAGTCTTCCTCTTGGAGAATCTCCCTCCTATGAGATCATCACCCTAGCCTTGGAAATAGTCCTAATTCATGTGGTGAACATGTCTTGGTGATCAAAGGAGTGTAATAAGGTTCCTAAGTTGATTTAGTAAAGTATAGTGAAAAACTAGTTTTCTTGGAAGCCTAGAAAGGCTCATTTTGGCCATTTCGGAGCATGTGTACAATCTCTAGAAGAGTTCTAAAAAGTTATTATCTGCATGTTGTATTGGAGAGACTTTAAGGCTTAATTATTATTTTACGAATATTTAGGAAATTTTTGATCATTTAGGAATAGTTTGTTCAACAATAGGGCTTTAGGTGCAAGGAATGAGCAGTTCGAAAGTAAACCTTAACTTCCTCGAATGATTCTGAGAGATCCTTAAGAAGTTATGAGGAAAAACATTAGCAACTGAAAAGAAAAAAAATTATATATGTGGTGGGGAATATTCATTTTGATCTGAAGTTTTATGGTTTCTTAAAACATTCCAAATAGTGCAACTACCCCTCGCAGTTATGAATGAAAAGGGGCCAAGTTTTTTAGTTTCAAGAATATTCAAGGTCTGAAACCTATTCCATTGGTCTTATGATGTGTTTTTGAGTCAAATTCATATACCATTTGATCCCAAAAAATCACCCTAAGCCTCCAAGTGAAAGAAGTAAGTTTCAGGCTATTTTTGGTCAACTAGTGTAAAATATAGCTTTCCATTACTGGCAAGGCGCACTTTTGAGCTCATCTTGTCCTTATTTTCCCATGAGGACATGGGGGACATGAGGTACACAAACTTGTGCTCTCATGTTCCTCCCATAGGCGCACTTTTGAACACTTGTTGTCCCTAATGTCTTGTGTGTCTCGTTTGTCCCCCTCGGACAAGGGGGACATGAGGGACACAAAAGTGCACCCTCACTCCTTCACCATGGGCGCACTTTTGTGTCCTTGATTTCCCACATGTCCCCATAGGGAAAATAAAGTGTACTTCATGATCAAACGTAGCCCCTAGACTTTCATGTGACATCTCTCGGCTCCGCAAGTGATTTTCCCAACCCCTCCATCTCATCATCACTTGCTTTTGTGTTGCCATAAGTCTCAATCTTGCTCCAAGATACAATTTGGAGCCCATGTTTTCCCCTTTTATCCCCATTTTACCATTAAACCTGATTTTTTAATCTCACATTTACTCCCACTTACCCGGGTTTGATCTATGGTCAACATGGAAGTATAAAAATATGTTAAAACATAGTTTTGGCTTATTTTCCCTACATAAGTTGACCTCCTTCCATTTTTTTGTTGTCATAACTTTTAAAAAATCAATTTTTACTAGATATTCTATCCATTTTTTTCCAAAACAGCTATAGCCTTCAAAAAACAAGATTTTTTCATGTCTCTCACACCGGAAACAAGATCACAGCGAGATCCCGATGCAAAATAAAACACAATGATGGTGGCTTCGTTAAAATCTTACACTAGTAAGTCCACTTACTAAAAATGGCATATGCTCTGAACAATGAGATTCTAAAATAGCAAGTTTCCCAAAATGGAAAAATTTTAACATTCAGAACATCCTGAAACAATAATGAATACCAAAACAAGGTCAATTGGGCAACTTTCTAAAAATAGCAGGTTGGGAAAAAGCATATCTCTAAAAATAGAAACCTTCCAAAAATATAAAATCTTCATTAGCAGAAAAAGACTAAGTGCATTAGGAGATTCATAGCATAAGGATTGTGCAAAATTTCCATAAATTCCAAAAATAGTAGTTTCCGACCCCCACCTGCTAAAATAAAAAAGTTTCAGATATTGATGCACAACGTTGTTGGTAGCTATGTTTTCACTCATATTGTTGTTTTTTGAAGACATGAAGTTCAATTATTCTAGTATGGATCTTATTTCAACCTTGGTTATTGAGTATCCAGGTGTAGGTGATAGTGATGTCACTCACATGGATCTAGAAGACCTAAAAAATAGGATGCTCAGAGGAGCAAAAGAGCATGTGGAAGAGAAAAGATTCATTAGTGGACAGTTTGCAGATGGAGGCCATCCACTATCAGTTGAAAAGTATAGAATTGGTCTTCGTATGTGCTCAGCATTATGAACTTGACTCCAGAATAGTGATGGCAGATGACAACTCCATTCTTGCAGTGCTTACACCTAAGGGCATCTCGCAGTGTATGCATTTTGTAACTAGCAACAACATGGTCATAATCTCAAAAAAGTTTGCATCTCATAAATGCGAAAAGATTGAATCATACCTCCAAGGCCTCGTACTCGGGTCATGGCTAAGATAATGTAAGAAACCCTCTCATATTTCAAAAACCTTGTCAAGAAGTGAGTTTCATAAGGGCTACTCAGATGATATCATCTTTTTAAGTAGGGTAACTAATATTTGAAAACACAATCCCATTGGGTGATTCTTCCATTTCCCTTCCATGAACATCGAACTTGAAGTGCACTAGTTATTTACTCGAGGTCATAAAGTACTACTAAACATCATGCCAGTGGGCCCACTAGTTTGCCAAAGTTTTGAACTTGAGAAGAGCCCCTCCTTGAGTTCTCAAAACATTTCCTAAACATTGTACGAGGATTGATCTAGGATGGGGTGGCTCAAGGGATGAGATTTTGTATGTTTGTTGAGCAATGTTATGGGATCAAAACTCCCAATTCAAATCATGGGACGAGAATCCAATGCTTCTCATCCCAAAATCACTCCAGCAAAATAAACATTACCACAACCATGAAAGTGCACAGAAAATCTACCCAAAGCTTCATAATAGAATGATGCAAGTGATGTACATATAGGAGGAAGAAAGTGCAACCACACACCTAGATCAGTGGTGAATAACACACACTAACTGATACTGGCAGTAGAGCTGACTCCACACAACTAGTACACCTAATTAAGCTAACCCGATAAGTGTAGGGATAACCCAAGTGCAAGAATTATCCTAATAAACAAATAAAAGGAAAAATAATAACCTACACTAACAGTTTCTTGAGCAATATTATGGGCTAGAAAACTCCCGATTCAATTTATGGTCGGAAGGGTTTTTCAACGCTACTAAAATGGCGTTCTAGGGAAGCGCACAGAAGAGTCTCTAGAACAGACGAGAAAGACGCCAATATCTTCCTCTGAGTACCCTCAACACTTTTCTTTGTGCATTTATTAATGGATAATAAGACATCCACAATTCTTTTCCTGATCAGATGGCATATTACTTAAGAGACCTATGTTTACCCAAGTCGTGCGTATTGCGAGCACATATGCCAGCTCTAAGGAAGCCTCCACGCATAAATTATGCAACTGAGAGTCATGCATATCGTAAACGGCTACCCAGAATTTGGCTTTCGTAACATTTGGGTGGTCAAGTAGCAGCTCCAAAGGTATGATGAATAGTTTCATACTAGTGGCACCAGCCTCCATTTTCACCTGATCAACTCACGTCTTGCGTTTTTCTATGACGATGATGAGATGAGGTGAACGATTACAGTTCTTTGTGTTCAAATATATACATCATGTGTTGAGCTTGGAAACAGAAGTTGAATGGTCGCAAGACCATCGATAACATTCTTTTCTTGAGCGTTGCAATATGGGAAACTGTAACCATTCCTCTCCTCAAACGATGTTTTTTCCCCTCTCAAGTGATTTTCCTGCAACCGGTCCGAAAGACTTCCATGTTTTGGTATAAGCCTCGTCTTATTTTACATTAATAAGAAAGACAAATAATATGTTTAATTAGTGCACCTTCAAAAAACAAGAATAGCTGTGAACGACAACAGTGGAAAAGACTCCTAGAGTAAAGGAGTTAGACCCGGTGATCCTTGGAAAGAGCAGGGGCTCTGGTTGTATCACGAGATCTCCCGGGCGGATTTCTGAGTCTTCTTTACAGGAGGAGCCACGGGATAAAGGGTCTCATGATGGAACTCTTCCTTCCTTGGAGATGGAAGTTTTTATCCCGATTTCCTCGTAAGAAGAAGCTAAGAGCTAGATGGTTGTAGGGAAAAACAGAATGAAAAACAAAGATGGCCTCGTGTTCTCAAAAAGTGAGTGACCGTGGTGGAAAATCAACAATTTATTTCTAAATTATGGCAGTTGGGTTGTTGTTCCTGGATTTTAAAGGCACCTTTCTTGTCGAAGGAGGTGTTTTGGTATGATGTTTGGGGTCGGCCCCGAGGACTTAAGAAAATGGAAGCCTAATTTTTGTCTTCTTTAGCATTCTATCATTTGGTTTGTTTGTACAAGGTTATGGTGAACCTTTCAAAAAATCTTATTCTTTGTAACCTAATAATAAAAAAATTATGATACCCATGTTTATTCAGCAAGAGCACTCTTAGGAAATACTATAATGCAACTGATGGCCATTTGATTGAAATATATTCCTTAAAGTTGGCTATTATATTCAACTAATTAATTTCATCATGTGGTAGATCTAGAAATAAAATAAACATATTCTTACCAATACTAACCTCCATTTTATCCTAATCACCTTACATCATACATCTTTCTTAAAGTTGGCTACAATTATCTTTAAATAATTAGTCAACATCATCATGTAGTAGTTCTAGAGGTATGGTAAACCTATTTGTACTAGTGCTCCCTTCTATAAGTGATGGCTCTGTCTCGTGACACTAATGCTCCTTTTGTAGCCTCCCGTGACGATTTCTGCAACTATTTCTGCCTCCTCAACCACCATTTCTCTTCCGTGACCTCTCTTTGCGTGGTTTCAACCTGGGATCTGGTTGTGCCCTCATAGGACTTTGACATGCTTTTGTGACCTTTCCCAACCCCATTTGTAAACCTTCGCTCGATTGTTAGTCTTCCTCTCCTATACGTTCGTAGTTTTGGGTTTTTCGTGACCTTTTCATGGCTTCTCGGGGCTTCTCCTACGAGTTCATGGCTTCCCTGTTTGTTCTAACCTCGAAACGTGTTCCCTGTTTGTTGTAACCTATTGTTTGTGACATGATATCATGATCTGTTCATGACGAGTATATTGTGCTCAAAATCTCCTATTTTTTAATTCCATTGATTCATCGCTACTTATTGTATTTATGCCCTCACCCATACTCCAACAATTTGATCATCTGGGTGGCTACCTCGACCTTCCCTTTTCTTTAAACCCCACTCCAGGCAATCTAACCCCCTACAATGTCTCCTTCCATCCCAGCGATGCAGGAAGGGTCACTCAAAAGGAGGACAAAATCAAGAACAACATGAGGGAGGGCTACCCAACATTATTGAGGAATTACTACATATGTTGGAAATCGTTGAATCCTCCAACAAGGCTCTTCGAACAGACGTTTTTGAGATCACTTCACAGATGGAGAAAGCGAAAGCAAACAATATCTCCCTTCAGAGATCACGGGCAGATCCTACATCTCACTCTCCCAACAACGTTAATGACCAGCTGCAAGCAGAGATTTTGGACCTTAAACACGAGCAAGAAGAGTTCAAAACCCAACATAGAAAATCTCAAACGACAAACAGACTCGTGGCCCCAAGTGGTAAAGGGGAAAAGCACAGTTCCACGTCTTCTGAGCAACGGTAGAAGAAGTGGTGCAGGAAAAACTGATAGAAGAACGAACACAGGCGTGCTAGGGAACTCAATCTCAAAGTGAGAGGGCTTCCCACACCTTCCCCTTCATCAAAACCTGATGACCATAGGCTTCGACTTTCTCTCCAAAAAAATTGCAGCTTCCTGATGTGCATCTTGACAGAGCATGGATGGGATTGGACTCAACTCTTTTTTTATCATTTTAAATTAGTCAAAAACAGACTTAGAGCACTCAAAGCCAAGCGTAAGAATTTCTCTCCCTTTCCAAAATAAAATCTTCCTTGATGAGGACCTCACCAGAGCACATGTTGCTGAACTCAAAGCAATCTCGATAAAGAAGTGATGGCAGCTATAAAAGAAGGAAAGTAGGTTGTTATTCATAGTCTCAGACTGGTTATCTGAGACACATTTCCCCCCTGATTGGTCTCCCAGGTCTGATCCCAAATGACAGTCTCACTGAGGAAAGGAAACAGAACAGGAACATTTCTATTAGAAGTTGGAATGGTAACGGGTTATTCTAGTCTTCTATGGGGGTACTATATGACACTTTGGGTTTTTGAGACCTCATTTTCGTCGCTAAGACTCATGAGAGCCATGTTCGCCCTCTCCTGAAAATTAGGGGGGTACCACTGGATTTCAGTATGTAGGAAGGATACTAGGAGTTCTAGTGGTGTTAGGGGCTCAGGTGGGGTTGCTTGTCTGGTCAGAGATACTTTCCAGAAAATCATTTCGGTGGTCACTACGGACAAGTTTTCCCATTTTCTTTGGATCAGAATTGGTCAAACCTCACCCTACCTCAGAGATTTTTTTTATAGTGGTTTGCTATTTCCCCCAGCTTCCTCTCCCTATGCCATTCATAATGTCACCGACGGGGACCCCTTCTTTGACCTCTACACAGGTATCTTTTAGTTTTCAGCTATTAATGAGGTCATTCTTTTGGGGGATTTCAATGTGAGGACCAAAAACCTCTAGGTCCCTCTTCATGATAGAATTGGTGATGTACTTTGTACCTCCGAGGTTTATCCTGACTCCATTGATCTTCAGAGAGAGTCAAAGGATTTTGCAGGACCCTTGACATCATATGGTCAGCATCTCTTACTGTTGGGTGAGTCTCACAAGCTATTGATTTTGAATGGTATTTTGTGTTTTCCCGACTCTAGATTCTTCACTTGTATACATCACTATGGAGGGGTTATCGTTGTGGACTACATTTTAACTTCCTCTAACCTGATTCCTTACATCCATCACTTATCCATCTCCCCCCATGCCCTCTTGTCGATCATGCTACCCTTTCCTTTTCCCTGCAAGTTAACCTCTCCCAGGTCTTGCCTCATTTCCACTGCCCTCCATGTACTATTATGAAGTTTGGTGAAGGTGACCCTATAACCTTTTCTTCCCACCTCCCTCAACTTCTTCCCCCTGAGCCTTGGCTCACCTCACTCCCCACAAGCACAAAGTACAACCTCCTCTCTTCCGTTATCCACGAGTCTGCCTCTAAGTCTTACCCCCATGTCACCCTCACCCCTTCTAACAAAAAAACTTGTCTTATGAACCAATTTTATAATGAGGAGTGTAGGAGCCCTCCACCAAAAGCTTCGCCTTGCTTGGGTTCATGCTCTCCCTTCCTTTCCCTCTCTCAAGTTTTTTTATCGCCACCTCCTTCACCATGATCTAAATGAATATTCATTTTCCAGTGGAGACGGGAGCTCTGTAAGTCCCTTTTACACTCTCCAAAACATTTCTGGCATACCATTCTCCCCCGACATTCTCCCCTCCCGCAAGACTTGGATCCCAGCTCCATGTATGCTCACACCTCCACCCTTTATGATGTCCCCAACCAACCCCAGATTCATGTGGTTTCCCCACCCTCTGTTTGTCACATCCTCACCCACATGTATGTTTAAAATGTCATTTCAGCCATGAATAGTAGTAGAGCAGTGGACGAGGAGGGTTTTCAGGCTAAACTCTTCAAAAAGGGGGTTGACATTATGGACAACTATTTAGTGGATCTCTTCAACCAAGTGGTTTGTACAGACTTTCTAGGTGCGTGGTCCCACCACATAATTTACCCCATCCACAAATTGGGCCCTACCCTAGATCCCAATAACTATAGAATGATCATGGTGAGTCACACTTTCGCCAAGCTTTAATGTTACTGTCCTCCATATGCGATTATCAAAGTTTCTGGACCAGAACCACTGGAAGACTAGGGGACATGTGGGGTTTCGTTCAACCTACTAGACTACTAACCACATCCTCACTCTTTAGGACATCATTGAGGAAATACCCCATTGTTCTTCCAAGGTTTTTTGTTGCTTTTTTTACCTTCGAAAAGCCTTCGACTCTATTCTATGAAAAGCTCTCTTTTTTAGGCTCGGAGAGATTAGTATCTCTGAGACTCTCCTAGTTGTCATCATGTGCCTATATGAGGAGGTTCTTGTCCATCTTCACATTATTACTAGGTTCTCTGACTTTTTCAGGAGTACTATTGGGGTCAAGAAAGTTTTCCCTTTGTCGCATACATTGTTTAGTATCTATATTGATGAGTTGGAAGAATTTCTCAAGGATCACATCCAGGATGGTGATGGATGTCTTCTCCACCAGGTTCTGATCTATATTATTATTATTTTATATGATGTGGTCCTTCTATCCTCCTTGGCATAGGGCCTACAGAGACAATTAGATTCCTTATCCCTCTTTTGTGACCACAGGCAGCTGATAGTCAACCTCATTAAGACCAAAGCCATGATCTTCAATGCCTTGAAGACATCTGAGTTTCATTTCTTCTACAAGGGAGAATAACTTGAGATCACCAGATCATACACCTACTTCGGGATACTCTTCTCTGGGCCTCGCTTCATTTTATGACTAGCACTTTAGCCCCAAATTAATAATGGTTATGGCTCCTCAGCAATCTTGGAGAGACATTGCTTCCGCCATCACTTCGAGGACACCTTGTCCAAGTTATCCCACTCTGAATATCTTGTCAAACCCACTGTTATTTGTGTCTCAAAGGTTTGGGGGGGCCTCTTTACTTGAGTCCGACTGGGATGATGTGGAAAGATTTCATATCCTTCTCTTCAGACGTTTTATCAGATGTGAGGAAACAATTCCTCACAGTATCATCCTGGCAAAGTTTAGAGTTCATCCCTTCTGGATGGAAACTATTTTTGGCCCGGTTTCCCTCCTACATTGTATTCAAAAGCTTGTGGATTCCTTTGTGGGTAGGGATAAATATCCTTACCTCGCTTACTGCTCCTCTGCGGTCATTACTTCATCTAATTTTTCATGTCGTTCTCGTTGTCACTATGTCAATCTTTCACGACTTATTGAGTCCATTAGTATTCAAATAGATCTCCTCCTACCATACAACTTATCCCTGGATGCTCCCTCCCATCTCCTTCCGAGTAAGCATGATCTAAATAAAATCATCAGATATGATATATATATATATATATATATATATATATGTAGTTCATTTGATGTACCTGGACCAACCCTCCTAGTGGATTACGTCTGAAGATTGCCTTCTATGCCGCACATTTTCTTGAGATCAAAAATGGTCTTATCTCTTGGCTCCAGTGTATTTCCCAACATTGGACACAAGTAATTTGTATCTCCCTTGGTTAGTTTAAGGTTGGTTCTCATAGACTCAGGGTTGAGAGTGATCATCAGATTGACCATACCAAGTGTATTTTCTAGCTTTGTTCTTTCTAGGAGATCGAAACAGAAGAGCAATTCATCTTTTTTTGCCCCATCTACTATGAGATCAGAGGGAGATCATTTTCTATTTAGAGAGTGTCCATCTTTCACTGACTTATTTGGATACCATGATCAGATATGCCTTTCTCTTTATCTTCATGAGGCTCTTAGGCTTCAGGAGGAGACCCTTTAACACCCTTCTAGGTAGGTAACTACGCAGCAGACACTTCCTTTTTCACAGTTCTCTCATCTGGGAGGGACACTAAGTGGTAGAGTGACACCTCTCATGACTAGCAGACGCAATCAGTTCGGAGTCGAGGTATTATTT
Source organism: Taxus chinensis (assembly GCA_019776745.2). Classification (NCBI taxonomy): domain Eukaryota; kingdom Viridiplantae; phylum Streptophyta; class Pinopsida; order Cupressales; family Taxaceae; genus Taxus; species Taxus chinensis. The sequence continues at coordinate 728,111,877 of CM034154.1, forward strand.
CTCATACCAGGGATGGGCCAGATACACATGAGTTCAATACCTTCCTCTCACAAAGTGCCTCAGAGATCCACCATATCTACACAGAGAGATCTCCCCTCCTTCAGACATCAACACCTCAGATCGTATATAACCCCCGGTCCCAGATTCTAGAAAATCACCAGTTTCCTTCAGTCTACTTCGGATGTCAGTTGAGGGGGCCTCCTTCTTTACCCCTCTTCCTTCCCTTCCTTCCTTCACCTATCCTATGTTCTTGGCAGGATTTATTTTGGCCCTCCTTCTTTCCCAATCCTTCTTCTCTTCTCTTCTTCTCTTCTCTGGTTGTTTTTCAAAGACTTTTTTGGTCCTATGACAAGACTCTTTTTTCGCTTATTTGTATTGGTGTAGTCACATTGACATAATTTTGTGGTCATTTGTTGGACATTTAATATATTTATCTTATCTTATCTAACCTCTGCTTTATCCTAATTAGTTTACATCATACACCTTGTCTCTATGCTCTTGCCACTTTTATTTTGCCTATAATTATGGTGAATTGAGTTGAGATTAATGAATATGAATGAATTATCTAGCACGCACAAACCCTGTCGACTTATTTTTTCAATGTCCATTGACTTCCCATAAATGGAGGGTCAATGTATTCTCTTAAGGTGTTAGGTGTGGGCCCTAGTGTTTTGCGATCCACAGATTCCCGAAATCCATGTCATCTCCCATGATAGAGGCTTCCAATTGTGTGGGCCTTCAAAATTAAATTTTTCACGTCCTTCTTTCCTGTCGTGTCTATTTAAAAATAATCAAAACAACTATGTGTTTGCTTCAATCACCAGAAATACCCATTGTGATTTTGTAAATGGCCAAAATTAAACCACAATTCCTTACCTCAACTTCTTAATACAATCGATTTGAATTCTTTGATGACCAACATCTCTTCTGGATTGCAAAGAGTAGTTTAGAGACTTTGAGAGAGTAAAGAATCCATTTAAAAGACGTACATGTTCCAATTCAGTGAGGATTTTAGATCTCTTAAGATGCTTGAGATTGTTCTGCACTTGGCCAATAGTTACAGTCAGCACTATATTGGAGGAGTTGAAATAGATTAGAGGAAGCGAAAGCCAGCAAGCGCTACTCCAGCAAAAGCAAATGAAGGTAATTTTTGGGGGCAACCATTAAACTCTGCAAATCTTAATTTGTACCATTGTGTGCCCACTATACCTATTTTAATATGTAGTTTCCAAAAACACATGTAGTTTACACATTTTCAAATCCCCTATTTGTTTACATTACAACATTCTTGGTAAAGTAAATAATTCTATTTATCAAGATTCAGTAAAAATATATTTGTATATATGAATATTTTTATATACACTTGTAAATAAAAATTATAGTTTACATCTATGAGGTGCATAGATAACCATGTTTTCAAATCCCCTATTTTTTTTAAATTCCACCATCCTAGTTGAATAAAATAACCTTCTACATCAAGATCCACTAAAAATCTATTTTTATATATGAATATGTTGTTTGTCTGGACTATTATTTTTATATTATGTTGATGGATGATTAAAAATGGAAAATGTGGACATTCTTATGCAACATCTCAACAATATAAACTGATCAGCTTCACAATGTGTGCATTAGCATCATAAATTTTATGAGGTCATCACCACCATTCTCAATTCCATCAAATATAAAAAAAAATGGTTGACATTGTGAATCTTCAGTGGAGAATGGTCATTAAGAAATATGGAAGCTGCAGATATGCTTTTTTATTTCTGACATGGCATTTATTTTTATCATGTAGTCATGACTCACAAGTACAGATGTCGTCACAAGAAGATGGATCAAAGAAAATCTCCTTGCATTTCTATGGAGATGCTACCTTCTGTACCACAATTTCACCCCTGTCGTACACTCACCTCTAGATGGAAACTAGCCTAGTTTATCCAAAAATGTCCTTGCATGTTGAGATGATGTTGACCGCCAACTGGAAAAACTTGAACATTAGAGGTATGAAGAGTGGTTAACAACACATCATGACTCTGATGAGTGTGACAGTGACTGTAGTGAGGATGCTTGCACCGGCCTTTGTCACCTACCTTGAGTCCCTATGTATTTCATAAAAGTAGAAGAGAATGATTTTGAAAATGTATTCTTCATTTTTGTTTGATGAACTATATCACTTTGTCTGACATAAACATATTATGTACTAGTTAACAAGTAAACACATTATATACTTGTATGATTTTATACTTGTATGGTCAATCTTCTTTTCATAATATACTCTTCTAGTTTTGATATGTTATTCTTATAGAAAATGGCATTGCCAAAATTTATCTAACCATATTGTGAATGTGATAACTTTCGTAAGGTTAAGTGACTCATATATATATATATATATATATATATATATATATATGGTTGTTCATGTCTATGGTTTATGCTTAAAAATAAGTGATGATTTTTTTTTTGAAACCTTGCATTATTATGATAAGTATGAATGGTATCTTAAGGCTTGTTGTATATATTTATCTTTCATCTCTAGTATTCGCTTAGAAAATCACCACTATATGCATATTCCACTATAATAAAAACCATAATTGGATTTTGATTTCTAAGCTATTAGTGTGTCATTGTGAATATCTCTCTAATGTTAGTAGCAACAACAGGTACCATGTTAATTAGTCATTATCTTTAAAATATGTAATAGTCGGAATAAACATTTCACGCTATAGGGTTTTTGGATAAATTTGTAAGAGTAGTATTAATGACTATTATAGTTCACATTTTGGCTCTATTTCCTTCCCTACAATGAGATTATTGAATTTATGAAGCTTATATTGGTGTTATAAGTTGGTGTAACATATCACTTCTTGATTAAAGAATTATATATCAAATATAGACTTGAATATCTTATATATTAGGCTCCTTGGTGAAAAAAAATTGTTATGATTGATCTCACAACTAACCCTCTTATCTCTCATGTGCAATAAGCATAGGTATTTTATTTAATCTAAATTGAATTAAATCTAATTTTAAAGTAACTACTGTAACGAATTATATTCAGGTGTGTTGTCATGCTATAGCATGGAAAATTGATTTTTTTTTCCATGACAACTAAGCCCACACTCAAATATCCTTGAATTGGGTAATGTCAACCTGCCCTCTGGCCAATTACTGACTATGTAAATCCCCATCATGGCCAAGAGGGGTGTAATAAATAGATTTTTAGAGTGTTTTTTATGTGTAGGTAAGTTGGTGAGCAAAAATTCATGAATCCATTTTGATCCACTTTAAAGGAACTACTCCCAGAGACCCAAAAAGGCTTATTTTCAGTACTTTTACACCTAGTAAGCACCCTATGGGGATGAAACGAGAATATATAATGCATAAAAGTAGTGTGAGACATAGATATGATATCATTATAAGTATTTTAGGAAAGTTCTACAAGCCAAATCGTGTTTAGGAATAAGCTATGCAACACTGGGCTTCTTATTGCATGGTGCAGGGAAATGAAAGAAGTAAAAAAGCTAGTGAGTTTATTATGAATGGTTCAGGAGCCTTGTGAATTTTTTTGAAGTGGCCAGATAATAATCATAAATATACGAATCCCTAATTCACATTGCAAAATTTTTCGATATATTCTACTGTCTGGATTTTGATATATTGGCTTGACATTGCAGATGAAGATACCTTATCCCGGTGAGGATTCAAAGGAGAATTCCATGAGTTATATCGGGAGTGAAGGGCTGATTCAAAGAACAATGTTACCTATGAAATATCAACATCGCTTAAAAGGTGTTGGTTTCCCTTTTCATCATCATTATTTTTGGTGGCAGTCACTTTCATCACCTCACAGGCTTAAGCAAAATCAAAAAAGGGGTAAATTTGAAAATTCAGGAATAATTGGCTCCTAAAACCTATGGTAATTATTTCATCATACATTTTGGATTCAAAATGATATAATATTTTCCTAGGTAATTGTACTCTATATGTTTGGAATTTTTTATTTTATATGCTTTTCAAAATGCATGCAGTGGATTATGAATGCTAACAAAATGATTTCTTTTTTTGTTTTGTAATGTTGATATGTGATGATTATGCAAGCACGATGTAATGCTAAACTTTAGTTTTTCAAGCAATGTTTGATACTTCTTTTCATTTTGGCAATATGTGATGAATAATGATATGATAATAAAATGAACTCGCTCCACTCCTAACCCCACGCAACCAGTAAGATGCGAGGGATCAACACTAAGAGCTAGAAGGGATGTGAATTGTATGATTTTGTTGAATGGAAATGGTGAGAGAAAGAAAATATTTTGACATAAACCCAATGAGGAACCTACAACCTAATTATGCACACAGTTTACTACATAACCTAGAATGTTATTTGCTTGCAAGTTTATCTAGACTTAAACCCGTAGATGGCCTCTTGATTGAAAAAATTTTGTTTTAAGGTTTTAACTCTCTTGGAACATACACATCTAATTCACTTTTCTTTGGATTTTAAGATTTTTAAAGCACTTTTTATTGAATGAAATTTTTTTTAACTTACTAATTTATTTGTAGAGACCCCCTACACCTTGCCCCATGCTACCAGTAGGAAGTATGGGCTCATCACAAATGACAAGGCATAGGCAAGTAAGGGTACTTCCCTCCTTTCCCAACCTCACGCAACTTGTAAGAGGCACATGCTAAACATTGAAGGTTTGTGGGGCAAAGAAGTGTGTAAATGATAATTTATATTGATTTTTTACTTGAGATATATACTTTTTTTTATTGTTTTAAGTTTCTAAATTGTGATTTTGGGAAGGATAACTTTACCCTAGCCTCAACCCCATGCAACCAGTAAGATGCAAGGGCTCAACACCAAAGGCTGAGATAGGCGAACAAGCGTCCCTTGTGAAAATGTTTTGAATGCTTTTATTACCAAAGAGGTTTTTCTAGGGAAAGATATGACATCATGAAGCTTCTAGAACAAACTATGGGTAAAAACACTTATGCTAGAAGGAAGCTATAGGAAAAACCAAGTATGCATGCCTTGGTAGGATTTGTGTCAAAATTTTGTCTTGTCATGTTGAACTGATGAAGTGATAAGAAATGTTGATGATAATATTATGAATGTTTGAAGAGATTTTATTTGAATGATCGCCAATGTTTTTAGAAGTTTTGGAAGTTACTTAAAAATAAGTTCCTTGATTAAAAATTTCACAGAATGAGCTAGCAGATGATAATGCAATGAGGATTCAATAGTATACATATGGAAATTCAAATGGATCATGCGTAGTATCTCTTTAAGTGAAGAGATTTGACAGATTCACCGAATTCCTCACCTTCTAGTGTACACAAGTGATGTGCCTCATTCTTATAGTCCTTTATGACTCGATATGGGCCCAACCATTTGGGCCTGAATTTCCTTCCTTTGCCAATTTTCTTGTCTATCTAGTTGTTCAGTCTCAATACCAAATCCCCTCACATATTTCACATTCATAGACCTTCTTGTTATACTGACAAGCCATCCTTTCAGCATAAACACTATGTCACTACTCAACATTAATTTGAGCTTCATCGAGGCTTTCTAACACAGAGAGTTGTGCCTCACGATAACCTTCTTCTCCTAAAATTCCTTGTAGTGATATCCAAAGACCGGGTATTTCAACTTCAAGCAGTAAAACCCCTTCCAAACCGAATACCAAAGAATAGGGGGTTTCCCTCGTAGGTGTTCTTACTGATGTTTTATAGGCCCACAAGGCCAAAAATAACTATAAGTGTTAGTTGTGCTTGTTATCCTTTATAGTTTTCAGGAGAATGGACTTTAACGTCTTATTAGTTACCTCGACCTATCCATGGGCCTAAGGGTAATAGAGAGAAGCTATGTGTTGATTTATCTTGAAATTTTCACACAACTCACGTACTTCTTCATTCTTGAAAGAAGTTCCATTATCTCTACCATTATTAGAGATAATGACTTGTGGGACCTCGTACCTACAGATAATTTGGTTCAAAATGAACTTTGAAATTACACATTCTGGAACGGTGGTAAGAGGCATGGCCTCTACCCACTTTGTGAAGTATTCAGTAGCCGTGATTATGAAATTGTGGTCATCTGTTGACAAGGGAGAGAATTTCCCTATCAAATCTAAGCCCCAAGTGGAAAAGGGCCATGGTGTTGCAATCAGTTGTAGAGCCTGGGTAGGTATACGGATCTCATGAGAGAATTCTTGAAACTTGTGACACCTATGCACATACTCTACTGCATCATGTTCTAATGTAGGCCAAAAATAGCCCATCTGATGTATCTTTTTAGAGGTGGTGTGACCTCTGAACTGGCCTCCACATACCCCATTGTGGGATTCATAGAGGATATTTTCAGATTATTCCTCGTCGACACATCTTAGCAACATTCCATCGAAGGCTCTACGATAGAACACTTGTTCCATGATTAGGTATTTGGCAGCTATGACATGTATTCATCTTCTTTGTTGTGAATTTTCCCCTTCAAGGTACACATGGTCCATAATAAAGCTAATAATATCATAATACCATGGGCACACAGAAATGGGAGGCTTGGTTTCGATATAGTATATGCATTTTTCAGGGAAATCCAAGTCAACTAGATCCCCTCCATCTAACAGGTTGTTAGCTAACCAGTCTATGATGATTTTTCCTTCGAAGTACTTTTGGTTAATGAATGTCAATTCGAACTCACCCATCAAAGTCACTAAAGTCCAACTTTCTTAGATAAAAACCTTGTGTTAGAAACGTTCGTAAGTGATTTGTCTTAACATTGACACTTGTTTCTTGGTTAAGCATGTAATGCCTTATCTGCTTTGTTGCAAACACTATAGCAAGACATTCTTTCTCTTCCTGTATATAGTGCATCTCGTAGTCAAGCAATGTATGACTAATGACCCTGTGTTAGAAACATTCATAATTGATTTGTCTTGACAATGACCCTCATTGTTAAGCATGTAATGCCTTAACCACTTTGTTGCAAACACTATAGAAAAACATTCTTTCTCTTCCTGTATATAGCGTGTCTCATATTCAAGCAACGTATGACTGATGAAGTAAACTGCACACTCACATTTTTCATCATCTTCTTGTGCTAGCATGCAGGCTAATGAGACGTTTGTAGCACATGAATATAAAATGAGAGGGCGATCTGATTTGGGAGGCATGAGCATGGGAGGTGACATAAAGAATCATTTGACCAATTCAAATGCCTCATGACACTCATCCATCCAGATGTTGCAGAAATCCTTCTTTAATAAATTGTTTATTGGATGAATAACAAAGGTTAAATCAGGAATAAACCTTTGGATTGCACTAAGCTTTCCTAGAAAAGGACCTAATGCCTGACTCGTCTGATGGTGGGATCATTTCTAGAACCACTCATATTTTGACCAGATCTACATCGATCCCTCATGAAGAGATGATGTATCCCAGTAATTTCCCTCCTGTCACACCAAACACATATTTTTCTGGATTCAATGTAACATTGTATTCAATTATATGAGAGAGGATGATGCGAAGCACCTCAGGGTGATCACATCACAGTGTTTTCTATCCTTAGCCAGAAGGTCATCAACGTATGATTCCACAATCTTGTGAATGAGATCATGGAATATGTAAGTTATTTCCCGTTGGTAAGTAACACCAGCATTCTTGAGACCAAACGGCATGACTGCGTAGCAATAATTTCCCCAAGGAGTGATAAAGGTCATCTTTTTCTAATCTTCCTCGGAGATCCTAATTTGATTGTACCCAAAAAATCCATCCATAAGGGACAACAACTCATAACCAGTTGTTGTGTCAATGATAACATTGATGGATGGTAGTGGGAAATCATCCTTGGGACATGCTTTGTTTATATCCTGAAAGTCAATGCAGATTCAAATTTTTCCATTCTTTTTAAGAATGGGGATGATGTTAGATACCCACATTGAGTAATCAATAGGTTTGATGAACCCCACCTATAGAAGTTTCATAACTTCCTCTTTGACCATTAGCACCACCTTTGGTTTCATAGGTCTATATTTTTGCTTGATGGGCTTAGCATGTCAAACTTGGTCACTAGATTGTGAACTACAACATGAGGAGAAATCCCTGTCATTTCTTTGTAACTAAATGTGAAGGATTTTGAATTTTATTTAAGAATCTTCGTGTGTATTTCTACTTCTTCAGGAGTCAGTGAAGAACCTAACTTCAAAATTTTTGGGTCCTCCTCCATCCTGATATTGATATGTTGATCATCCCTTTGATCAAAGAGGTATTACCCTCTTCAAACTTAGGTGGGGCTAGAGGTAGTTCTAACTCCCCTTCCTCTTCTATCTCACAAATTTCAAGGCCTTCTGAGGAAGAAGGGTCCATTGTGTGATCTCCAAATAGGAGGAAGAGTGAGGAATGAGAGAAAAGCCTCTCTTATGATGTTGGGATGTAAATCTATATAACCGTTAGGTACCCTAAGATAGCCTCATCATTTTCTACATAATCTAGGGTAGTAGGCTCATTCTCAGCCTCAACATATGCCAAGATTGGATTTGTTGGCATTTTGTGAACTAAGGGTTCTACACGAACCAAAACTGTGAAGTTGGTATCTTCTAACTCTTTTCTTGGACAGAAGTGAGAAGCAAAAGTAGCTATGGAATCAGCTTGAGAAGGTTTTGTTCATGTGGAATGGCTTCGATTGAAATGAAGTCAAAACCTTTAGTTAAGTTGAGTACAACAATTTTATAGAGCTATAAGTGTTCCTCCCTAGTCTCATATACCTCTGAAACTTGATTAGTGACTAGTTGTGAATCACCCAACACTCTAATATTACAAGCACCAATCCTTTTGGCTACTATGAGACCAAGAAGAAGAGCCTCATATTCTGCACCATTTTTTGTACATTCAAAATCTATCTTGAAGGAAAAAGGCATGACTTTCCCCTAAGGAGAAGTGAGAATCACACCTTCCCCAGTGCCAAAGCGAGCATTTTTCTCCATCAAAATTAAGATTCCAACAGTTGCTTGGGAAGATTGATGTTGGATCATCCTTTGTATCTTCTTCCTTTGCTTCTGAGACTTCAACCATGAAAATTCCATCATCCAAAAGAGATCTGAGTCCCAGAGCATGCCCTATGCCCATGGAATCAAATGGAAGGAGAATGGGTAAATCATTCTCCAACAGCTTGACAATATTTTTCATGGTTCCTGTTGATACCGTCTCTATGACAACAGTTTCATCCTTGACTGCAGGAATCCCTTCGATCAAGCTGGTAGCTTCTAATTCCATTGTGGGAATTAGTTTTGTTTCTGGTGTTGAACTCATTGACTTGTTCAATTGGTTTACGGGGAGCTCAAACTCAAAATGTACCCCAGGATTTCTTCTTTAGGTTAGCTAGGTGAATGTCAAAGGGCTTTGGGTCACCCTGTGCAACGAATAATTTCCCTAAGTGTAGGAATATAACTTCCTGAAACAATGTGGAAGGGATCACCTTCATGCAATGTATCCAAGGATGACCAAGAATCATATTATAGTTGGTTTCCTAGTCTATAATATAAAACTCTATAAGAACCGTCTTGGGCCCCAAGGTAACTGGTAGCACTATGGTTCCAATCGATGTTGCCTTGAGGCTATCATACCCTCTTACCGTGTTTCTCGTTGAAGAGAAATTGGTCTCTCCATAGCCTAACTTCTGGAGAAAAGAAAAGGGGACAATGTTGACTGCTTCCCCATCATCGATCATTACATGCTTTACGTAGTTATTGTAAATCCAAACCTATAGATACAGAGTCTGGATCACCCCTACGTGCTAACTCAACATCTGTGGGCATCTTACTGATGTCGAATACGAATCCAACATCTCTTTCTATGGCTTCCTAGGAGGATAGACATCAAAGTCTATGTGATTTATTTATGCCTCCGGAGGAGGGGTGACATTGATCAAATGTCCAAGACCCAATGCTTCTAATAAATCAGCTCTATGAGTAGGGGAGTTCTTCAACAAATCCAAGAAGGAGATGTGAGAAAAGGTCTTTGTTAAATCATTGATCAAGTTGTAAGCCCCCACCATCTTCGAAAGTGTTTCATGAACATCATCTGATATAGATGGGTAAATAGGAATGGGCTGCAAAGAGTAGTCTTGAGTTCTTAGTAGCAGTGTTTATTTGGGGTTTGATTTCTAGTTCTACTAGACCCACTATCTTAGTTTGTTGGTGACCATCCAACGGAGGTGCCACTGATGGGTTTGACGAAGTCGAAGCTTCATGATCATTGTTTCCCATTGGGATACCCTTGTTTGAGTCATTGGGGTCCAACTTACATTGTTAGGATGCATTGGAAGGGGATCGTTAAAGATCTTGAGTGGTTATGTTTTGAGGGGATACAGGCCCCATGCAAGTATTCTGAGTTGGCGTTGTAGGATTCACCAAAAACATCTCGACAAAGAGTTACCTTTGGTCCTCTGGTAAGCGTTGTAGGAACTTGTTACAGTCTCGATAAGTTCTGGCATCATGTCCTCAGACCCTATGGAAACCACAATACAGGTCAGGATCATAATCCCAAGGTCTTTGGTTTGTGTTTTTTGCGGTCCAAAGTTTTGATTGTTATTCAACTACTGGTTATTGTAATTGAAGTTCGAGAGGTCATTGCCCTTGATTTTGATATTGGTTTTGGTACCCATTTGGGTACTGGTTAGGGCTTTGAGCTTGAACTTGTTATTGTTGTTGTTGTGGTGGAGGACGATTGAAGTCCACCATATTGATCATAGGAGAAAACTTGTTACTCCTCTGATTGTTACCGTTTGTGTTGTTGTTAACGTTATTTGTACTTGAGGTGTTAACAACATTTGGTTTCTTTGCTTGATCTGTAACACCATCGGTTGTAACACCATGGTTTTTGTTGAGGACCTTAGGTCCTTGGTTATTGTTTGCATTGTTGGGGTAACTTGAATTACCCTGATTGGGAGTGATCAATCTCCTGTTTGAACCATAGGTCTTTTGACCACTGTCTATTGTTCCTTATCTATATGGAGAGCACCCTCTAGCACCTCTTCATAGCTCCTTAGTGGAATTTCTGGACTTCTTCCTTCATTTCTTGGTTAAGAGAGTGAAGGAATAGATCACATAGAGCTCCATTTGATCCATGTTAGGAGCAGATTGCCAAAGAGTAGAGGACTTTCCACCATCTCTGGATGAAATGCACAACAGACTCATTGTGCTCTTACTTTATATGTAGGAATTCCCTGATTCTTGTCCTTAGCAACTTGTTCATGTCAAAATATTTGATGAATTCAGACATGAGTTTTTAAAAGGAATGTATTGAAGCCTCAGGTATCCTATAATACCAATTGAGAGTGATTCCTTCAAGAGTCTTAGGGAAGATCTTTGCTACAACACATCCCATGGGAGAATAGCTCTTGAATGGTGGTTGGCATACACTTTGATGTGCACATTTGGAACATCTCCCTCCCCTTTAAATTTTGGAAGGTGAATGGTAGAGGTCATTGGGAGCATAACACTCCATATGGTGAATTCGAGGGTCTCTTTAAGATATTCAGAGTAGTCCCCACTACATAAGACTCGACCATTGATGATCCTTGTTCAAACAACAGGGAGGCAGAGGTGGAAGTTAGGTTGTTGATATGGTCAACGTAAATGTTTGTATGGTGGCATAAGCATCCCATTGTGGCTGACCATATGGACTAGGAAAATACTAGATGTCCCCCTATGGACTTAGAATACATGTGTACGATATGGGGGAACATTAATCTAGTATGGAGTTGGAGGCACAAAAGCAGGGAATGTTGCATTTCTAGTTAGGAATGGTGTTTGAGAAACACTTCCAGTTTCCACTATTGAGGGTATCTCATACTCATACATGAGGGGGCATACCCAAGGTTCCCAATCCTATGAGTTTTTTTATCATTTCAGGGAAACCTAGGAACACCCATGTAAACTAGAGATAAGGATTTGGTGCAGTAGGCACTTGGCCATAAGTTCTATAGATGATGGAGAATCTTTCCTTTCCCAACCCCAGCTGGCAGCATGAGTAGCTTGGGAAAGTTCCAATTATCTAACCTTGTCCACCAATGTTGAGATGACCTCACCTGATGATGGCATGGTGTTTTTTTTAGTACATGTTGTTGAACTTTATTAGGTTCCCAAAGGAGTGTGATATCCTACTATGAACTATTCATTGTTTTGGCCACCCCTCATTAGAAATGTTTTCTATTATGGGAGGGGTAGAGGTGTTATTCATGAAGTAAGACATCAACATGTCCTTGCATCCTATCTAGAGATTGATTCATGTTTTGGAAGCGTTTCTCACTTCGGGCATAATGTGCTAAATACTCCTCGTCTAATAATGGAAGTTGATCAAACTACATACTGATTTGTGGTTTGAAAAAAACCCAAGGAGATGAGCCTAACTCTCCGGTGAAATGTCATATTGTTATAACTTGAAAGTTCAGGTTGTTGTGTATGTGTAAGTTGGTCAATTTCCTCAATCCTGACCGAGGAGCCATTGTTTATCCCTTAAGGAGGAGGAGTTTTGAGACTAGGGAGATGAGTTGAGTAGTTTTCCACCCAGTAGATAGTGAGGGTGACTATTGTTGCCTACCCATTTGATAGTAATATGCTTCAAGACCCAAAATGGGTCGACCATATCCATCTTTTCTCGACATATTTGGGGGGTATATGAATACCCACAAAATAATGGGATAGAGGGAAGATGGATGAAATAAATGAAAATGAAAAGAGACTAGCTCTTCATGTTGGGTTCACCAATTTGTACAGATGAAAATCGACACGTGTGACCTTCAACTGCACTCGACTTCCAGAGGTCGTGATGAGGCAGACGATGTGGAAATGTGTGGATGGATATGGAAATAGAAACATGGTATGTGGATGAAAGTATGTGTAAATGGGGTGGGACAAGTTGTCAATGAAAAACAATGTCCTTGACACGTAATAACGGGATCTGCTCATCAAGGGCAAGGAAGGCCTCTCTAACCTGAATGGGTCTGATAGATGGATCTAAAAGAATAGCTACTGGAGACTCCAATCAATATCAAGCTCCACAGAGATCCTTTCTAGTGGTTGTGGAATGCGTGGAAAACCAACAATGCTGTCTCATAATGGTTTCAGACAAGGTCATGGAATATGCGAGGGAGGCATGGATCCCAATAGCTCTATGGTCGATTGGCCAGAGTGGTCCAAAATGTGAGGGCTGAATGAGCTTCCTCATCCAAAATGATTAGCTGTTGAATGATGTCTGGTGGAAGTGGTGATGACCTAAAAAATAATGAGTGTAGTCCTGTGTCAAGGTCCAACTAGTCTTCGGGATCCTTGTGGTTGGGGAACCTGTGGATCACAACCATAAACTCTTAGTAGTTGTGGTCCTTGTATGGTCATGTACATTTAAACTCTATTGCTAGGGGTAGTCCAATATTCATAGGCTTTATCAACCGCGATATTCAAAACATTTAATTGTTCAATATTCTCAGCGTATCATGTTGGTGTTCTGAGGACAAGAAGACGAAGTCCAATATCTATGTCTGTAATTAATTCTAGGACCGTTCAGTTGTGGGACCAATGGATCACTTCTGTATGTTTGTTCTTGTTGAGGTTCATTTATGGTCATGGATTGTAAAGATCTAATTTAATTTAAGCAAATAACAACTAATCTAATTGAATCAAAACTATTCTATGTTTTTGGTATTTTCAAGATATGAATGAAATAAAACAATACAAAACAACTACTCTAAATAAAATAAATGTTTTTTGTGATTTTCTTGGATAACATTACGTACAAAGGAAATAAATTGCTTCTAATTTAATTAATCAATCCTAAACAAATAAAACAACCGGATGTAGTTACTATCTATGTGCAGAAGAAATCTAGTCTATTTTAAACAATTGAAGCTTCTCTAATCTATTATAATTAAATGAAAGCTTTTCCAATAAGTAATTGTGGATTTGTTAAATCCTCTCCTATCTTAGATACACAGGAAGATTGAAAGCTTCATAAGCTTTTCTTCCCCTCTAACCTCCTAGATAGAATTTATGAGAATCTAAGGGAAACCCTTAATATATGACAAATATATTATCTCTATGCTGACAAAGAAAGCTTCCTCTAGATATACTTCCCTCCAAACCCACAGGGATAGGGAAGGAATAATCTATCACCAGAAACTCCTATGGAAGATGTAAAGCTTCTTTGAAATTGATTAAACTATTTGCAATGAAGAAACTAGTTTTTTTCTACTCTATTTGATATATATATGTGCTGTATGATTCAGAAACAATAATATGAAGAAATGAAGAAAACTAACATTAACCCCAACCTAGAAATATAGAGCAATGGAAAATCTAGTTGTGTTATGTTTTGTCCCCTCCGTTTGTCTTTTCGATCTCCTATGTTCATGTGACTCCAAGTTCTTACGCCACCCTAAAAAGCTCAAAGTGCATTGGTTGGGACCGTATATTGTGACTTACATACTTGATTCAGGTGCTTGCCAGTTGTAGGCACTGGATGGGACACAGTTAGCTGGTTACTTCAACGGGAGTAGGCTGAAGCCCTAATATAAATAAGTCTTCTTGGTGTTTCTAATAAAGCAGTTTTGCCAATTAGCTTAGATTTCCTTAATACATTTGTTTTATATGTGTTTCTTGTCATCATTGTTATGCTTTGTCAATTTAGTTTGGTGGTTTGTGTGATAAGCGCACTTACACACTAAAAGATGATTACTATCCATTGCACCCACGCACAGAGAACTGCGCATACTTTTAGTGTGGGGAGGAGTATATCCATGATAAATTGATCGATTTTGAACATTCTCTCAAAGATGGGTATGCATAGTGAATTATTGTGCAGGTGCTTGAAGTGATGGTGCAGATACAGAAAGAGTGCTCATGAATGAAGAACACATGTGAATGAATGGATGCACAGTGTAACGTGAGGTAGGATGCAACATGGGGAACTACTATGAAAGGCACAATGGATAGGTACTTCGGTGCAAGAAGGCACAGGAAGGTGTGGGAAAGGAGGTTTGTGGCCGAGAAGTAGTAGGCGCGCCAGAAGGTTATGACTGGGGCACGGAAAAAGGAAAGAAACACCAATTTAATGTTGAGTATGGTGGTAGGTGGAGTGCAATAAATGTGGAAATTTTTGTGAAGGTTATAAAAGGTGGTGTTGTGGAATCACTTTCACCTTTGTGATTAAGAAGAGTTTGAGCTATTTGAATAATGAGCTAAGGGTGAGTTGCATCAGAAGTGCAAAGAGTTGTGATACGAAAATGAACCAGATGGATTTGAGCACGGGATTGATTGGCGCTCCATTGGAGAAGGTGTTCGAGAAAAATAAAGGTGTTCAGGAAGAAGAATCGACAGTTAAGGTTCAATTATGAGATAGGGCACACAGATTTTGAGTGTGGTTTTTGAGTTGTAGAGATCAAATCAACTGCAAAAATACACTCTTTTATTTGTTACGGCACCAAATCGAGCACCTCAAGCAGCTACAAGGGGAAGAAGGCAGAAGGAAGTCGAAGTGGAAGTTGAAGACACCCCTGAGAGCCGTTTTTAAAAGATGTAGTATCCATAAGGGGTTTATATGGGCCACGATTGGGAATCACATGTTCGACGTTGCAAAGTAAGTGATTATAACCATAGAACTAAGGACAATAAAGATGAATTGGATAATTTGCTGGTAGTAAAGACAGTAATGAGAATAGAGAATGATATGGTTATTTATGATGACACAGGGGAAAATTTATTGTCAAATATAGGAGTTTTACAGTTGTATGAACTCCCTTATTTTGGAAAACTAGAAACGTTATATCAATGGTTGATGAGAAAAGTCCACGAGGACTTATTTTACTTTGGTGGGCGACGAATGAGGCTTACCACACCCATGATTGGAAAATTGACAGGATTGAGGAGTTTGAGTACTAAGATAGGTAGTGACCTCACTAACAAAGAGGCAATAGAAGCAACAAAGAAAGCGATGGGTTACATGAAGGTAGGGTACATGATGGATATCCCCAAATTACAAAAGTATCTTGTTATTTAGGCGGGTAGCACACCTCCTCACTAAGTTAAACAATCAAGAGCATTAGTCATAGGTAAATAAGGCATGGTTACGTGTTGCAAAGAAGATGACAGAGGGAGTGATTTACAATTTGGCCAATTTCATTGCAGAGACTATTGTTGAAGAGGTGCACCAAGGTGAGAAAATAAGTTTTGTCACTATCCTTCTATCTGTTGTATTTGTAGAAATTTGAGTGCCCAGTGGGCCAAAAGGTAAGATATGGCAATACCCTGAGGAGAAGAAATCTCTTGCAGAGATATTTGTAATGTACACCTATGATGAATCCATGAGCGGACCCTATAAGCAGATAACAGAACTTTGGTATTAGCGCCTCCATGTTGTGTTTGAGGAAGAATGGAGAATACCTAACTATCTTCCTTCGATATTGGGAAAATAGGTACAATTTGTAGTTTACCAACACTTTTGCATAGCACATTTTGGGTTAAAGGATGTTAAGTGGAGCCTGTGGTGCAAGCTCCCCTATGCCTTCACCGTAGGAAAATTTTAGGCATCGGTACATAGGTTCTCAAACATGCGAAGGTTGATGTTCAATATAGACAAGGTGGATTATGACTACCATACGCTCAAGAAGACCTATTTCTATCTAGGTAGGTCTGCATATATTGAGCAGATGATTTTAGATAATATTAACATAAATTATATGAGCTTGGAAATCAGGAAGATGGGAGCAGCTAAGGTATATATCTACCTTAAGCCCAAGTTAGAAAATGGAAAATATGTAGAGAATGAGTTCAAGCTACCAAAGGCACCCAAAGGAAAGCATATTGTGGGCACGTTGTAAGATGAAGAGGACACTTTGCCCATTTGTGAAGAAGAGGAAGAGGAGGAACAAGAGAAAGAAGATAGTGGTGGCTTGGAGCATAGAAGGAGGCAGCCCACTGTAGGAGAGAAAATAGAGCGTGAGGTGACCCCCCCCCATTATAGAAGGTAGATGAAGATGTGGAAATGGAGACAGACACAGTTGAGATAGGAGAGGGCGTTGAGGACCCAGAGTATAAAAGAGTGTTGAGAAGAACTAGAACTCAAGGCATGGGACCTTCACAACCACTAAGGAGGTCACCTAGAACTTCTCCTATGAAGGTAGAACTAGTGAAAAAAAGGCACAGATACATCCCCGCCAAGGATGATGAGGATGATCAATCAGAGGGTAGTGTGCAGAAGTCTCCAATTAATGTAGAAACGCCTTAGGAAGAAGAATTGCAACATAATACAAAGGAGTTAAAGATCCAGGAGATGGACAGTGGTGCCATTGGCACAGAAATAGGTGAAGATAAGGGCGAACCATCTAGCAAGCTAATTGATGGAGGCCTAGTGCTGGATTCAAGCATTCATGTTCCAAAAGGTAGGCGCTCTGGGAAGGAAAAGGATGAAGCTACATATGAGACTCCTACATCTGCAAGGCTCCAAAGTACTTTAGAACTTAAGGAATTATATTTCTGGGAGTTGATGGACTCATAGATGGAAACTACACGCACACGGAAACAACTATTATGGATCGTGTAGACTCACATAGATGAGCCTGTTTTTTATGTGTGCAAAGAATCATGCGGAATGAATAAATTTCCACATTCGTGACATGTGAATATCAATCCCCTATGATGTCACATGATTAGGTGAGCAACACACTGATAAGGGTATCTACAGAGGTTATGTGTCAGAACATAGATAAAGTGACAACTATTTGAGTGCTGCTAGAAGATAGAAAAGATAAAGATATCAAGATAAATCACCTAACGGAGGAAACAGGAGAAAGTTGAGGAAAATTTGAGTGCATTAGTGAGTATGGAAGAACAAGTTGGAGATGATATCTTAAAGGCGAGGCTAGATTTGAAAGATAAAGTGCCGGAAAAATTCCCCTCTGTAATGCACTATTTGTGCACACTTGTTCATGTGTTGATGGATGAAGATCCAAAGTGCATGCCAAAACCAAAGGATGTTGTAGCACAGGTAGAGAAGGCCAAGGTGACAACAGTTACGCAAAAATTTACTAGCTATGAATCGATACTATAGACCTTGAAGGATGAATTGAGAAAGGTAGACTTAGCTTTGAATATGTGTGTGGTACATGATATAATAATAAATACAAGGACTGTGGCAAAGGAGGATGAGGTCCTTTCTCAGGGTGTTATAGAATGAAGGTGAGAACATGACTCTGGATGAGTTAGATGGGGCACGGGCATACATTCCTGAAAAAATTAATAAAGTAATGAGTGACTGGAATAAGTTAGAAGCAAAGGTCAAAGTAGAATACCCAGAATTGATTTTTCCTGCAGAAGTATAGGGCACCCAATTATTATTTCATTCTTTTATAAAGTTATTCTTTCATTCCTTATTCTTTATCATGGAGAGATAAGTTATGATTACCCACTGCTAGGGATGGAAATGAAGCAAGTGTGGGGTAATGTTGGTCTAATCAAATGTATCCTAAGTACTGAAGGCACATAGGGATTGGGTGTGCGGACACAGGGCGCGTTGGTGTGCGTAGAAGGATAGTGGAACAAGTCGCGCACGGGAAAGTTTGGAATCAAGACTTAGTCATTTTCAGTATGAGGCTAAATATAGATGTTGAGTGCGGAGCACGTTTTGTAGAAGACTTGGAAAGCATGCAAAGGCTATTTCAGAAAAGTGGAATATTAAGCGACATGCATAGTTTTGGAGCTATTAATAGGATTAGACTGCAGTTATATTATTATATAATCTATTATTAGTGAGCTTGCATGCTTTATGATTTATCATGTAAGGGTGCATGGCAAGTCCCCACTACCTATATATATGTATTGATTTGCACGGTTTAGGGATCATCATTCTAAATCGGTTTTGTAACAGAGTTATGTTGTTGGTTTTTGAGCGCGCATGACTTTTGGTGACATTATTATGTATGTATGAAGCTTATATGTTTTACAACAATTAATATAATGGATATTTGTGGCTGGATATCAGTTATTGGCATATTTGTTAATGACTCTTGCATGGTAAATTTGATCTTGGTTCTTATATGATTTAATCTTGCATATGGTTAAGATCTAGTTCATGTTATGCTTATTCTTGAATGAATATTATGAATCTGGAATATTTACATGATCATGATAACTCTTTGAACAAGTTTCCATAAAAGAGGGACCTGATACCCTTGCATGCTTCAAGTGAGTGCTCAGTTCTGGCTGAGCGATGTGTCAACCCGCCTTGGACTGTTGGTGAAATAATAAGACTACATACATCATGGGAAAATACATAGGAATGAACATGAATTACATCACATTGACTTTATCCTATTTGGAGCATAATGGAAATGGAATATTGGTGCTATATTCCTCCCCGTAATGTGAAATTTCCATTTATTCATACAAAACAAGAACTCTAAAATGAAGCACACCACACAGAACTAGAAACACACTACACAATAGAAAATAAATACTGAATTGAAAATGAAAAATCATAAAATCTAGTATGTGACCCCGTCATTACTGGCTGATGAGAGGAAGCTAATTTTCCTCCTTCCTTTAACACATCCATTCTCTGGTGTCACTGCTAAGTCAGATAAAAGTGATCATGCAAATAGTTTATAAGAGAGATAAATCTACCCCATAATTTGACAAACTTATTGGACATCAGATTCCATTGAAAATGCGTCTATGGGGAAATTTTTTATTTATTTTTTGACTTTATGATACTTGACTCACAAAATAATGTTTGAATTTGATAATAATAAATAGATATAATGTAATTTAAATTCGAAAATAACTCTTAACTTATGATACAAAACTTGACAACACATTTCACAATTGTAGACACTCAAATTTGGCAATTCTACTCTTTGACACTACTAGTCTTGAGATCAATGCTCTCTTTCTCAAATAATTAAACTTTACCCTTTCTCATTTGGTACATCCCTAGGTATCTTGTCTAGCTTGCTTGCTCTTACACACTCATTTATTAATAGTTTCCAAGAATTGAATGTATAAAACCCAGCAAGAAACTCCACTTGTCATCTTCCAAACATCACACTTTAGGTTATCCCTCCAAGGTTAAAAATGTACAGTAGGGGCAGGAACATTGATATGGTCTTGACCCTAGTGTATGGTTTTTACCTTGCTCACTTTGGTCTCTAATTTTATGTTGCACATTTTTTATTTGGTCACTTACTCCTCCTTAGTCATCCTTTGTAACTTAAATCACCTTCGAAAGCATATATAGACAAGTGAAACTTACTCTCTAGAACTGTTATGAACTCCTATTGAAAAAGGTAGAACATAAGGCTCCCAAAGTTCCCTACACTATACAAATACCTCTCCACATTCATTAGGGCAACATCGTCTACAATTCTAAAGCTTCCCATTAGGTTTAGGGGACTAATTTCCACATTTGCAAGCACTCAAAGTCACTCACTCGAGTATATTAACAAGAGAGAAACTCAAGTCAAGCATTGTTAAAGGAAGGATGTCAAATATGATTTCACTACAATTAGATATCACATACTAGGCGGATAATGACATGTGGTTTGAGGCCTATTCAGAGTAGTGTCGATGTTAACAGTACACGGGGGTTCCCAAAACCCAACTAATGTTTGTTTTATAGGAATTCATCCATGGTTAAGGTTTTGAAATATTGAGAATAATATTCAGAGATCCTTGCAGTGTGCTCAAAAGTGACCGAAAAAGAATAAAAAAGAGAAATAGATAGGTGACAAACCCAGAAATTCACAAACCCCATTTTTGAGTAGGTTAAATTCTGTATAAAGAGTTCTAGTCCATACAAATGTTCCTACCCCTATTGTACAGTCATGCCCAAAGATTTTCTCAAGTCATATTTCAATTCCAAAGCATTCACAGGTCCAAACACCCATGTTTCAGTATCTATCTCATGCAAATTCACCCAGAAGTCACTAGTAGTCAGCTAAGTGTACTCAATCCCATGTATTTGTGAGTTTGTATTTGTTGGTGCTCAAAATTGCACCCGTGACTAAAATCAAGAAGATTCAGTGTTTTGAGGTAAACATGGGATGATCTCTACAATGTGGGTTTTGTCAAATGAGATCAACCTCAAGAGAAGGTTGGCTCCTCTACCTATTCCTAATGCTAAACCACTCCTAAAGCTGAAATAAAAACTATCTAATCATAATATAGCACTCAAAGGGACCAAGGTTATAAGGAAATGCATGAAAGGGGAAATCATAAGTTAAACGGAGATGATAGCACCAGAAAAAAGGTGAAAGACACTCTCAATGAGGGAAAATAGGGGAAAATAGGAAAAGAGAGGGAAAACATGAGTGCCACAATCTAAAATAGCATTTAACCTTCCATGTTCATACAATGCACACAAAAAATGGAACATGTGAAGGAGAAAAGGCATACACAACACACCATAATAGCAACAAATAGGAAAGAATGTAAGTAAAACAAGTTAGGGTAGAAAGATAACCACAAAACCAAATTTTATTGCTTAAAGCATGCACAAATCATTACAGTGGAGTGGAAAAAGGCACAAAACACCTTATAGATACCAAATTTTAGGCTTGCAACTCATAAATGCTCTTGCAATCACTTTGAAGTTAAGCCCTTGTATTTTGAGAGGGTCTAACCTTTACAAATGGGCACCATTTTACAATATATAAAAAAAGGAGAGAGAAAGGAGGGAAAAGAGAGGGAAATCTGAATTCATGGCTACAACCACCAAAAATATTGAGTAAATCTTTGAAAAACATTATGGGCACCTTTGCAAGACCATTTCCCATGTACTTTTTCTTGTAGAAGAAGGAATGAGCACAATGTTTCAATAAATATGGTAGTTGAGTTGCTTGGAACTGTACTTTCAATGTTGGATTGTATTTCAAATATTTCTGCCACCTAACTCCAACAACCTCTAAATTTCATGATTCCAAAGTGAAGTGCATGACAAGACCTTTCCAACGAGCCCAAGTTTTTCAAAAATGGAGGCCTGGAGAGAAAGATACAAACAAAAATACAAAACGCACCTCAGGCCTTGACGCGAGATCTGTTATAGTACTGTGAGCTACAATTTTGGTTTGAACCTCTGGGGAGACATCATGTGGAATTAAAGGATTGGATAGGGAAGTTTGGTCGTTGATTGCAGTTTGTAATTTGCAATTGTAAACTACAATATTTCTTTTTCCATCATGAGCTCCCAGAACACACCACGTGTCCATGTTGTGATCGAGCCTCAGACCTCTAAATGCATTTTTCAGTTTTTGTGAGGTTGTAAGGCTACAAATTGCTTCCCCATGTGCTGGTTCTAGATCCCTGAAAGAATTTTATGTGTTCATGTCAGGAGGCGGAGATCGGGATGCAGTTTGTAACTTCACAAACCTTGCAAATTTGACTAAGTGTTTATAACTCTCCAAGTCTAATATAGTTACTTTTGGGGCTCTAAGGACCACTTGTAATATGCACTCACAACACTACAATTTCTCATAAAAGTTCCGTTAAGGCCCAAAATGGGGGCTAAGTACAAAAAAAATTTTACAAGTTGTCAAAATAGCCCAGGGGAGTATTTTGGAAAACAATATTGCATCGTGTACATTTATTGCAAGTATTATTGTATTATTTTGATATCCAGTGGTTAATGTTAGAAGTTAATTAGTCAAAATAATCCCTTGTAGCCCCTATTTCATTATTTGTTTGATTATACTGTAAAAAAACCATAATCAAACATAAAAAAAGGTTGAAAATATTTGGTGAACCCAACTGATCCAATCCTTCACCTAATCTAAGATCTTTCCAAGTTTCTATACGCTAGGCCTACTAATCTCTAAACCCTATCTATCATAGGGTTCCATATTTTCATCTTATATTCAGACCTAAATGTGATTTGCACAATTTTTCCTTGGGTTTCATGGTTGGTTATGCCTTTAGGGTCACTTTATAGGGCTCTTAATTGCCAAGTTTCCTTTCATTGCATATTCTAAAGCATAAAGGATCTTTTTTCAATTCCTTTGAGGTTATTGGTTTTTTTGTCTTTAACAAAAAACATCTTTTTGTTTTCCCTATTATTTAGCATAGTCTTCATAAATTTAAAATTACTATTTTTAGTAATTAGGGTATGATCGGAAAAAATACACACTTTTGGAAAAATCCCTTGGAGGTTTTTATTTCTCATAATTATATTCAAAGCACCTTGTTTTGTTTTGTAAAATTCAAAATCTATTTTAAGATATTATCTACGGATGATCATGTTGAGTTGAATGGTACATTTTTTTGCATTCAACATTTCCCACTTTTGGGTCTTATCTCCTATGAAAGGGGTAAAATGTTCCAACACCCTCATGCATAAGTCCTCAATCTTTCTGGAAAGGGGTAAAATTTCCCATTCTATATCAAGGCACATTAAAATGTGAACATGAAAGCATATGTGTATGGTAGCAAAATCATATTGGAAAATGATAAATAACTTTTAAAAAACCCTAAATATTTCTTTGATTACACATGACATGCACTACAAGAATGAATTTTCAAACCCAATTCCACGTACCAGGTCATGTTGATATTTACAGTTTCTTGATTCTATCATTGATATGACATGGAGTTTTTCCTCGATGCATTTCTAATTTGGAAGAATTCCTATTAACATAAAAATGCCTATACATAATACATGTCCCGTCAAGATCTATTTTAACTTATAGTAAGATGATTACTGCATAGAGGCTATCACATGGGAGTTCTCCATTTCTAGGTGTTGCACAAACACACGAACCTACTTAATGAAATAACATACAAAAAGAACCTCTGAAAAATGAAATTAGAATAGTTGAAATTGCATGATGTGGAAATGTGAGAAACTCAATAAAAGATGACTTTCGTAATTCAGTTTTGATTCCTAATCGTATACTGGGCATAGGTGGTAAATGGGGCTAAGGTCGGTCAAAGTTCAAGCAATGATAGTGTGCAATTATCCTGGAAAGGCTTGAAGGTGATATCGTAGTTATTATACTTCAAATTACATGCTTGTACAAACACTAACAACAATCTATCATAGAATCATATTAAGGCTTTATATCGATTTAATGCACATGCATCTCAAGTTGTTGCAAATCTCAATAGGTTCTTAAAGCTTGATCCATCTATGGGCATGTATGAAAACAATGCATATTTGTACTTGCAGTTTCAACCTTCTACTAAAAATTCATCAGCTGCCTCATCCATGTCATCACTAATAATGTAAACCAGATCCAAGAAAATGAATAAAAATAGTTGATGCGTGATATACTAGTGTTGTTCACACTGTCACAAATGTGCTTAAAAGAGAGAATAATGACCAAATTTATTTGATCAGTGACCTAAGAGCACATAGATCCATAAAATAATCATTTATATCTCATTAGGCTATTCACCATTGCATTTCTAATTTGGGAGAATGCCATTTCGACATACAAATAAAAAAAATTGGTTCGAACTAACCCGGATTATGATAGCAATTATTTTTCACGAAGCTTGCCATATACAAGAGGTGATCATTCTACGGATATCTGTACTTATCCAGGGACAAGCCATGGATATTTTATGAAGCTGGAGGTATCTATATCAATGGAGAGGATAGATATTGTTTGGAGGTTGATGAGTAATGAGCTGCTTGGTGATAAGAATGGTAGGGCGACGTCCATTAAGTATGTGGGGGTTCGTATCAGGCTGAAGTCAAATATTATTGAATGAACTAGATAAGATATGTGGATCTCTAAAAAACCAAGTGTGTGACTGCTAGCAAGTAAGATGATTAGAGTGCAATACATTCACTCAAGAAATGTACTCATGGAGGAAAGCTTGTAGAAAAGATACTAGGCAAGCATAAAATCATCAAAACTAATGCAATTTCCATTACAGCTATTTTTTTGGTTCCAACATGTTGGCTAATGATGATGACTATGGGCACAAAGGTAGAGAAATAGCCAAGTCTTGAGCCTAAGTGTATGAACAAAAAATAAACCATTTCATTTTTCAGAAGCATTACATATTTATCAATGTCATAGTTGCTAATCCAATCACCAGTTTCCTTTAGTGTTGCCATGTACAACACCCCATGGGATCCACATACACATATTGCGAGTGTGGACAATGTACTTGTGGCATAGCTCATGAGTCAATGGATGAGGATGACACATCCAACATGGGTAGATTTCGTGGATCATAAGAATGCATTGTCACTCATCACATGGTGGTGATTGAGGACATTACGGCTACCAGATTATAACATATATTTTGAGTATAGAGATGTAGGGGAATGATCACAAATGAATTATTATATGATGCTTTAAACTACTAATATTAGCATAAAGAAAACATGAGAGTTTCCCAGATACTATCTTAAACCACCCAATATTTTTCCTTACATGCCACTGGGTAATGTGGAAAGCGATCACATTTCCAATATGTTTTAAAAACCATATTATAGGCACACATAGAACTATCACAATAGCTTTTATACATATACGATAATATCATTCAACCCAGGAAATATCTTAATTCTTTCTAATGACACAATATCCTAATCGTAGCACATCTCAATGCAAATGATATATAAAAGTACACAGTTCATTGCTTCTCTAGATGACACTTCACCTATTTCTAGATATCTAGTAAGCCATAATAAATAGACACTTATCTACTACCTCTAGAATAAGAGTCCATTTGAGCATTAACCCTCGCCTCATCAATAGCAATTGCTTCACCTCCAAGTATGTTAAAGAACCCATACATGGAGTATTTTACTGCATGTTATCCCTCTTGAAATTAGACTACAGAGAACATAAATACAATGTGGAAAAAAATGAGCAATAAACCAACAGATATAGTTCACTAAAACATAAAGCCAAATCACACAAAATCCGTGTCCAAAACACAAAATTAGGCAAGAGCAATATTCATCTAAAATAGATTATTTTCACTGCAGCATTATGACCTGTCTCCATATGAACCTTTTGGTTGGAATAGATAACATGCGTTCTTTACATACTTGCAGTAACGGTGTACCGAGGGACCTTGATGCAAGACATACCACATTGATACATGTTTGTGGGAGCTATCAAGGTTCCTTACATACTTCATAGAGTGGGTGGAAGAATCCACATTCAAATCCACCATCTGAGAGAGAAGAAGCACAGTATATTAATCTGACCTCCTGCATGACATTTGATTGCACGCTTAGTGTATTTGTCTATCTGTAGAAGTGAACAGGAGTTACACATGTGTGTTGTGCGTTGTAGATAGATGATTTTCAAGGCCCAATGAAGACGTGCGGAATACGTTGAAAATGAAATAATGAATTAATTTTCATTTTCTAGAATGAATTTACGAAAATAAATTGTGGTAGATATCTTTGCAGCACCACAGATCACGAATTTATTTTAGTAAATTCATTTTCAGGTATATTTTAAATGAATTTAGTAAAATAAATTGTGCTAGATACCTTTTCTAAAATGAAATTACTAAAATAAATTGTGGTTTAATCTAAAAATCAGTTGCGATCCCAACACAGATCACGACAGTTGTACCATATAAACAAAAGATTGAATAAAAAAGGTATATTGCAGGATAACAATTTGTGGTCATGGTGACTTAACTTCTCCGTTTCACTCTTACAATTTCAAATTTTAATTACATTACATATTTCTTTTCTTGTTATTTGGAGTAGGCCAACATCAATACAGTGGGTTATGTAATCCGTTATATTCTTAGGGTTTGTTTCTGCCTAATTTGAGTTTGTGGCTTTAGGGTGAGCTTATACACCATTCATTTATTTGTGAGTTATTTTGTATTATTTTACTCATTAATCTAATATAGGATTTTATTTATAAAAACACAAAAAATATAAATAATTTTTAATTATATTATTACTATCACAAATAAAATGAAGACAATCCAAACTGGAACAACACATTTGTTTGATAAAAATAGCTATCCAATTTTAAATAACTCCATCTCAAATAATATACATCCAATTTACATGATCCATGCAATCAGTTTGCAATTATATTTATAATGTATTTTAGTTTTTCATTTTTTACCAAAATTATATTATTGATCATTTCCTCCCTTGGATTCCATCCTAGAACTGTAAATTATAATATAAATTAATTGAAACATTGATATGAAATATTAATATTGTACTACGAAAAATGAAATAAATTAATAAGATACAGAAGAGAACAAAAGCAATGATCAATTTTAGTGATTGATCTAGAAGAACGACAAAGACAATTAGACAGGTGACAGAATCAAATAAGTTACATCACTAAATCTAGTTTTTAACACACATATATACTGTCACAAAAAAACTTTTATATTATAATTTCAAAAAACAATCATGCCCCTACTGTATAGCTGCATAGAATGGGGAATCTTCTCAGGTTTCATGGTCTCATATTCTGAAGCAATCTCGGGTATATTATAATGGTCCTATTTCAGACATCTAGATCGATCCACATAATTGCCCAAAATCAAACGCCAATGTTCTAATGACCCCTTATTTACATGGCATGTGACCAACTTATCACTGTCATTGTTGTCTTTGTATAGGATTGGCATCGATGATAGAGTTTGCCACACATTGTGGTGGGTGAGCACTGCGTCTTCCCTTCCAACTGGAAGAGCAACGACTTTCCCCAGTGAGAGCCTCACATTTTCAGACTACCTTTTTGAATACATAACAAACTACACCAGAGGATGTCTCTCCTCACCTCTTCTGCAGGGACATTACATGTTATCCTTTCGTCGACTATATTCGACAATCATGTTCCCCCCATGAATTTTTATTGTAGCCCATCTGCAGGAAAGTAATACATACTTAGAGTCTTGATATGTTCAACTTCAGGGGATTTTTATTAGAAATTCTAGGCATTGAGAGGGGAGGCGGGGAGGGTGAATCAGTGCATTATTATAACTTTTGAAGCAAGTTGCAGTTATTCAATTAACCAAACTTAACTATGTTAACCATGAAATACATGAGCATTCAACTAGGAGAGATAAAGAGCAAAAAAGCACACATGAACACATGCATGAGACCAAATTTAATGTGGGAAACCCATCAAGGGGACAAAAACCCACTGAAAACCAGAGAACTAGCTTGGACAATTGTCCTATAAAGTTATAATGGTTCCATCATGTGGTGAGAACTCCTACTCACCTTGAAGCACCCACTCCAAGTATACAATCAAGCACCCACTTGAGAAATTTGGAAAGCACCTACTTTCTAGGAAGCACCCACTCCCAAATTATTGAGCAACAACTCAGACTTGAAACATACAAGAATTGTTTGATCACCTTCTTCACCTGGTTTCTTACATCAACCTAATGTGATCGTTATTTCAGCTCAAAATTTCCTCTTCTCCTCTCTTAATTAGCCATGGTTTCAATACATTCACACTCCTCTCTCTTACTAAAAAACTAGCACTCATCTCTACTCACTTTCAACAACTTTTACATGCTCAAAAAAGAGTTTACAATAAGCAAGCATTACCCCTAAACATGACTCTTGACCTTTCAAATACAATGACTCTTCAAATCACTTACTTTCCATACGCACAAGGAGAATGAAGAGGTCATCACAAAACTACCTCACATTTTATCTTTTTACGTCTGACATACATCAATTACATCTTCATGATATGTTGCCTCTTTTTAATATTCCTTGAGGTAAAATAATGAATTTTGAAGCCTCTACAACTGCCTAACAACCTGCCACATGTGATAAAACTTCATTCAGACTTCTGCTTTCCATTTTGTAA
Source organism: Taxus chinensis (assembly GCA_019776745.2). NCBI lineage: Eukaryota > Viridiplantae > Streptophyta > Pinopsida > Cupressales > Taxaceae > Taxus > Taxus chinensis. Next base: position 728,140,699 of record CM034154.1, read on the forward strand.
CTATCAACTCTAATTTTTGTCCTTTAGTAAGCGAGCTCTTATTTGTCTTCTAGTGCCTTTTGGAGTATTTTCCAAGTGGTACATGCATGTAAGTACATTACAACCACTTCAAATGTTATTTTTAACATCCTTCAATCCTCTATACCTCTCCATTTGGTCTCCACTTTCATGAGAAAACATAAAGGAGCTAGATGTTAGACAAACTATCACAGATTTTAGCATAATAGATGAGTTCTCATCAAATTTGCACTCAAATTTTTTGGATTGCAAGTGAACTTCACATCTACAAGAGTTTCGATATCATCTTCAGCACACAACAAAAGTTGGTAAGACTTCACCATTCCTTCTTGGTTCAAGCACTAGAGTAAGGTATACTCAGTTTTTGCATGCACAAGTGAAACACCTACTGAAAGTGACAAAATCTGCATATTTGATCATCTTACCATGGGATCATGAAGTCATTTTATGAAATGTGAAGGAGTTTTGCAACACATCAAATCCATATCTTGATCCATTTTATGAATACAATCTCATCACTTCAATATTTTCAAGGAATGCTTAGAAATAAGACCTTGAGAGCACATTCCATAGTTTTAAGTTGAAACACCCACCTTTTGACATTTTCATGCTTCTAAAATTTGTGAAGGCATGTATCAAATAGTATGCTTGATCTTGAGCTTCTTGAGGTGTTGAATACTGTGGAAGAAACCCCTCAACTAACTCCATTTCCCAACCATGATCATAAAGATCAAGGTTCTCAAAAATTAGTCTTGATAAAACATACCTCCACACACCAAGAACATATCTTCAAAATCTTCCATCACTTGGGACATCTCAAGAGAAAAAATATACACCATCTCATGCATTCACATCTCTAGGTTGTTCAAGAAAAACTTCATCTTCACATCAAGTTTAGACCACCTTCTTGAGAGAACTACTTGATAATATTAGGCCATATTGTTCTAGCCCTATCAATCACATAACCATGCTAACAAAGAGCTCTAACATGATGTTTTTATAATATAGAGAGTGTTCATGTGCTTCATAAACCTTTGCAAGTGACATTCACACAAGGACCCCTTCAACTCACCGTGATTGATTCTTTCATTCATATGCTTCTAATGGTAGAAGGAAGAAACTCACCTATACCTTAACAAATATCCACACAACTTGTCCAAATATTTTCATGACCACTTAGTAGACATCATAAGCTCTCTGAGATACTAATTTTTTCATCATGAAACCCCCAACTCTTACCTATACCTGCAATTTTCATCAAAACCATTATTTTTCTATACCGTACAGTCACACTTGCAAAAACAAAATACCACCAAAATGTGCTTGACAGAGTTCTCTACACTTCTAAGAATTTTTAATATCTTGCACAAGTGATTTGTTTCCCACAAACTTCATTTTACCTTGATCACTCTAGGATGAAGGTTTTGAGTGTGTCAAACTAGATCAGAAAAATGATTAGAAATTTTTAAATACTTAACCAATTGATCTCAAACCTTTTGCATTAGATTTTTATCAAAACTCCCTAAAAAAATATTTCTAATATTTATTTGAAGGAGGTTTGTTAATTTTTTCTTGACAACTAAGAAGGTAGAGTGATTAATTTACATTTTCCAAAAACCTGGTTTTGGAAAAACTTCCATAACTTGCACAAAACACCTCTTTAGGTCCTAAAAGTTTGACCACACCTTCACAACTCACTCCTCAATGAATTCTAATGACCAATTTTTCATATTTTGATCCAAAAATATCCTTCTCATCTCATTTGTGAAGCACTAGTTCTTTAATCCTGAGAAAGAATTCCATTCAGACTTGTATGAGTGCCTAATTCACCTTTTTAGTCTCTTAGGAATATCTTGACACCTCATATACCACCATATTATGTTCATATCATGCTTGGTTTGCATCATCGTGCCTTGGTTCATCATCCTCACTTGTCTACTAAGCTTATCTTACCTGAAAAGCTCCATAATACCCATCTTCATGCCTTATAACCCTGATTCTTGACCTGATACTTCTCCTCTGCATGATATTAAAACTCATATTACTTTAACCCATGATCACCCTACTTTTCCTTGATTAAAATTTCAAGTTTTCGTACCAAATTACTTAGTTTAGGACCAGGATTAAGCCTAGACCTACCTAACTCTTCATGTATTTGACCATGTTGACCTGTTACAGACATTAGCACTTCACACATGTCTTATTGACTAGTTTTTACCTTGTGGAACATACAATCTTGGAATAACACATTCACTCAATGGGTTTACTTGACTGTGCACTTAGACCATGCTTGGATATCATGACATATTGATTTAACACCTAAGACCACCTGAGACTACTTGGGGACACTTTGACATCAATGGACACTTGAAATCAATGACAACACATTTCCTAATAGATGGAAGTACATTTGTACCAGTGTTTTTATGACATGAGGGTGGTGTGACTGCCAGTTTACATGATGGCTCTTATTAGCGGCTACTTGTTGTCTTATAAGACGGGTACACACTTTCATCTTGGACTACTAGGAGTTGTAGTAAGGTTGATGATGGGAGAGATATTTACGTGGGGGAAGTGTATTTTGGTGCACTTATACAGAGACCTGCGTCTGATTCCTTACAGAGAGATGAGGATTCTAAGCCCAACAACATTTATTATAGATATGGGAATGCAACCATGTAGCCATTGGATGACTTTAGGTGTATTAAAAGTGAGACGCCCATATGATTTGTCATCTAGAGGATGGGAAACAATTGATATGGGCCATAGAGGCCATATGATGGATATAACATTTTATGGGTGAGATTTGGATGATCTACAGTTACGTATGCTTACCTAGTGGCCATACAGGTTGTATCAGTGAGTGATAGATGTGATGGAATTGTGCACAATTGATGTTGAGCACTATATCATAGGAAATTGCAGCCACATAATGGATATACACATAGTGGGAAAATTCTAGTGCTAGATTGGCATTGTATAGGGGATCCCAGGTGGATAACAGTGGTACGCACGTGTGGCATGTGAGACATTTGACTTCAGACCACTGATTAGAGTGTTGATTGTCAAACAAATTTTCTTTAGAGTCATCCCACATGTATGGGATGCTCATACACATGTGGTGGATCCATGCACTACTACAGACAACATTACATGGTATACATTGATTATACCAAGGAGGATCACTATTCCTTAGGTAGATCTAGCAACAGGGATAACAACAGTAGCTGGGGATGGCCCATAGTGACTTAGAGATAGGGCCAAACTTTTCCAAGAGGAGGCAGAGGTAAAGGGACAAGGTCAAGAACCGCCACATGGTCGTCAGGGTCAGGAGGCACAGAGACCACTAACATATGCACCAAGTGGCCACATTCTATTAGCACAAGAAATACAAATGTCAGTTGCACAGATTGTTTAGCCTCATGCAGTAGGTAGTACAACACGTGCTATAGTAGGTCCTGTCAATTTTTCAGATGTAGGTAACGAGACATGTACCTTTACAAATACCTCCTTTTCCACCTAAGCCAGATAGCCTATGTGTTCCAGTACTACATGGGGATGAAGCAGGAGATGGAGTGGATGTATTACATGGACCACCATAGATATTGGTGTCAAGGTTAGTAGGTGGGCCATGAGTTGTCACAGTGTAAGCACAAAAAGAGAGTTGTGTTGCATGGTGATGTTGTATTGATCACCGTAGAGACACTTCAGAGGCAGTTAGATCAGAGAGCCACAAAATAGGTTACCCTGAGGCAGATGGTACAACAAAGAGTTGTAGAGAGGCCTCAGGTGACCGCAGAGAGGGATCAGCTGAGGATCTAGGTACAACAATAAAAAGTAAAGTGATATGCTCTACAACGTGTAGCTGTAACGGGCGTCCTTGGGGATGTTATTCCAAAGCTTGTAGCAACATCTGGAGAGGCTGGATATTACAGGGAACTATATTAGGCCATAGTACCAGAGGGTCAGAAAGCACCAACATATAGCCAGCGTTCAAGTAACTAATTGATGACTTCATAGAGATCCTCCAAATCATTATGGTCAGTGCAGATGCCACCACCTAGTCATAGGTTTGACAGTCATGAAGTGGGAGAGAGTCAAGGATGACTCATGTTAGCTAATGATATATGTATTTATTTTTTTTATATGCCTCATCATGAAATCACATTTTTTTATCGATGCCCATGATGGTATACTGATATGTATATGATTTTTCTCGAGATACACTTATTGTTTATGGAAAATATGATGGTCTTTGATGTATAAATGATGGACAGTGTTACACCGCATTTGATTATGAGATGTGTTATTATCGCATGAGTTATTATGATTATATAATATGAGGTGATGATTTTAGAATAGATGATGATTTGAGTTTTTTTATGATGATGAATGTAGCTTAGTTTTCATGTTTATAGCTTAGCATTTATTTTGATTATGTATGATGATGTTATGGATAAATGATGTGATATAGATGAGATGATGATGATCAAATGATAACAAACAAAGTACATGCAATTAACAAAATTACAAAGAAAAGTTAAAAAATATAACACACATGTATGCTAAATAAATAAAACAAATCATGGCTTATATAATAAACCAAGACAATCAACACTAAGTGTAAAATCAAGCAAGTTAGACATGCCCAATATGAATAGGAACTATTTTACACCAAAGTTATATATGAATTAATATTTTATTAATTCACCTACAATTGTTCTATGAACACAACAACATTCTAGATACAAAGAACATTGATTAATCTAACTAACTAAACAAGAGATTGAGCCAAGAATATGTAAAACAAGGTCTTACATACACAAGCAACAAAGAAGTTAGTCACAAAAAACAGGCAAACAAGTACTTAAATCAAACTAATGGGCTAGAAACAATGTAACACAATTCACAATACAGATATCTGAAGATAACCCTAATGTGTTCCAAAATGAAGAATAAACAGAGTTGAATGCCCCTAAGTGGTAGCTTAGAACATGAGAGGATGGGATCGGGACTAAGAGCAAAGTGATACTTGCATACTCCAAGAATAATCTTGTCGGATCCCATTGAAGTTTGATCTATATTGGGTCAAACCCAAGTATATCCCAAAGAAAATTTATATTGCAAAGGGTAACATGATTGGTTTGAAATTTGAAAATGATTTAAAACAATCATATGAAAAAATTACCGAACTGAGTTATAAAGCTGCAAAAATTTTGCCGAACATTTTCTGAATGTTTTAATATTTTTTTGTATTTTCAAATGTTGTGATTTTTAGGATTTTCACCAATTTTATACTTTTTCTTGGGTTTTTGTTCAACATATTTCAATGTGTTTTTAGATTTTGTTGATTCTTAACCACATGCCAAAGGAGACTGGAAAAAATGGGGTTGCCAACTCGTAGCCAACACGTTACAAACAAACAAGGATAATGAAAGCATGAAAAAAGGTGTACAAAGTGGCAGACCATGGGAACGATGACCTGACAAGGAAAACACATGACACATGGTGAGGTGAAAAGACATAAGTAGGAGACAAGACAAAAATCAAAGCAAGTGAGTGCACTGATATGCCCCCAACACAAGGGATATGCTTTGGAAGCTCAGGAATAGAAATTTTTTAAATGAATAAAATTCATAGGATTTTTAAGCTCTTTGTCAACCTCATTAGTTAATTTGTACACTCCATACCCAAACTTTGCAGTGATGATCTAGGGACCTAACTAATTAGGTTCATATTTTCCCTACTTCTCACGCGGATTTGTGGTATTCTTTTTTATTTTCTTTTAAGACCAGGTTGCCAATATCGAATGATCGAGGTCTAATCTCTCTGTTGTAGTTATGACACAGTCAATTCTGGTACACTTGCAGATGGTCCAAGGTGTGAACACGTCTTTTGTCTAAAAGTTTAAGATTTGCAAGGAATTTGTGATGGTAATCCTCTTCATGCATGAGGTGTTAGAGGGAGACACGAAGGGATGGAATTTCAACTTCAATACATAATATGGCTTCAGAGTCATATACTAGGGAAAAAGGGGTAGCTCCTATTGGAGTATGGAAAGGCCAAGATGGTGGGATACAATTACGTATGCCAGTTGTGGTTGTTCTTATAGGCTACATTTTCTAGTATGGATTTAATTGTCTTTTTGGAAGCTTCGGACTCATCGTTGCATTGCCGATACTAAGGATTGGCCCATTATAGGCATATATGATTATTTTTAGCTAATGGTTTGACATTTTTATTCTTGAATGAGGTACCATTATAAGTGAAAATGGTTGTGGGAACGCCAAAACGAAAAATGATATGGTTAAAGATGAATTTGTAAATATTACACCGAGTGATATATGTAAGAGGCACAGCCTCAATCCACTTAGTGAAATATTTGATGGCAGTTATGATAAAGTTATGGCCATCAAAGGAAGTGTGATTTATTTTACCAATTAAATCGAGCCCACATTTAGAAAAAGGCCAGGGTGAAGTGATGGGCTGCAGAGCTTGGGAAGGTGCATGAATCGAATTACCATGCTTTTGACAAGCTTGACATTTTTTTACATAGTTGTATGCATTAGTATTCATAGTAGGCCAATAATAAATAGCACACAAGATCTTCTTTGCAAGAACTGTCGACACTAAAATTTTCCTCCGTAATTTCTATTTCATTAATGTATGTATTAGGAATAGGATGTTGTTAAGTATAATTAGTAGTAGCATCTGATAGAAGATAACGGCGCCGTCAGTACGGTGCCGCCAATAATGTGGAGTACGGTAACAGTCAAAGTACAATAGGAATGTTGTAAAAAGTAAATATTTGTCGTAAGTGGTCCGGTAATATTAAAATGTCAAAGTTTGGGTAATTAGAGAAGTAGGGTCTACATGATTAGGAATTAGAAATATTATATTGGTAATAAAGACAAGGAGTGAGGTCATAAATATTTTGTGTATTTTATTTGTAAAAAGTCTAAAAATGTGGAACCCATGTAAAATGATAAGGTTTATCTTATCTTAACAGATAAGCTTACATGTACAGATAAGAGTTAAGGTATGGAATATGATTCGTCAGAGTGGATTTCTTATCCTATCTTAGAGATAAGATGGATAAGCCTGGAAGTTCTATAAATAGAGAGGCCACCCCCCTCATTTAGCATAGAAGGAAGTAGTGAGAAATATTGTAGGAAGTGTGCGAAGGAAGCCATCAGTTTAAAGGTGTGTTGAAGAAGCCATTAAGAGGTGTAGTGTAAAGTTTCTCCCATAGTCTTGGTGAAAGGCAAGTGAAGTCAATAACACTTGAGTACCTCATGGGCGAGATTGTAACAGTTTCATGTTAATATTATAATTTATTTTGATATTTCAGATGTGTCATCATTCTGTCTTATCATAGTCGATGGTATTCTTGTGTTATGTTGTTGTTTTGTTTCCAGATTACATCCACCAAACTAAAGGCTGTGCATTAGTAAATAATCATAGCACGAGGAGTTCCTGGTGAAGAATTATCATAGTGCCGGATTGGTGTTGACAGAACCATTCCACTATGTCCGCACCACAAATACCTGAGTATACTTCAGCTAGTGTTTTATTATCTTCGTCTTGGTTGAGACATCTAAATAGATTCCTATCATAGCCTCTTCAGTATAAGGTGTCAACAAGGATAGTATAGCAAGAAGCACATTTTTCTAAGGTCTTTTGTTAGCTGAGTTCATATTCCAAGGATAATATTTAGTTTAAATGAAGGTATAGATATCATGATACTAAGGATGATCAAGACCAACATTCTCACAGACCATGGTGGACTCTAGAAAATTGTATGCAGGTATAAGGAAATTTTTATGAGTTTGGTTTGTGTCAAATAAAAAGAGGGATGTGATAGTTTTCATGGCATCTACTACTTTATTTTGCAAACAAGGAACTTTCTCAAATGTGATTATCCAGTAATACCCCTTTAGAATATCAACCATGAGCTTATAAGGTAGGATATTTTCATCTCTAAATTGATACTCATCATTGAATTGTTTGATGATGAGAAGAGATTCAAAAAATACTATTAACTCTTATATTCGTCAAGAAATAGTGAAGCCTAAGTTTGATATCAATGCTTCATACTCAGCTATGTTATTAATACATGGAAATCTGATGCGATGGCATTTAGGGATAAGATCCCTATCATGTGTTCCTAGGAAAATTCTAGATCATGAGCCATGTATGTTGCAAGAACCATCAAATAATAAATTCTATGAAAGGACACTATCTATGTACAACAAGTCTTCATCTGATAATTCAAAATGTAGTGGTTAAGAACTTGGTAGTGATGATGTGGCCAATTGATCTACCAGTGCTTGACCTTTGATAGATTTTTTATTAACAAATTCAATATCAAACTCACTGAGGAGAACAATCCAGCTAGACATCCATCATGTTATCAATGGTCTTGATAGGAGATACTTGAGAGGGTCAACTTTGGCGATGAGCTCAGTAGTATGGTTTAACAGATAGTGTAGCAACTTTTGGAAAGTGAAAAAAATGACCAAACAAACTTTCTCAACCTGTGAGTACTTGGTTTCATGTTCAAGGAGATTTCTGCTCAATTAATATATTTCTTGTTTTTGCACCTTGTTATTGTGTTGTGCCAATAATGCCCCAATATCATGTTCAGTTGCAAAAGTGTACAACAACATAGGTTTTTCATGGATTAGCGACATGAGTACCAATGGAGTAGATAAGTAATCTTTTGGCTTGGGGAAAGAGTCTTGACTAGCCTACATCTACTTGAATTGGACATCCTTTTTAATAAATTGATTGTAATGATGAAATTTGTCTGCAAGCTGAGAAATGAAGCGTTGAATAGATTAAATCTTGCTTTTTAACCCCCTTAACTGACGAAGATTTTGTAACCCTCTTAACTGACTTGGCAAGTATGTCATCAACATAGTCCTCCATAATATTGTGAAGAAGGTCATGAAATATGACAGTCATTGCGCATTGGTATATAGAACCAGCATTCTTAAGGCTAAAAGGCATGACCTTGTAAAAAAAATTCCCTCATGGGGTTTTGAATGTGGTCTTGTGTTGGTCTTCTTCAATGATTTGAATCTGATTGTATCCTAAAAAAACCATCTATCACAGATAAAATCTTGTGTCCCGTAGTAGGGTCAAGGATCATGTCAATATTGGGAAGAGGGAAGTCATATTTAGGACAAGCCTTGTTAATGTCACGAAAATCAGTACAAATCTAAATTCCAGGAGTTTTCTTAGCAATCGGTACCATGTTGGATATCCATTCAGAATAGTCTATGGACCATATGAAACTAGCATCTGGAATATTTTGAAGTTATGCATTAACAAGTAAAGAAACCTTAGGATGTATTTTGTGCAACTTTTGCTTGACGGGTTTTACATCTGGATGCACCTCCAAGTGATGAATCACAAAGGAAGGATCCATTCATGGCATATCTTTGTAAGACCAAGTAAAAACATCTTGAAATTCTGTGAGAAGCTTTGTGAATGCCTTAATCTCTGTCTTTGATAGGATAACACCAAGCTTCAGTAATTTAGGTTGATCATATGTCCCAATGTTGATAATGCTAGTCTTTTTTACCAATAGTTTAGAAGTGTCATTTTCTTGAAATGACTTCATAGGTTTATGTAAATCTTCTAATATTTATGGATAAGAGTCTCCTCTCTCTAGTGCCTTAGAGTAGTATTCGCTAGGAGATGCATCCTTTTCTTTCTCTTTCTTTTTCAATGTTTGCTTCTCGCATAGCGCCTCAAAAAGGTTTTCACTATGAGAGATATGATTTTTATTTTTTCTATTTTTGATTTATTTTTTGATTTGTGGATTGGATAACTCAAGTTCCTCACTGAAATATGCAGTACCATCAAGGTTCATATTGAAACCCTTCTTGTGATATGACAAGGGAAAAGGGTCTCAAGCCCCAAGGAACTCCTAGATGGCCTTGTCGTTTTAAAAGAGGCCCATGGAAAGATGACATTATTGATCCTAATCAATGAGGAAAGGGTAGACAATGAGAAGGGTGTGGATGGACAAGTCTTCAAGGAATAGGATAGTTTCAGCAAGGTCCTCAAAGAGGCTATGTGTGGAACCGGTCTCAACTTCAGAGTTTGAGTCCTCATCACTAGTCAAGACATAAAATATCATGGGCCTCTTTTCAAAGGTCTCATATCCTAGACTATGTTAGTAGAGATTGGATTTAATTATAACAGGTTTGATATTGCCTTGTTCTTGTGGGCCAAGTCCTCTACCTTTCCAGTTCATATTCTTCATTACTTAGTTTGCCTTAGTATAGTCTATGGAATAAAAGCATTCAACTATCTGATCTTCATACAAGAAAGAGTCATCAGAGCCTTAAATATGTCCATCCTTCAAATATTTGTATCGCCTTCAAAGAGTACTTCCCAGATAATAAGTCGTAAATTCCTGTAAATGGGGGGGCATCAGGTCATCCATTATTGCAAGGGGATGATGGTGTTTTTCCAACATGAAAATTATTTTCAAGTGTATTCTCGCCAATACCTTGATGAGAGAATTTAATTTTAGTTGATGTCTTGGATGTAGATGGTTGTGAAGAAAATGCAGAGGTATGCGAGTGTAAAATCATTTCAGGGTCAATGCAAGTATTAGCAATGGGAATAATGCAAAGTTCAGTGGAGTTATCAGTAGATAGTCAATAGTTATAACCATTATACTTTTATTCTAAGAGTTTACACTATTTGAAGGGTTTTACATCACCAAGAAAGGTGAACTCTTTTCCATTACATGGGAATTTAATGCATTGATGGAAGGTGGAAGGAAAAAATTACATCATGTGTATACAAGGTCTACCCAGAAGGAGATTGTACAATGTTACCACATCCACTACATGACAAAGTGTTTCAAGAACTTGAGGGCCCACTTTTATGGGAAGGGTAATGGTGCCAGAGGATTTTTTTCTCACTATTGTCATAGCCACGAATGGTGATAGCATTGGCATCCACATTTTCCTCTGTATGACCAAGAGAACGTAACATTTTCATATAACAAATTTGTAGGGATGCTCTATTGTTGATGAGAACTCTTTTGACTTTATGATTGGTTATATATGCTTCAATGTATATAGAGTTATTTTTATGAAGGTTGAGGTTCAATGTAAGGATATTACTTGTATAAATCAGAACATATACAGCAGAATAACATGAGAGAACACCAAAATATAGATAAATGATGACAATATGCTCATATAATAGCTTTGCCACTTCAAGGGGGCAACCTCCAATACCACTTCGAGGGGGTAACCTCCAAACCATACAATAACACTCCAATACTCAATATCACGATTAACTACAACCTTCTAACCCTTATATATACCATTCTAACCTATGGCCAATACTGAGGGCCGACCTCCTAAACATAATAAATCATAAATGAATGATTAAATAAGATAAGGGGGATGGGTGCCACATGTCGGCATCTCCATCAATACATATACATCATAACATCCTTTCCCTAGGTGCATAGCATTCCTTCCCTCCTTGACATGTTTCGTCCCTGAAACATAAGAAGAAACCATGTAATGAGTGTGTTGTAAATTTTTACACACTTTGCACCATGATCGATCATCCATCCATATGTGATCCTGGTAGATGATACATATCTAAACTAATATCCATATTTTGTTGCGCTACTCTGATTCCATTCATGACCATAGTTTATCATCCTTGGATTCCATGCATAACCAACATAAGGATTCAATGCATAACTATAATAAGGATTCCATGTATAACCATAATAAGGATAACCATAATAAGGATTCCATGCTTCATAATTTTTGCTCCATTGATCCCCTGTATAAATAAAGTGATTATTCCTCCAATTACCTGTATATCTATATTGGTTGGAAATATGATGTGCCTTGGGATATCTCCATGATTTTTTTCTCTCATGTTGACATGGATTTCCATATGTTGCAGTTGTAGTATCCTCAACCTTATCAACCTATTTCTGAACTTTCTTTTCTTCTTCCACCTTTGCATTTGATATTTTATTTTTCTCTTGAGTAGATGAATCATCATTTCCTTCTTTTTCTTCAAGTTCCTCTTTTGAATCATCCTTATTCCCTTCTTCTCCATATTCGAAATCATCTTCATGGTCTATATTGACTTTTCTTTTATTTTCATTGAGTCTGATATCATGTAAAGTGACCTTCTTCTTTTTGTACCAAATCTTCATAAACTTATTTTTCATATTAATATTAATTGTCCCCAATGTCTCTAACCAAAGATACCCAAGAACAATATCCAAACCATCCATATATAAGGCAAAAAAATCTGAATGTAAAGTATATTTTTCCATAGTAAGTTTTAAATCTTCAAAAACTTGAATTTTCTTACCATTCACTTGAGCTTCTTTGATATTACTTTCTTGAATATGTAGATGTTGAGCCATATCCTTGTTGATGAAGTTATACTTGTTGTTAGGGTTTATGGAAACAATTATCTTATTCCTTTGAATGCATCCATGAAACTGAAATATGGTATCTTCCTTCTTGGGAGCTATAATATCTTCTCCTGCATCAATATCTTATTTTTCTTCCTCTTCTTCATAGTCTTTTTCAACTTCTTCTGCGTTTGATTCTTCAATATATGTTGCACCATCATCTTCCCTTGAATCTTCTTCACCTTCCTCTTCATCTTCTTTCTCTCTTGATTCTTTAATATATCCTTCCCCATCATCTTCCTTTGACTCTTCTTCCTCTTTGTGGTCCCATCTATCCATAAAAATTTGTTCCATTTCCTCCCAAGACCAATCCTTCCTATCATTTTTTAACTCAGAAAACCAAATCCATGCAAGACCACCAAGATAATGTGAAAACCTATTCCTTGTCATGAAATATGAGAAATATATATTCTTAAATTTTATCCACCATTCTTTAGCATCCATCTCACCATTTCCATAAAAAATTTGTTATCCACGTGATCATGATTAGGGTTTAGGAATTATGAAAATATTTCAGCAGATGGATAAAAACACAAAGAACAAACCCTAATGGAAATTTTAAGAGCTTTCCAAAAATAAGATCCACAAAACAGATCCAATGGAGCTAAAAATTTCAGATATTTTTACTTAGAGTGTTTCCAAATTATGATGCAAAAATTGGGAAAAAATTCGATACCCTCTTCAAGATATATTTGAAACAAAAAAATTAGGGTTTTTGCCCTAATTTTGGCCTAAATCGCTGCTCGGATACCACTTGTAATGAAATTACTAGTATAATTCAGATTATGAGCAGCAATATAACACCAAATAACACAATATTTCAAAATAATGATCTCAATATGTAATTGTAATAGCTTCACCACTTCGAGGGGGCAACCTCCAAACCATATAATAAGACTCAAATGCTCCAATGATGATTAACTACAACCTTCTAACCCCTATATATACCATTCTAACCTATGGCCAATACTGAGGTCGACCTCCTAAGCATAATAAATCATAAATGAATGATATAATAAGATAAGGGGATGTGTGCCACATGTCAGCATCTCCATCAATACATATACATCATAACATCCTTTCCCTAAGTGCATAGCATTCAACAGGACTTGAGGACCGAAAGATGAGATGGGACTTTCTGGAAAAAGGTTAGCGATCATGACATGGAACTACTGGACATTGAGGTTTATAGGAACATGTGCTTCATGAAGAGCACAAGTAAGAATGTCTTGTAGGTTAGGTGATGCTTTTAATAACTCCATAAGAGATATATGTGCAGGTGTTGTCACTAATTGTTTTAACAAGTCATACTGGCTGAAAGTAGAATATTTAGCATTTGAGGTTGTCTTTTGGTTTGATGGAGCCACACATTCAGACACTTGAGGCTCGGTAGATGACATTGATGGTTTTTTTTTCCACGGGTACCCATATTTTCTTTTGGCACTTTCTTACCGCATTACTTAGAGCTTTAAATTTGATGGTAGCAATAATAGGAGGCACTTCTTTGATAAATGATCTAATTTACATGCGTCTACTATCTAGCACTAGTGCGTGCACTTGAATTCTCATGATCCTACATGTACACTAGCACACTCATAATGCTAACACATTTCCCTATTAATGTTCATTTATCTCTTATATGCTAACACATGCACTTGCATGTTAGCGTATTTTTCGAGTTATGCTAGCGCACCTAAGTGCATGCACTAGCATTCAAATTCAACTTTCTCATACTAAAAATAGAATTAAATACACTCAAAATTAAAAAAAAATTGAGGGTACTTACCGTGTTCCCCTCGCTCTCTTCCCATACTCTTGAACATGATCAACACGATGTTTCCTCTGTTTTTGTCGCATCATTTCTCCACTGACACAAAGCTCAAATCTCTCGCAAATAAAAAAAGGGGTTTGATAACACAAATGAGTCATGATGGATTTAACCCCTCTTGTCCTTATACTTATACCCTAAGAAACCCTAATTCTTAACTTTTCTTGGCCCTCACACTAAAGAACACTAATATTTTTCTTTACCATTAATTTTTCTTATCTTCTCTCACATAATTAGCTTGTGGTTCATCAAGATGACTCACTTATTTAAAGGGTCATTTTTATGTCACTCTTTCCTCTCATAGGGGCATACCAATGCCTTCCTAGGGAAAATCTGGTGTACCGAATGCCCTGCTTCCTTACTTTGACCCGTATTCTTCCACAATGCCAAAAATTTCAACAAAAAATCATATATTTCCAAAATTTTAAAAAATATAAAAACTTATAAAACAAAAAGAAAATCAACTATTCACAAAAATCCTAAAAAATACAAAAATTTCAAAACTCTTCAACAAATCAATGTCATTTTGATTAAATTAATATTTTATTTATTTCCCTAATGATTGTTCTGATCTTACGATTATCCTACTTTATTATTTCCTTAACGATATAACTTCACTTGGGGAAATTTCAACATCATATTGCTTTTCATCGCGGGTCCAACAAGAGTGTCACGAGGAGTTTCTTAGCAAACTCCGCTCTTCAGTCTAACCCTATTCCCATGCATTTCATAAGTTTAGTGTTTATGAGCATTTGCATCTATTTACTTTTCATTGTGGCACATGTTAGGGGCATGGTTAATTGTCTTCTTTTACAACATTGTGTTGCATTGTTGATGTTTTCTTTTGGACCAATTATCAATAGTACACCAGAACATCTTGGTTCCTTTATAACCTTGGTGCCTTCACTTACTATGTATATTGGGTCTAATTTTCCTTTTTTCTCTTTTCTTTGCTCTATGTGTGTTTATTTTATGCATATCTAGGTTAACCATCTTGATTATTTATAATCACGGTGATAATTTTATTATGTAACGACAAAATAAAGGTTGCTCTTATATTCATAATCTCCAAATGACACTCATGTTACGAGAAATTTTTTGTCCCTCCTTCAAATCCATTGTTTACTTCCTATCAAGCGGTCATCTATTGCTTTGTTGTGTCACCCACCCATTTGAGGGGGCATTCCTTCATCATTTTACTCATTGGGACTTCCAAATGCTTCACCGCTTTCCTCTCACTAATCTACAAGTGTCTATTATCTTTAAAATGATATTACTTCACAATAGCACTTTAAAGAGGGGCAAATGTAGACACCTCAAATTTACATACATATTATTTTTATCACCAAAAAACTACACCCTATGATTTTTCATGAATTAATGGATGATTAATCAGTGTTTTTGGGTAACATGGGACTGTCTCTCAAGTTATGGGACTTTGTACTTGAGACAAACCTCTAGAGCATGTTGGTTCCTTTACCTACTCCTAATGATAAACTAATCCTACAACTGGAAATGTAACTACTTAATCCTATTCTAATAATCTAATGGACCAAGGGAAGAGAAAGATGTATGAAAAGGGTAAATCCTAAGCTAAAGAGATGTGATAGCACCAAGAAAAGGGGGAAAAAACACTCTTGGATGAGTGGAAATGAGAGGAAATGAAGGATCCAAGGGCATACATGAGTGTCACAGTCCAAAATAACATTCATAAATATCATTCCCAATATAAAGATATGTTTAACAAAAATTTAGAATTCTCTTGTCACAAGGAAAATGAGAATATGCACAACACACTACAAATTCTGGTTAAGGGGAAACGCTAATGTAATAAATGACAAGCTATGATGGATAATAGAAAATTTAAAATATTTAATTTGGGAGAAATTATTTTCCAAAGATGCAGTGGTTTTTCATTTATTGGGAAGATGAATGGAGGAGGGTAAATTATGCTCTAAATTTTGTAGAATTTTCTTGTGGAATTTGAGAGGCTTAAAAGACAAAATACACATGTTCAACACTGTGTATGGATGGTTTTTGAGCAGTTTTGAAGGTGAAAATTTGATTTAATAAAAAACTTGAAAAATGGGCATTCATTTAGTACATGATCAATGGCTCAAAACATAGGTCTCATTGTAGAGACTTTTATTGGAAAATTTGAGGGAACCTTCTTTTGTGTGGATTTTGTGTACTCTTCAACCACCAACAACCTTTAGTGAAACATTTAAAAAATAGGCATTAGTACAATAACAAGGCCATTTCCCCATGATACTTGTCTTATAGGAGAAATAAAAGGAACTTTACCTCCATGACATGAATATAGGATAAATGAGCTAAATGGAACTGCCCTTAAAATGATTAGGAATGAAAGTTTCCCATTTTCCAACCACCTAACCTGGAATCATTAGTTATGGGCAAATAAACTTGTTTGTAGACTGGTAGGATATCAAAAGTGAGACCTTTCAAAAAAGCCTAAATGTGGAAAGAACCATCTTGGAGTTACATGGTGTTTTAATGTCATGGTAATGTTTGATGTTTTCAAGTGTCTTTTTAGGGTTGTGATAGGAAATCCCTGCGAAGATTTAAAAATCAAGTGAACATGTTGGTCGATTTTTGCACTGTTGGGGCAAACGCGAAGTGCATTTTCCACCCCTTTTACAAGAACTACATGGGAAAAATGTGACCTTAGTAGCATGGGGAAATTATTGGACCTATAATTTCACCACTAAATCTGTGCAGCATAGGCGCAAGAGTTATTCTTAATGGTGGAATCTAGGTGAATAACATGGATCCCACCTATGCTATCAAGGTCGGCCTTATTTTCTTTCATCACTCTTTCCTCATGTGTTATTCATTGTCGTTTGAATGAGCCAATCATAAGTGTCACAATTTTTCAAAGTGGAAATCCCCTAGTGGAACATTCCATTGGTTCCTAAAAATCTCACCCCATCTGGAACACTGCTTCCCGTCCTTCGCCTTGGTCTATGATGTCTACCCGTCAGGGAACTGACGTAACATGGGAACGTTCCATTTGTTCCTCGAGGTCTATAATTCACATGCCAATTTGGGGCGTATAATGATATGATTTCACAACTGAATCCTGTGGACAAAAAATGCCAATGAGAATACTTTAGCAAGTATGAACGAATGAGTTACTTCATGAATTTTTTCTCCATACCTCCAGTTTATTTAACTAGGAGTGCATAGTATATTTGAGCTAAGTTTCTAGGAGAGTCTTTGACTAAGAATGAACCAAACCATCACTTGGGTCATGAAGAAGAGGAAATTCCATCAACCACTGCAAATTCTATCTAAACCTTGATTTAGGATCCCAAATATGCTCAAGGTTATACTGCCCCAAGTCTTCAGTATGGAATTTCAAGTTTTCTAGAAAGGATAGCCATGTTTTAGGTGTCAAAAATTTTTCATAACTTATTATGGTGACTCCCACGGGGTAATCTTACCATTTCCACTGAAAAAGAAATGCCACATGTTTTCCAATTACTATGATTTGAGCATCCCATTGAACCACTAGGAGTTTGACCTTTATATTATGCACACACACTCATTTTCCCCAAAAAGTAGCTTGAGAGAAAGCTTTCTCAAGACCACTCCATGAGCCTGCATAAGAATACTACTTGAACTTAGATCATCCTCACTATGAGATGTGTTCTAAATAAAACTTTATGATAGTCTTTATGTTGACTATGAATCTGAGGCTCCTGACCACATGCCTTGTAGATCCTACAACTCTTCCCTTTTGAATTTTGGCCTTGTTGAAACATGGGATCTTCTTTGGCAACCTCCATGAACCAATTGTGCAACGAAACCATGTCATCTAAAAGGAGTAACAACTTTCAATGGGGTTGCTTTAGGACCTAGAAATGTACCCAAGTGTAAATATTTATAGTGAAAAAAACTATCCATACTGAATAAATAAATCATTATTTATCCCTTGACTAACATCACACTTATTCCTCTAGTAAATAGATGATGTACACCACCACCATACTTTTATAAACGAACAGTAAGTATTCAAAAAAATGCACAATTGGATCTAAGTGAAGAGAGAAATGAAAATGATAACCATGGAAACATAGGAAGGGGAGGTAGACCCTAGGGGTGAAGTGTATGTGTAGTAACATGATGTTGGAGCTTGTGCTTGTAGATGTGAGTTGTTTCTTAATGCATGTAAAGACATACCTATAAAATAAGAGAAAAAGAGTAGTTAAAGTCCTATATGTGAAAAATCAAAGTAACATATGTATAAGTAAGTAAAAGTGACTAAAGGTAAAAGGAAAGTGTGCACTTGATGTATGACAGAGTAAAATATAGAAATTTGTCTAAATTTGTCTTGGAGAAGTTGTGGATTTGAGTGTCTTACAACTAAGGGTGAGGAATTTTTTGGGTGAACTCACGCCAAGAGCGAGTTTTTTGAGCAAGATCATGCCAATGACGATTTTTCTGGTAGATCTCACGCCGAGAGAAGAGTGTTAGGGAGAGAGGTATATTTTTCTCTCCATCCATGATGTTTCTCAAATAAGTGCCACTGCAGATGGCACGTCCCATTTTGTAACTTCTTGTAACTATTTTTAGTTGAATGTAACTAAAGCGAAGTGATGGATACTATAGAACTGTAGTGAAACTGCTAGAGACTGTGTTATACTGAGAAACTATCTATGTTTTCCCCAGGACACAAACACCCAGGTGGGACACAAGTGGCCACCGTTCCTGTCTGTTATGGACACTAGTGTCTGCTTTGTGTTTTCGATCCAAGTTAATTTTTGGACCTCTTTGTGATTGATTTCCTTTGCAAATTTTGTACTATGATGTTATGTTATGTAATTTTTAGTGCAAAATCACAGCACCCTCGAATGGCCAAAGACGTGAAGTGGTTAAAATGGGGCATTCGGTGTGATTGCACAACATGGGACCATCTCTCAAGCTATGGGACTTGTAAAAACTTGAGATGGACCTCCAGAGAAATCCGGTTCTTGTCTCCTAATCTACCTGCCACAAGCTACTCCAGTGCAGGCAGAACCTATCCTATCCTAATCTAACCATACCAAGGGGATAGAGAGAGAGGGGGGGTAAAAGAGCCTACACTAAGTAGTGATACACCAGAAAAGGAAGAGGTTGAATCACAGACCCGACTACCTAAAGTGGAGAGAGGTGAGCAGAGGAGAGGGTGGACAAGATGCACCACAGACCAGAGATAGAATTCACATAGAACACCACTTCCAAACCCATCAAACACAGCTCCCAGGACCTGCAACAAACATCATAATATGCACAGTATACCCTGTAATGATGAGAGGCGAGGAGAGATAATAAAATAAGCAAAGGATGGACAGATGCATCACAAAACAGATTTTATTGCTCCAAAAGTTCACACAGTACATCGTTAGTGGGCAAGAGGAAATAGAATGCAATTACAAAGTCATGAAAGGAGGCTTAGACTTCACATTCTACCCTAAGGAAGAAAGAGAGGGGGGCAGAAGAGGGAAGATCAATAACCAACCCTTTGAATATGCCCCTTCATTATAATATATAGGAAGAATAAGAGAGAGAACAGGGAAAAGTTGAATCATGTTTCAACTACCACGGGATATGCATTGAGTCCTACTTTGAAGACTCAACCACTATCAATCAATGCCCCTTTCAAATCTGCCCCAAATCTGTCAATTCTAGCTCCATGGATCAATCTGTCTGATGTATTGAAGAAGAGTATTAATGGATCGAATCGAATCAGATCTGGTAGTTGGATGAATTGTGCTGAGGTTTCGACACTTGGCCCCTTCCAAAATACTGAGTCAAAGAATTTTCAATGGCCGGTGCAACTTTTTGAGGCTGTCTGGACGCATGGAAGCTTGGCACTCATTTGGGTTTGTCCCTTGATTTTAATCTTTAGAGGTGCGTTGTTCAAACACATGGAGGCTTCCGTTGGATCTCTATACTTAGTCGATTTCAGGGTCCGTCCTGAACTATTTCAGAGACCGAAGACTTTGACTCTTCACCATTTCTTTTCCTTTAAGTCTTTGGTTCCTTTAACACCGCTTGGCCTCCTGGCGACCCTACAATTCCATTTCTAGAGCCCGCCTGTAATTTGTTTATTGGATTTGAGGCACGTGTGGATTCGCTCGACAGAGTCGTTTCTTGAATTTCTTCTTGCATGGGGTCATTTGATCTTTCGCATGCTCCGCCACTTCCATTGTAGAGTATCCCTGTAACCTATTTATAGGATTCGAATGTGATTTCTTTGGTTCTTTCAGTGTGGGTCGTGGCTGATCCAATATGTTACCGAGGGGAAAAATATGGATAACAGTTTTGGCAACTCGCAGGGGTATCTACCTGCTAGATGAGAGGACTAGTTCCCTTGAAGCATCCATTAGGCATGGAGTCACAATTAATGGCATGATACTGACCCTTCTTTCAAAATGGACTCTCTGATTACCCACTTTTCACTTTTGCCTGACCCTGAGCCTGCCCATGAAGGGTGTCCGCACTCTTAATTTTCATAAGAGATCTTGAAATAAGGTTTCTGAGAGTAGAAAATTGTTTTGACCCTGGGCTTTTGTACCTATCCCTGAATGAGTATATCTTGAAAACATTCTATAGTTGCTCTACATTTGTTTTATTTTGAAATTTGCAACTGTTATAGGAAACTATGAGTCTTCTGCCATGAATAGTGAAGAGCCTAACCTCAGTAGCTCTAGAGCAATACGAACAAAACTTATGTAAAAATACAAAATCATACATGCCTCAAATGAGACATGCAGAGTGTGCACGAGAACTTCTTTTGCTGGAAATAAAGTCTACTCCTACTCCTAAACTAACCATAGAGAAAAGGGGCTAAACAAAGCCTGTTATATGCAGGGAGAAG
Organism: Taxus chinensis; assembly: GCA_019776745.2. Taxonomy (NCBI): domain Eukaryota; kingdom Viridiplantae; phylum Streptophyta; class Pinopsida; order Cupressales; family Taxaceae; genus Taxus; species Taxus chinensis. The sequence continues at coordinate 728,161,912 of CM034154.1, forward strand.
TAGCTTCCCTTTCTCAAAAGAGGACAGCCATGCAAATGATTTGACACTAAATATGGCTGCCTGTATGAGTGAAAAACTAAATTTTGTTGATCCTCCACCCATATCAGCAAGGTATCAACATTAATGGAAAATACCTCCTCAAGCTGATTTACATTAGACTCCTGGAGGTGTTGATGGTGACCCTTGGTGCTTTGATACTCATCCTCGTGCCCTGAAGTAGGCATGACTAGTTTTGTCTTCTCCCTTGGCTCCAATGAATCCAAATATCTGATTGGGCAAGGTATGGTCCTTTGAATCTGCCAATGGTTCTGAACTCTAACTCCAAGAATGGAGCCTTCTTGCCAACCCTCATGGGTGGATGGTGTGGGAGGAATGATAGCCTCATACTCTTTCTGTTCCTCTGCAGCAGGTGTGACTTTTGGAAGATCAAAATCTTCCAACTTTGATTCAGAAGGCATGTTACAAACTGCAAGTTGTGCTTGCACATTATCTTCCATGGCAGCAGGCTCTTGTGATTGAAGAATGAATGATGGGGGAGAAAAGATTGCAATTTCAACTGGCCACCTCTTATCAAAACATTATTTTGAGTCTGGTAGGAAATCAAACTCTTTATTGTCCTGTTGTAACAAGGTCTCTCCCTTTTGCATGGTGATCTTAAAATATTCGTTATCTTCAACATATGAAGCTGCATCTTTAAACATGAAGCTAATGAGTTCAGGCTCCTCCAAAAAATCAGACTTTTGGAGAGGTTGAATGGGAGAGGGGGCTGTATTTTCTTTTGCAACTGGCTCATGATTCAGTGCCTCTGAATTTGTCTTGGTCACCCCCATATTCTCCTTTTTAAATGGGCTTGGAGCTGGTTGTTCTTCTTCCTTCTCTTGTGAAGAACATGGAAGACTCATATCTTCCAACATTGGTTCCAAAGATACGTTGTGAGACATAGGTTGCTGCTCTTGAATGCCCTACTTCGTGGCAGAAGGCTCATATGCTTGGAAGATGGATGATGGAAGAGAAAATGATGTGATCTCCATGGGCTTTTCTCCATCAAAGCAATCCTCCAAGTCAGACAGATAATCTACCTTGTCGTTATTCTATTGCATGTGCTCAACCTCCTCCATGGTGTCCTCCTGATCTGAAACTTGCTCACCATGTTTTCCCTCTTCCTCAAACATGAAGTTTGAAAGATCAAACTCTTCTTCAACATCAGAGCTCGAAGAGGATAAAGTGGGAGGAAGAACTGAAGGCTCTTTTGTAGCCTGCTCCACACTTGGGGACTCTAAAACTGTATGGTCCTCCTCCTCTGCTAAAAATTCAACCTCAGCCACCACTAGCTCTTCAACCTTGACCTCCTCTATTGGCTTGACCATCAATGGGATCTTTGTAAACCCAAATTTAGAAGCCCAACTCATCAGATTGTCTATTATTTCTTTTCTGTTGGGCTCCTCTTCATGTTGTCCTTGACTAGATTCTTGAGTATCTTCCCAACATGGACTTGGGAAAGCAAGAGGAGTGACAGGTTAGGGTTCAACCAGTTTTGCAATTGTTTGTGGTGGGGAGGGAGTGGAACTTCTTATTTGTTTGGAGGGGATGACTGTTTGGAAGGGAAAATGGCAGAAGAACTGAAATGGGATGGAAGACTAGGGAATGGAGAAATGGAATCAACACTTGGGGCAGCAACTGGGAAGCTTTGAAATTGGATCTTAGGTTGAGATGGAGCTGCTTAAGAAAGAGAAAAAGAAAAGCTATGAGATGGTGGACTTACCCATTGACAAGGTTGTCTTGACTCCAACTCATAAGCCTCGATCTCCTCAATCCATTGTGCAAGTTGGGGTAGGATTTCAACCATGAATTCTAGCTTCTCCTGAGGGATGTAATGTCTTGGAAAATGGCCTCCCCATGGACAGGGTTCTCTGTAACCAATCTTAAATGCCTTCATTTATGTTATGGCCCTGGTCTGCACCATGCTAGCCTCCATTTTTTGAATCTTCTCCAGCAGACCAACATCCTTTGTGTAGTTGTTACCATTGTATGCACCCCCTTCTTCTTGATAATCTTTATGGCCAAACTGATTTTGACCCTGCTCATATGGGTAAGCATAATGGTTTTGGATCTGATCATAATTCTGATTTGGAGGATTTGGGAAATGCATTGGAGGTGGATTGCACTATTGTTGCTGCAAGTGTGAGTTCCATGAAGTGAATGAAGTCATGATTGCACAACTTCATGGAATGGGAGAAAATGAAATAAATGGAAGAATAAAATGGATGAAAATGAGTGTAAATGGATGGAAAAGGTCTGCAACTCAGAGGATGGGTTATTGACCAAATAGAGTCACCGTATGTGCTTGCATGTGCCTCAAAAGGCTGAACCTTAACAGGAACACACCAACCTGCTAAGATGAAGTGGTAAGGTGCCTTAGATCTGTCCCACTGGGCGTGCCAAAATCGTTAGTGCAAAATCACAACACCCCCGAATGGCCAAAGATGTGAAGTGGTTAAAATGGTGCATTCAATGTGATTGCACAACATGGGACCGTCTCTCAAGTTGTGGGACTTTCAAAACTTGAGATGGACCTCCGGAGAAATTTGATTCTTGTCTCCTAATCTACCTGCCACAAGCTACTCCAGTGCAAACAGAACCTATCCTATCCTAATCTAACCATTTCAAGGGGACATAGAGAGAGAGAGGGTAAAAGAGCCTACACTAAGTAGTGATACACTAGAAAAGGAAGTGGTTGAATCACATACCCGACCGCCTAAAGTGGAGAGAGGTGAGCAGAGGAGAGAGTGGACAAGATGCACCATAGACCAGAGATAGATTTCACATAGAACACCACTTCAAAACCCATAAAACATAGCTCCCATGACCTACAACAAACATCAGAATATGCACAGTATACCCTGTAATGACGAGAGGCGAGGAGAGACAATAAAATAAGTAAAGGATGGACAGATGCATCACAAAATAGATTTTATTGCTCCAAAAGTTCACACAGTACATCGTAAGTGGGCAAGAGGAAAGATAATTCCATTACATAGCCGTGAAAGGAGGCTTAGACTCCGTGTTCTACCCTAAGGAAGAAAGAGACAGGGGGTAGAAGAGGGAAGATCAACAACCAACCCTTTGAATATGCCCCTTCATTACAATATATAGGAAGAATAAGAGAGATAAGAGGGAAAAGTTGAATCCTGTTTCAACTACCATGGGATATGCATTGAGTCCTACCTTGAAGAATCAACTGCTATCAATCATTGCCCCTTTTAAATCCACCCCAAATCTATCAATTTTGGCTCCCTCTGTCTGTCTGGCGTATTGAAGAAGAATGGCAGATTGGATCAAATCAGATCTGGTAATTGGAGAAATTGGGCTCTACTTTAATGGCCTGATATATGTTTTCCCATTTTTTCTCCCACCAACACCTACAAAAATGATATTTTATGTTGCCAAGGCATAGAGGGCGTCGAGACGTTTCCAAAAAATCTTCTCCCGCCCAAATCTGAGTTCTCAGTCAAAAGATATGGCCATTTGAATTTTTGGGTCGTGGGCATGTAATATTTAAATGAGTCTATCTATACCAGGTCCACGTGGCATCTATGCGCTTGTTTGAGATTTGACTCCTTCCTTCACTCTTGGAATAGCACCCATGCGACACATGGTGGAATCTTTAGGTTTCCCTATTTCCTTTGTATTCTTCCTGAGTCTTTTCCGCGGGCGGAGGCACTGTATCCGACTCAAGACATGTGGAGGCTTTGTGCATGTTTAGAAAATGCCCCCAGACATTACCTTTGGAGTAGCATGGATACGACACGTGGAGACCTTCATTGGCCTTTGGAATTTTCAACGGTCGCCCTCACCTTTTCGAGCTCTAGGACACGTGGAAGTCACGCGCCCATTTGATAACCTACTCAGGGTCCTACTTTTGAAAGTGCGTTGTTTAGACACATGGCGCCTTCCACCAGCATTCATTACTTATTTGTTTTGGGCCCATTCTCCTTTTAACCTCTATTGACCATTTTCTACATGGAGGGCTAGCGCAAGTTTGAGTCTCTGCCTTGGGCTCCCATTTTGGAATTGTGCCGAGCCGACACTTGGCCCCTTCCGCCAAGTCAAAGACTTTTCAACGGCCAGTCGCAACTTTTTAGGGCTCTAGACGCGTGGAAACTTGGTGCTCGTTTGGGTCTGCCCCTTGATTTTAATCTTTAGAGGTGTGTTATTCGAACACGTGGAGGCTTCCGTTGGATCTCTATACTTAGTTGATTTCGGGGTCTATCCTGAACTATTTTAGATACCGAAGACTTTGAATCTTCATCATTTATTTTCCTTTGAGTCTCTGGTTCCTTTGACACCACTCGGCCTCCTCCCCCACCCTACTATTCCATTTTTTAGCCCGCATATAATTTGTTTGTTGGATTTGAGGCATGGATTCACTTGACAGAGTCGTTTCTTGAATTTTTTTCTTACACGGGGTTGTTTTATCTTTCGCACGCCCCGCCACTTCCATTGTAGAGTCTCCCTACAACCTATTTGCAAGATTCAAATGTGATTTCTCTAGTTCTTTATGTGCGGGATCATGGCTGATCCAATATTTTACCGGGGGGAAAATATGGATAACAGTAACTTTGTGCTGCTGGAAGGGTGATTTGTTCACCCAATAGATTCCCCCTTGTTTGGGTGTATACAATGAATGTAGGAGGATGAGGCCCAAAGGAGAGGATTGAAAGATGATATGCATATCATGTACTATATACCTGTATGGGGTAGGGGATTTGCATGGTAGAAACTAATGCATATATGACCAATGTAGGATAGAAACAAGTGTTAGTGAAAATGATTTAGCATGTAATAGAAGACAATGTAACAAGTAACTAGGAAGACAAGATGGTCTGTGAAAAGTGGGTGAAGCGGCCAAAAGCAAACAATGATCAACCAATACATAGGGCATAGCCCGCAAAAAATAGCAAGCAAAAGGTTATATAGAGTCCTGCAAGGCAAATGGTACACATAAAGCACCCATTAACATGTTAGAAAGATAAATAGTATGTCAAGGCATATATAGATCAATGAAAAAGTAAGTGATGGTGAAAAAAAGTAGTAAATATTGAAATGACAGGACCTATGATGTGTAGTATGAGAGTAGTAATGGTAGATGCCCCCAGGAGCCTCACCGGGACTAGTAAAGAACAATGTTGGGCATCATTCATCGTGTGAGAATCTATAGAAGTCCTACATTCACCTCAAGATACCGTGTGTATATAAAATGATAATGGCATACTAAGTATCCAACTAGCATGGAAAACAAAGTGTAACACGCATATAGTATAAGCTAACAATAGTAAATACAACTAAGATGTGCAAATGTCATGTGCATATGATGGTGTGCTATGATGTGTAAAATCTCTAAGTGAGAGGGTTCACGTTGCCCCTAGTAGTTGTGTGTGAGATGAGGTTCATTTAGGAATGTTCTCTCAACAGTCAAGTGTGAACCGTAGAGCAAGAGTGCATCATTGGGTAATGAAGATAAAGTATGTGAACCAGAGATGTGGTAATGCTCATAAATATATTCATGATGTGTTAACACCAATCCAACACTCTGATAATATTTCACCGGGAACTCCTTATGTTATGATTATTTCAGTAATGCACAACTTTTGGTTTGGTGGTAGTAATCTGGAAACATAATAGCAAACATAACACAAGAATACCACAGACTATGAAATAAAATAATGATGACAAATATGAAATACAATTGTAAAATATATTATTAACATGAAATTGTTACAATCTCACTCATGAAATACTCCAAGTGTTACCAACTCCACTTGTTTTCCAACAATAGTTATGGGATAAACTTCATAATTACTCATCTTGATGACTTCCTTAACACACCTTCACAATGAATCCTTTATTCATAAAATAATTAGTACAACTTTATTCCATGATAAATGAGAGGGGGTGGCCTCTCTATTTATACAAATTCAGGCTTATCCACCCTATCTCTAGGAAATATCTTTCAGCTAATCATATTCCATGCCTAAACTCTTACCTTTAAATGTAGGCTTATCTTTTAAGATAAGATATACCTCATCATCTCACATGGGTTCCACCTTTATAGATATTATACAAATTTAATATACAAAATATTTATGACATCACTCCTTGTCATTATTACAAATATAATATTTCTAATTCTAAATCATGTAGACCCTACTTCTCTACTTACCTTAACTTTGACATTTTAACATTACCGGACCACTTACGACACATATTTATTTTTTACCACAATATTCCTATTGTACTTTGACTATTACCATACTATACTTTATTGGTGGCATCATACTGGTAGCGCCATTATCTTCTATCAGACGCCACTACTAATTATACTTAACAACATCCTATTCCTAATATATACATTAAGGAAGTAGAAATCATGGAGGAAAATTTTAGTGTCGACAGATGCACGGAGTGAGAGTGGGTATCTAGGATGTGATAAGTGAGGTTTATAGAGGAATTGTACCCTCAAAAGTCAAGCATGAACCATAGAGAAAGAGTGTGTCATCAGGTAATGAAGATAAAGTGTGTGTTGTGAGAGTAGATAGTAGAAAATATTTATTGTGAAGCATGGAACGTGAAGTGTAAAAAATGAGCTAAGAGTAGACAATAAATACATCAAATGGTGATGGAGGGGGGGAATAGTGTTGAAAGGACAAAATTAGCTTAAGTATTAGGTGCGTGAATATAGGGTGTTGGAAGAGAGCACGACATTATGATAGGGTTGAAGCGCCTAGGATCGGGACTTAACCATTTTGTGGATAAGGGATATTTTTGGAGTTAGTGTGATGAGCACACAAAGACATGAAGACTTTTGGTCCACACAATGTTATTTTGGGAACAAGCAACAGCTGAGAGCCATGCATAGTTTAGGCTAATAATAGGATTTCTACTAAGAGTTAACTATAGGAAGTCTATTGTTAGAGCACTTGCATGTTGTGCATCCTATTGTAAAGGTGAATGGCTATTATTAGCATGTGACCTATTTTGAGAAGTGCATGGGTAGTGAAGGACAAGTCCCCACCCCCATATATATGTATTTATTTGCATGGTTTTGGTGTGTGTGTGTATGTGTCAAATTATAGAGTTATGTTGTTGGTTTTGTCACGCACATGACTCATAGAGATACTTATGTAATGTAAGAAGCTTTTGTGTTTTAAATTATTTAATACAATGGTTCATATTGGCTAGATAATGGTGTTGAACATGATTAATCTAGTTCTTGCATAGTAAATCTTGTTATAATCATTGTTTAGTTCATCTTATATATATTCTAAGAACTATATATGGTTTATGCACTATGTGTTGTTTACTATTGGTAATGAATCTGAATACCTATATGCACCATCATGCTAACATTTTGTACAAGAAACTCTAAAGAGAGGACCTGGTGCCTTTGTGTGCTTCGGGTGAGGGCTCAGCTCAAGTTGAGTGATGTGCTAGCGCACCTAGGTTATTCACAGTAAATTCTAGGCTACATCATTGGTTCCATTGCCGGGACCTCTTTTTTAGTTCTTTTCGGGATGTTGCATGATGAAGACGTATCGGTTGACCTTGGAAAGTGTTGAGGAGTGGATAGTATATTTGGAAGAAGAGTACACTCAGAGATTCAGGATTGGATCTTAGTTTGATGCACACATGTGGGTGGAGCAGAATCTGTATGACTGCTTATATGAGAGCTTATTTGTTATCTTCCCAATAGAGCTATATGAGTGGTTGGTTGATTACGTGTCTTAAAGGAATTGGAGGTTTCACACACTTGTATGGACGTAAGAAGAATTTTAGGCCCTCTATGATGTTGATTTGATTTGGATGCATGTTGTGGATACTTGGTTTCGTGGTGTTCTGAATAGCTATATTTTAGAGTACTCATTATCCACCTATTCTTTCTCGGAGGTAGCTGAGCTTCAGTTTTTACGTTATCCCAGTGGAACATATCTGCAAGGAATTCCATTGGCAATCAAGATCTTGATGGTAACCTTGAATTTGGAAGAGAAGTTGATGGCTAGCTAAACCCCACCACGTGCAGGGGCAGGAGCAGGTGTGGTGAAGGATGGCGGACCTAGTGTCAGAGAGGCAAAGAGAATAAAGGTGGCTTAAGTTCAATGAGGTGTGTGAGAGGGATTTAGAGAAGCAGTGCGAGATTGCAGAATGGATGGCATTGAGGAGAGAGATGGCTTGTGAAGGATTTAGAGCTCATGCAGAGGATGTGGAGACAAAGCATCTGGAACTCCCCCATTTGGGAAAGCATGATAGGGAACCCTCATCGGCCTCTTATGAGAGCGTGCCAACAGAGACAACTTGGGCCATGGGAGCGCATCTGAATCTACCTAACAAGCTAGCCCTTGTTTTTGGTTTTCCAGTTTCTAGTACAGCTAGTGGTCAACAAGCTAGTTTGGGTAGTAAAGTAGTGAGAGGTAGAGTTGACTTATCAGTAATTTTAGAAGTGAATCAAATAGAAAGTACATTTATGGCCAAGAAGACATCTTCCCTGTTATTTGGAGGACCTGTTGGAGGAACCTTTTCAGGCACCTCACTGGCACAAAACATAGGCACGCAGAACTTTGGACTCACATTGGGGAGTAGCGCAACTTCGCAGACTATAGGAGTTCAGTTTAGCACCACTGTTGGGACACAAGGCAGTGCATCCTCTAGTTCAATTCCTATTACAGGTGGTGAATTAGGTGGAACAGATGGCTTAGGATCTAGTGGATCTGGGGGTGGAGGTAACACAGGAGGTTCTAAATCTTAGTGGGCATGGTCCTCACCAGCCCCAAAATATTTACATGGAGATGTCACTTTGTCTCCTAGAGTATAGGGGAAGAGAAGATGTTGTTGAGCATGTGCATATGTGTGAGATATTATGGCCCATGTGAAAGGAATTATGGCTTCTGAGTGCAAGGCAAGTCAGTTTGCAACTATGTTGTAGGGACACGCGCACACTTGGTACAGAAAGTTTAACCCTGATCAGAATTGTGTGGATTATACAGTGTTACAGGATGCTTTCATTAAGGAATTTTATATCCCTGAGTTTGAGCAGAAAAGTATAAGCACGCTCAAGGATATCAAGTAGGGCACTACTAAGAGTGTCCGGGAATATGATGCTCATTTCAAAACACTCTTGTCTAAACTATCATATGATATCCAAGTAAGTCAGCATGCACAGTGGTTCTTCGGAGGCCTGATTACTCCTTTTAGAAGGGCGCTCTCACATAAGACGTATATAGACCCACATGAGGTACTTGAAGCAGCTTTGCGCGTAGAGGTAGTCAAGAGCATAGACACTGGAGTGAGCCCATTCTTGGAAGCTCAGATTGCAACAAAGACAAAGCAGTTGGAGAAACTATCATCCAATACAACACATGATACACGCAGTGGATTTTAGTGCACAGATTGTGAAGTAGATGGGCATACTAAGGATAGTTTTCCTCGCATATCGGTGTGTTCCTTGTTACTAGAATGTGAGATATGTCATTTGGACCATGATGTAAGTCGTTGTCCATTATTGCAACACAGGATAAGAAAGAACGTGTCCTGGTACTATAAAAATTTTCAGTCCACAACTCACAATACTGAAGATTACAAGTTGATTGATCAGATCCATGATGCCATTGATATTGGTGTACGATAGATGGGAGTTTCTAATAACTCTAAGGATAAAGGTGAGCAACATGATCATGATCACACTCAAGGGTGCTATGATCAAAATGAAGGGTGTTTTGAGGGAATCCATGGTAGAGGTCGAGGATACCATGGTGGATTCAGAGGCTGAGGCTATGACGGTGGATGAAGTGAGTTCCCTTGTGGAACATGTTATACGTGTGGATCCCTTGACCATTACAGGTGTGAATGTCCTTAGAACATTACTTTTTATTTTTGTGGAAAGAATCATAACTATGAAGAGTTCTCAGACTTATATGAACATCTGAGCAAGAAGCAAAAATAAGAGAACAAGAGCGCAGGGATGGTTAGCATACAACGCGCTATGGAAAACCAATGGATGCTAAAGTTAGCACCGGATCCTGAGGTAGTACCTATGAAGATTACTACACGTGTTGAGGTTGTGCATGCCAAAGAAATGTTACAACATAAGCCTACCATCACTAAGGAGGAGGTTTTACATGCAAAATAACCAAACCCTACAAATCAGAAGGAGGTTTATCAAGAAACCATTGAGGTACTCAGAAATCTGTAGGGTGAAATATAGTGTTTAAAGGAACAGTCACAGAAGTTGGAAGAGAAGAAGGCAGCTGAGACTTTTCAGTCAGATGTTGATGATCTGAAGGAAGTATGCAAGATGTTGCATCAAGAGAACATTATTCTATTACTAGGGAGTTGGTTGAAAGGAAACACTCAACACGTTGGTATTGAGAACAAATGACAGATTTTGCATACTAATCTCCCTCCCCATAGCTTGGATTATGACAAGGAGATCACTCTGAATGTTGTTGTGGATGGATGGATTTTGAGTAATATTTTGATTGACACATGTGTGAAAGTGAATGTGCTTACCTTAGATGTATGGGTTCAGATGGGCAAACCTCCATTACAGCCATCTTCCAATGTGTTGTATATGGAAAATCAGACTAAGGCCATGCCAATTAGAGTATTGAAGGATGCATCCATTACTATATAGGGGGCCAAGTTCACTGGGGACTTTGAGGTCTTAGCACTTGCAGAATCAGACGACTTCCCAACTCTACTTGGGTGCCCTTAGTGATATGCAAATAATGTTGATTTATGGTTCAATAAGGGATATATCAGTTTTGAGAACAAGGAAGAACGATTTATTATCCCTTTAACTGACGAGAAATCTACACCTTATGTTGAGCCCTTAAGTAAAGAAGACCTGAACATAATATATGTACACAGCATTTGAGATGCAGAAGCACTTGAGCCATCTAAGGAAGGAATTTTCCTAGTGGGATGATGCATAGTTCATAAGTGATACTACAAGTATTTGCCTGTGACAATTGGGCACATGAAACTTACGAGATGGTTGGGCATGAGGTAAGAAGAGCAATTGCGTGCGTAAGTAGGCCACACTATGTTAGGAGGTTAGGCAACAACACAGTACCCTGATAGACTGGTGAAGGAAACCCTGCGGTATTCCTGCGAGCCATGGAAGTACAGTGGAAGGATCAAGTGGACAGAAGGAATATGTTAATGTATACCCTATGCGGGACAACAGCGTGCTAGTAGATGGTTCATAGGGATAATCTCATATAATGGAGAGAATTGGGAATTACTCTATTAGCCTAGTTTCTCATGAGTAATGCACCTACTCAAATCTATGAATATCATGGTAATAATCATGTTCAACACCATATTCAACACTGTGAGATACTCTGGATAAAGGGGTAGGAAGATTTACCTCCTTCGTTGTGGGTACAAACTTTATTTCACCTTACAAGGTTTTGCGTGTGCTTGGTATGTTTATGTGGAGCTGCATAGAGAGACTGGAAATTAGCAAGACTTGACTGCGGGAATGATCCATACTTTTGACTACTCCACTAAACCTCCGGTGAAAGAGGAATTACAGGTTATGAAGTGATTGACTATGGGAGATAGTGTAAAGGCTGAAGAACTCATTTAGGAATTATTTGGTGAGTCAAACCTAGAAGTGCATTTTGACAAAGTAGATGAGACAGATGCAGAACTGCTTAAGCGTGCTTGCCTACAGAAGGAGAAAGGAAAGATGGTCTATATGGTGGATGATGAAGAAGTGGAAAATTTGGACATAGATCATTCTGAGGGTATGCGCAAGGTCTTAGACAGTGTGGATGAGAAGGCGCACGCCTACCATGAACCTATGAAGATGAGGAAAGTGAACATTGGCAAAAATGCTGAACCTAAGGAGACCATAATTGGAGATTATTGGTCTGACTCTGAAGTGGCTAAGATAATTGAGTTACTACACAATTTCCAGGACTTATTTCTTAGGGGCTACCATGAGTTGAAAGGAGTGCATGAATCTTTGGGCGAGATGAAAATTAAGTTAAAGGAAGGTGTGTGAGGAAGAGACCTTACAGGATGAACCCTAACCTGCGCATAAAATTTAAAGAAGAAATTGACAAGATGTTGGAATTTGGCATTATTGAGCCCATAGAGGAATCAGAGTGGGTTAGCCCTATGGTAATCAGCATAAATAAATATGAAATAATTAGGATTTGTGTGGACTATAGGGAGATGAATGTTGCATGTGTGATTGATCCTTTCCCTACAGCATTCACTAAGGAAATATTGGAAGGCGTTGCAGGGTGCAAAATTTACTCTTTTACAGATGGATTCTCTAGGTATCATCAAGTAAGAATTTCTAAGGAGGATCAAGAGAAGACAAATTTCACCACTGAATGGGGAATTTTTGCATACACAATGATACCCTTTGGATTGAAGAATGCACCTGTAGTATTTTCACCCATTGTGGTTCAAGCATTCCATGATTTTATTCATAAATTCTTACAGGTTTACTTGGATGATTGGACCATGTATGGGCTTATCAAGGATCATTGTGACAATTTGAGGTTAATGTTTGAGGGGTGCAGACAGTTAAGCATCTCTTTAAATATCAAGAAGTGCATATTTGCTACACCTTTTGGAACTCTTATACGGCATATCATCTACAAGGAGGGTTTATAAGTAGATCCAACTAAGATTGCAGTCATTTTAGGCTTGGAGGGACCCACCAGTCAAAGTGAGGTTCACAGATTCTTTGGCCACACAAGGTATTACAAAAAAATTATCAAAGGATATGCTAAGATTGTCACACCCTTGGAGGAGTTATTAAAAGGTAAAGGGAAGTTCTATTGGGGAGAATTGCAACAGCACACATTTGAAGCGCTGAAGGAAAGGCTTACTACGATGCCTATTTTACATTTTCCTTCATGGAATCTACCCTTTCACATACATGTGGACGTCTCTGACATGTCCATTGGCACAATTTTAGCTTAGCCTGGAGAAGGTATTGTAGCTCATCTTATCTGTTGTTTTAGTAGAAAGTTGACTCCTGCAAAACAAAATTATAAAATTACGGAGTGTGAAGCTTTGTCAATGATCTACGCGCTACATAAGTTCAGACAGTACTTACTAGCAACACCTTTTGTGTTCTATACAGATCACATGGCATTGAAATACTTGGTAAATAAGCCCATTTTACAGGGGAGCATATGTCGATGGGTTCTATTATTCCAAGATTTTGACTTTACAGTTGTGGTAAATCTAGGTAAAAGCAATTCTGGCCCAGACCACTTATCAAGGATTCAATCAAGAGAGGACGTGCAAAGTATTGAAGATACAATGTCGGATGCATAGTTATACATGTTGAACCATGTGCCCTCAAAGTTAGAGGATATTGTTGTCTTTTTATGCATAGGTATGGCACCCGAAGGAATGAAGGCCTTGAAAAAAAACAACTTGCAATTCATGCCACACCTTTCATGATCAGTGGTGACTTATACAAACTAGGATGAGATGAAGTATTGTGTCGGTGTGTACTGGAGCATGAGCGCATGGAAATCATGGAGGAGGCTCATGGCGGTATTGTAGGTGGACACTATGTAGGTGACGCCACTACGCATAAGATTCTACTAGCTGGTTTATGGTGGGAAACCTTATACAAGGATTGTAAGGAGTATTGTGAGGCATGTGATCACTGTCAGCACCTTGGAAAACCTAGGTAGAGAGATGAAATTCCTTTGAGGTCTATTACTAGTGTAGAGCCTTTTGAAAAATGGGCAATAGACTTTGTGGGTCATATTTCCCCAACCGCACACAGAATTGGATCACGCTAGATCATTACTTGTACAGATTATCTTACAAGGTGGGTAGAAGTGGCACCTACGAAGGATTGTACAACGACTACAACAACAAGGTTCTTGTGGGAAAATATTCTTACTGTGTATGGATGTCCTTTGAGTTTGACAGGTGATATGAGCACTCATTTCTTGAATGCGACAATCAGGATATTATTGGATGAATTTATGGTCACGCACCACAAGACAACACCCTATCACCCTCAAGAAAATGGGACTGTTGAATCCTTCAACAAGATATTGAGCTAGACCTTGACAAAAAATTGTGATGTTGGAAGGAAATATTGGGATGATAAAGTTTTTGTTATACTTTGGGCATATAGAACAACCTACAAAAGGTTAAACAAGGCAACACCCTTTCAATTGGTGTTTGGCACAGAAGCATTTCTTCCCATGGAATTCATGTTACCTTCTTTATGTATTACACATGTGGGAGGTCTAGTTGATGAGCAAGCATTGGAAGAAAGAATTGAAAAGTTGATATATTTGGATGAGAGGTGCACCATAACACGTTGTTGTCCACTCAAAATTCCCCGCTCATAAGAAAGTGAACTTTCAAAATTTTGAGTTTTTAGTGTCTTCTCTGTTGTGCTGAAATTGTTAAAAGTCGTGAAATATAGAAAAGTTTGCATTGTTGGGTCACTTTGTGTGTTTTTCGGGCCTGTTGGACATTTTTGTCCCAACTGTCCCAAGTTTAAAAGTGCGTTCTGTTCCCCGATCGGCCGAAATCCCCGAAGTTGTTCCATTTTCGGGCCCGTCGGAACTTTTCGTCCCAAATGTCCCAAAGTTAATCGGGCAAGTTGTTCCATTTTCGGTCGAAACACCCGAACCGCGTACTTCGCACTTTCATGTCCCAAATGTCCCAAGTCAAATTGTGCAAGTTGTTCTATTTTCGGCCGATTCGCCCGAACCGCGTACTTCGCGCATTTTCGTCCCAAATGTCCCAAACTTTTTCGGACCCATTGTAACCTTTTCGGCCGATTCGCCCAAATTGCGTACTTCACGCACTCATGTCCCGCGTGTCCCAAAAGGCATTTGTGCGTCTTTTCCCCGCTTCGCCCGAATCGGCCGAGCCGCGTGTTTCCCGCATTCGCGTCTCACATGTCCCTAATGAACCAAGTGTCGTTCATGCTAGTTTTTGCCACTCTACCCGAATATCTGGCTTATTTAAATTGGCGGGTATGTATTAAATGCGCATTCATGACCTTTCTCTCTCCTAAACGGCTATATAATGAGCAACCCCCCTTTACATTTTTCACATTGTTTCCATGCTATCATTGCTTGAACCCTTGCAACCTGATTCCCTGCACGTGTATCCCTTTTCTCTGTAATTCCTTCCCGAGTTTAGGTTGCAACTCTGTTACTATCAATATGAAGATCAAATTCCAAGGACAGGAACAAATTTCGCCATTAGAATCTGTCGTTCCCAATATTGGGGACAGTGAAGCTCGGCATCTTGACTTCGGCGATTTTTGGGCGAGGGTGGCAGATGCAAACCCTACACCAATGGCACAAATGATTCACGATAGCGGTTTGGCTTTTGCTGGAGGTTTCCCGATCTCGGTACAGTGCGCTGATACTGTACTTTCGTGCGGAGCTCACTTCGACCCTGATTCGAGTGAATTAACCAATATACACGGGGAACTCATTGCCAAGCTAGACGATGCCGCCATTAGTACCGCACTGAGAATCCCAGAGATGGATAATGCCACAGTCGTTTCCCGGGATCAAGCACAGGCTCTGTTCGATCAAGACAGCGACAAATACAAGGTGCGGGTGGTGAAGTCCTGGCTGAAGAACCCTAAGAAAGGAGCCTCTCACCTGTCCAAAACTCTTTTCCGGGTAGATTTTAATGAAGAATTGTCTGACTTTATAATTCTACTGGCTCGGGTTATGGGTTTGCCCTCTACCAACGAATTTCACTTCTGGATGTGCCCACTCATCAGCATGGTGTGCGAGGGAACGCAAAATATCAACTAGGCAGAGATCATCAGCATGAATTTGGCAGAGCAGCTGTCCAATGTACAGCAAACAAAGAAGTTCTATATGACTTCTTACCTGATGTATACCCTAGCAGCGTCACAGCAATGGTTTGGTTTTTCCTACATTGACGCTCACAAAGATGATCCAGTATATGCCTACTGCCCGCAATTCACCCTGGAGACCAGCAATCGTAATTTCAGAAGGGTCAATGACGCTTTCACCATGTACATGGTCAGGCTGCTCAAAGGTGATACTGCTAGGAGATTTTCTGATGAAGCCATGAATCTGATATCGCGCTACGGTGCTTATTTCATACAATTCAGAAAATTCTCCTATATCAGGCTTGCCGGCTATGAGAGCACCCCTCTGCGGCTTCCCATGTTCTGCAATGATAAGATGGCTTTGATTGAAGTATGCAGGTAATTAGACAAACTGCACAGAACCTGCAGAGACAAGAAGATTTCTGGTTTGCACTTTCCCTTCTCTTTGGGAAATTACACTTGTAAAACAGCCCTGGACACACAGAACATAGAGAGAGCCCTAGTTCCTATCACCGTTCATTTCTTCAAGCCAAGAACCTGCTTCGACTTGAAGAATTTCATTGAACAGAGCATCAAGATAATCTACCATCATAGGGCAGATATAGAAGACTACTGGGCTGACTGTGCAGATGATTTTGAGGCCAGGAGAAGGCATTGTGGCAGGTTCTCCCTGCAATTGATCCAAAAACTCGGCTTGTACCAAGTTCCCGAAGGACTCCAGGATGACAATTCTGATCTATACTCATATGAGTATGACAGTGTGATTAAGCACACCCCCTTGGAGGACTTGGATTGGAACAGGAAAGAAAAAGATGATCTGGCTGAGATCCTTGCTCCAGTCTTAGTCAGGACTAAGGTCTGGTTTGACAGGAAAGTTTGAGAGCTCAAAAGGCACTCAGGAGAATCCTCTTCCAAGGATGTTTCAACACCAAGGAGAGAGGCATCAATTCCCAGGTCAGAAACACCAGTACAAACCCCACCTGCCTCATCAACACAAGGACCTGCAGCTTCCACTCCTTCTTCATCCACTCAAGTGTACCAGAAGAAACTTAAGGAGGTTAAGAAGGAGCCTGTGGAAAATGACCCTCAAAGAAACCAGGTAGAAGTGCCTATGGGACCAGAGAACATCATTGTTCTCAGTGAAAGTGAAGAAAGTGAAATGCCAACCCCTGTAAATGCTCCTGAAGACCCAACTGATAAGGACAAAGAGGTCCAGAGCACTGAACTTCCAAGTGCTATTGATTCTTCTGCAGCAATTGTCTCCAGCGCCCCACTCACATCTCAACTTGAGACCACAGCCGTGCAAACCTTGAGCGTCATGAGCTCTATGTCTCTTGGTACTCTTGCCCCTCCTGTTGCTTCCTCTTCTTCTTTTGCATGGGTTCAGAGCTCAGGGCCAAATGTCTCTGAGCTCTATGTCTCTTGGTACTCTTACCCCTTCTGTTGCTTCCTCTTCTTGTTGACAGTAGAAAGAGGAAATCTTCCTCTCAGAGCTCAGGGCCAAACTTTGATGCTGTCGCAGCCTTGTTGGGCACCACTCCTTCTCGTGCCAAGAAAGCCAGAACCACCTCCAGAATAGTGTCTGATGCTCAAGGTCAGCAATTCCTGGAGATTGCTAAGCCTACAGTGGACAAATCAGAGCAGGACTTACAGTCATCTGACTTAGAGCTCTCAAGAATTCCAATGGGAGAGTCTACTCCTGAAGGTGAGATCCACAACCTCTAGGAAATGGTCACATGAGTCATTGGGAGGGTAGAGAAAGGGCAGCAAACTATTGAACAGTTGGAAGAACAGGCCCAAATTCTCACAGGCTTCATCAAGTCTCTTTTGTCTAAGGACAAAGTTTTGGACCCTACTCCATTGACCACTCTTCCACCACCTGTAATTTTGAGCCAAGATGAAGTACAGAGTATCAAAGACATGCACAAGTATTCCGTCTATGGCAGAGCTATGGAAGCCATGGTGGATGATATGCTTGTTGCAGGGTTGAACTTCATCGATGAAGCTTTTAAAATTCATGGAAAAGTGAACAATTTGCAACAGAAGTTGTCCTCTACTATCGGGATCATGGATAAAGAGCTCAAACTCTGGAGTAGTTGCATGGTAGACCTCCACCTTATGGGACAGACAGATGAGAACATCTTACTGGCGAATAAGGTTTTTGATGATGCAAAGGATAATCTATCAAAATCCTGGGTTTACAGCGTGGAGTGGAAGATCAAAGTCTTGGAGGAGGCTTTGGGAGAGCTGAAGAATAGCTGGCAGAAGGGTGAAGCTTTCAAGACACTGGTGGTCTCTGCTTTCAAAGACATACACTGTCATCTTCAAGATGAAACTTCTGGTATGCCCCTTTCCTTGCAAGAAATCAAAGCTCAATTCAGAGCTTTTTTCAAAGATAACTTATTCAAGGAAAGTTCCATCTCCAAGGAGAAAATGAAGGATATTTGCTCTCTTCAATCTGCCATCGAAGAAGCAAATAAAGATTATCATACTCATGTCGAGTTTGATAAAGAGATGGAGAAGTGTCTTGGATTTTGGACTCAGTCTGCGGCCAACACGTCAGTCCCTCGTGGCAGAGACATAGCTGAGGCGTTGAAGAAATTCAGGCAGCAGATTTTGAAGTCAGTGGGTCCCTCCCAGTAACCAGCCACCTGTCTTCTTCTCCTTATTCTTTTCTCTTCTTCCCTTTCTTTTTCCGTTTTCTTTGTAAGAAGTTGAGGTATTACGGTTGGCAGTCCTTAACTATTCTTGGTTAAAAGAAGCAGTTACGAAGAGTAACTGATTTGTAAGTTATATAATGGCCTCTCTACGCCATTCTGAGAGAGGAGGAAGAACTTGGCATATTTTCTGAAAGTGTAAATAGATCACAAAGAAATCAATACAAAAGGGCTTTCCATTCTTTGTCTATCTAATCTCTGTTATCTCTGAGCTTTCGTTTAATGTTTGTGAAGATCATTTGTTTCTAGTTCGTTAGTCTCGCTGATTGCATACTCTTCAACTTTGCAATACATGGTGATCTTGTATAACCAAGAAGGAACTTTGTGTCCTTGATTGATGAATCTATGTTATGTTAAGAAACTTTGTGTTCTGGCAGATGTTATTTACAGAACTTTGTGTCTTTAAATTTCATCTTATTTATACGATATGAATGATCTTGTTTTCAATTCACTGTAACTTCGCATACATAAAGAATTACTCTGTTATCTATAATTCTGCATGTTGCCTTTCTGCTCATTCTCGCACTCTCATTCCTCAGTCCTTTTGTAATTGATGATCCTTATAAAAGACACTTTCGTAATATCTAAGTTTAACCACAAAATCATATTTTGTATATTTGTAAATAAGTTTGTTTCTGAATAAGGGAACCTCTCCCATTAAAGAGGAGGGACTTCTTGTCCCCTGACTGTTGCTCTTCATAAAGTCCTATTTGACGACCAACACACGTTGGATTCAAAATAAAGAAAAACCCAGGAAAAAGGCATGGCATGACAGGCACATCAAGGACAAGAAGCTTGAGGTTGGGCAGATGGCACTTCTTTATGATTCAAAGTTTTTGTGCCACCGAGGAAAGTTTAAGGTGCATCAGTTGGGACCATATGTTATCACTCACATACTTGAATCAGGTGCTTTCTAGTTAGAGGTGCTTGATGGAACGTGGTTACCTGGTTACTTCAACGGGAGTAGGCTAAAGCCCTACTATAAATAGGCCTTCTTGGTGTTTGTAATAAGGGAGTATTGCCATTTAGATTATATTTCCCTTACTGTATTTCCTTTAATGTGTTTCCTTCCTCGTCGTTATGCTTTGTGAATTTAGTTCAGTGTTATGTGTAATAAGCATGTTAGCACATCGGAAGCTGATTACAATCTCAAGTGTTTTTATGCACAGAGGACTTTACATACCATTAGTGTGGGGTGGATAAAGAAGATTAGTATGGTACAAAAAAGAAATAAACTCATGGGGGTCCATAAAGGGAACAGGTTTTGAAAAGTGATGAAAAATTCAAGAGGATTGCTCAAAGTTAAAGACCATGCGTAAGGTGGTGAGCACTCAGTATAACTCAAGGAGGCTACAGCATTTGAGACTACGTATGTTTGGGTCACATTGGATAAATACTTTGGCGTAAGGAAGCACAGGTAGAGGAGATCTATGACAGATAAATAGTGGCGTGCCAGAAATTTTTGACTGAGGCATCAAAGTTTAAGGCGCGAGAGATTGGAGCGCAGGACAAATAGGTGCAAAATGTGCTCAAAGGGAATTAATACCACCTATGGTGGTAGTTGGATCAATTAATGAAGGGAATTTTTAAAAATTGGTTTAAAGTCAGTGTTTTCAATGTCATTTGTTACCTTACGAATTCGAAGAAAAATTAAGAAGTGCGAAGAAGAGATGGAGACGAAGAACACTCTACATAGTGATTAAACTTGTCACATTTTGAAGCATGGCATTGAGCGTCAAGGCACAGAAGTGGGATTCAAGTAGTGGTGTTGTGCATGATAGGAGGGTGACTTGGGTTTTGTTTGCATGACAACTAGGGTTTTCATTTTGCACTCGCAAAAGTGAAAGGAGCAATGACACCATGGAGGGCTCCCGCAGTAGAGGAGGTTGATGACCCAAGAGAGGAGTGGTTGGTCAAGATGTTATATCTAGAATAATTTATTGAGGTGCGGCCTTGGATAACAAATATTACACAGTGTAGGGTTTCAAAGATCAACCACTACACTGATAAATGCTTGAAGGACATTAGAGCAGAAGTTTACAGGAAGACAAATCGGCGGCTGGAGGATGGCACTAGGGTTTTGGACACCTCGTGAAGAAATTACTCAAAAGCATGGGGGTCATGCAAATTCTGGATTTGCCCTATTTTTTGGAATCCTGAGAAGTTGTATCAGTGTCTTATGTCGCACTTCCATGAAGACTTTTTCTACTTCCCCCGGGGACGAGAATGAGGATCACCGCCAAGTTGATTGGGAAGGTGATAGGGTTACATGACTCAAGCTTGTAGATCACTGGAGATCTATCAGATGATGAGGGAATTGATGCTACAACCACCCTACATCAGTATAAGAAGGGGGTTCGAGCCTTTAAAGTAACAAACATTGCAGACATGGCCACCAGGGTTGCAGCGTGCACAGGAAGCAAGTTGGGTGCCACTGAATGGTGGAATGAGGTGAATATGCACTTGTTACATATAGCATACAAAATGGTCAACAATACATACTACAACATTGTCAGGTACATCACAGAAATATTGGTGAATGAGGTGCGCATCCAAACAGATAAAGGTGAGAAGATTACATGGGGCCCAATTCTATTATTGATTAGTGAAATTGGAGTACCCGACGGACCTAGGGATAACATCTGGGAGTTTCTATTCAAAAATAAATCCCCAACGAATAATTTTTCCAAATACACTCTATGCAGAACTATTTCTAACGTGTATAAAGAGCACCTAGGAAGGTGGTTCAAGAGACTACACAAAGAATTTGAAGGAGAACGGCATATTTTGTGCGAGCTACCCAAAGTACCAAATGGAGAATTTGAGTTTACATTCTACCAACACTTCAACTTGGGGTGCTTCCATATGTAGTCAGGCAGTAAGAGCCCGTGGTGTAAGTTTCCCTTTGCTTTTACTACCATATATTTCAAGGAGTCAGTGAACATAGTCCCACAATGTGTGCAAGCTTCAGTTTGACGCAAACAAAGTAGACGCAGATATCCACATTTTGCACAAGACTTATGTATGGCTAGGGAAAGAGACCTATGTGGAAACCATGGAATCAGAAAATGTGGACATCACGCCGAAGAGTTTGGCCGTAGGGTAGATTGAACCAGCGTGCGTATATATATATATATATATATATATATATATATATATATATATCTGAGGTTGAGGTTCAAGGATGGAAAAGTGGTGAAGGGCACAGATATGGCACTTCCAGGACCTCTGAAGAAGGGGAAAATAGTAGGGACTTCAAGGCATGTTACATATACACCCATTGCTTAAGAGGATACAGTGCTTATAGGACTAAAAAACGTCCTAGAGCAGGAAGAACCAAAAGACAATGCCAAACTTGTGCATACCAAGAGAGTTTTACGAAGAAGATGCACATCAAAAGACACTGGCATAGGGACTTCATAGCCAATAAGGAGATCACCATGTGTGACTCCTATGAAGGATGAGGAGGAAGAAAGGAGAAAGCGTAGGAAATATGTTCCTGTTAAATATAGTGAGGAGGAGTCCCTATAGCCAAGCGCGCAGAAAGAGGGGGAAACTCCAATTATGGGTGGGCATAAAGCAGAAGCCACCCCTAGTGTGGAAATGCAGGAAGATGAAGATATTGGTGAGCACGTAGTCTATGAGACTATAGACCCAAGCGTAGGTATTCATGAAGAATGCTTTGGTAAAGGAGATAGTAGCGCCGGTGGATACATAGAATTCATAGTATGCCCCATAGTAGAAGGAAGGAGAGGATGAAGGAGAAGTGAATCAAGATATTGGAGGTACTGTACAACAGGATGCAGGCATGGCAATACAACAAGAAGAGGGTGTGTCTGCTCATGAGGATGTTGGGGAGTATACAGGTGGGCATGATGATGAAGAGGCAACAGGTACTCAAAACTTTGGTTATATGGATGACCCTTCAAAAATTATTTGCACCCGCTTCCAGAGTACTCTGCCCAACAAGCAAATATATGGCTAGGATTTGATGGACCCAAAAATGGCCAACACGCACACTCACAAATAACTATCTTGGAGTATGCCTACTCACATGGATAAGCTTGATTTTGATGTCTGCGTGGAGGCATGTAATTCGAAGAGGATGAGGAAGGTGCCTTACACACATTATGTGACTATTAAGCCAACACAATTTTTAGACAAACACGTGGGTAACGCATTGGTCAAAGTGTTAAAAGAAGTAGCGTGCTGAAATATTGATAAGGAAAAAAAATACGAGTGATGTTAGATGATAATAAGGACAAAAACACATAGATCAACTGCCTCACTCAGGAGTGAGATAATGCAGTAGATGAGGCCCATAATGTTAAAAAGATAGCGGAGTAGATTGCAAATGAGATTTTGTAGAAGAGGCATGATTTTCAAGAGAAGGTTCCTCAGGACTTCAAGTCTGGATTACACTATCTGCACATGAAAATTCACCTAGTTCTGGAGGAAGGACCAGCACGCCTCCCTAAGAAAAAGGATGTTGTGGAAGAAGCATCAAGGGTCAAGGATTCAGTTGCAAGAAATATATCCAGCTACGAGGTAGTTTTACAAGCCTTAAAAGATGAAATGAATAAGGTAAATACAATATTGGCCATGTGTACAGTGCCTGATAACTTAATACATGCAAGCATAAAGATAGAGGAGAATGAAGTTCTACATGAAACAAAGGATGAAACACTTAGGCACACATAATGAGTTACCTTGGTAGAAACAAAGCATGACACGCTAGATGTTGTGAAGAAACAACATATGGATCGAATCAAGGGCATCAGGAAGCTCGTTGCCGCAAAGGTGGATGTTATGAAAGGGATAGTCTCAAGTATGGCCAACATCCTTAGAAATTTTAACAGTGAGGGCAGAAATATGACTATGGATGAGTTAGATGGCGTTGTTGTGGACATCCCTGACAAGACCAATACAACGCTTAAGGACTGGGGTGAGTTTGAGGGATAAATACAAAGTGAATATCCATAATTCATTTTGTCGGAAGATGAAAAGCGTACACAATAAAATAACTCACCATATTATTTATTCCTTCTTATTTGATTCATTTATCCTTTATTCTTTGAAGTGATACAGTAATTACCAATTTTCGGGGTGGCAATGTACTCTAATGTGGGGTAATGTTGAAAGGAAAAAAATGTCCTAAGTATTGGGTGCGCAAATGAAAGGCGTTGGAAGCGCGCAATGTTATGATAGGGTTGAAGTGCCCAGGATCAGGACTTATCCGTTTAGTGGATAAGGGCTATTTTTAGAGTTAGCGTGTTGAGCACACAAAGACATGAAGACTTACGGTCCATGCAATGGTATTTTGGGAACAAGAGATAGCTGAGCACCATGCATAGTTTAGGCTAATAATAGGATTTCTACTAAGAGTTAACTATAGGAAGTCTATTGTTAGAGAACTTGCATGTTGTGCAACCTATTGTAAAGGTGCATGGCTATTATTAGCATGTGACCTATTTTGAGAAGTGCATGGGTGGTGAAGGACAAGTCCCCACCCCCATATATATGTATTTATCTGCACAGTTTTGGTGTGTGTGTGTGTGTTTGTGTCAAATTATAGAGTTATGTTGTTGGTTTTGTCGCGCACATGACTCGTGGAGATACTTATGTAATGTAAGAATCTTTTGTGTTTTAAATTATTTAATACAATGGTTCATATTGGCTGGATAATGGTGTTGAACATGATTAAATCTGGTTCTTGCATGGTAAATCTTGTTATAGTTATTGTTTAGTTCATCTTATATATATATTCTAAGAACTAGATCTGGTTTATGCAATGTGTGTTGTTTACTATTGGTAATGAATCTGAATACCTATATGCACCATAATTCTAACATTTTGTACAAGAAACTCTAAAGAGGGACTTGGTGCCTTTGCACGCTTTGGGTGAGTGCTTAGCTCAGACTGAGTGATGTGCCAGTATGCCTAGGTTATTCAAAGTAAATTCTAGGTTGCATCAAATAATGCGATGCCCCTCAAGTGTGAAATTGAGGTATCAAGTAAACTCATTAAGGAGTTCGTCAGTGTCAGGGTTATATTTAATGGGATTTTGATTGGAGTTTATAGTAGGCAATAGTGTGAGGATGATCATAGAATGAGCTCATGTGGCATAAATTATACATGCCCATAGCATATTCTTTATTAGTAAAAGGTGGTTATGAATAGTTATGTGTGTACAAGCGAGTTAGGTTGTGGGTATATCTAATAAAGGAATCATTACAAACAAAGATGTGGTGAAAAGGCATTGGAAATGTAATATCAGTATGATTGGGGTCGAGATTGCCACAAATATATTCAAGCCAAGATTTTCTGAGGATGAGTGGAAAGGAATGTGGTGTACAGTGAAAGGAAGTCTCATAAATGGCAGATGCGGCGGCCATAAGTATTATTAATGAGTACATATATGTGATGCAGGTGTGGAGAGTGGGGTGTAGGGAGGATATCATCGAGTGTGAATCATGATTGTGATAAGCCTTCATGTGTGAAAATGATTCAAGAACAAGTGGGATTGAATGGGATATAATGCCAATAAGAGTTGTGTATGAGGAAGGTGTATGTGAATGAATCAAGTTGTGGACCATAGGTGACACGAGGAGATGAAGGAGGTGGTGTGAGGTCCAATATATGTACAATTTCCTATAAAGGCATCATGGTTATAGTAGAGGGAGGAGGTTACTTGAATTGATACTCACTTGAGATAATAACAACAAAGGTGTCTTGGAAAGAGGATTCATCAATTTCAATAGGGGTAAAGTTATGGTTGCACAACTTTTTATTAGTAAGTTCTTTGACATCGACCTCATCATCGGAATCATCAGTGTTGACATTATTCTGTTGGGTAGCATTATAAAGGATGTTAAGAGGAGGGGTGGTGGATGTAGGGCAAAGATGAGCAGTGCAAGGTGGAGTGGTAGTGGTAGAGGGAGGTATGGTAGGGGAAATAAGATCAGTGGTATGTATAGGGATGGAAGGGATGAGTCTTGAGGTAGAAGAAGTAACGGGAGCACTAGTTTCACTGACATCATATGTGTCGATATTATGGTATGGAATTGGATTAAGTGGGGGTATAGGCATGGCAGTGACTAGATCTATGTGATAGAACTTTAATGGGTTGGGGTCGGTAGAAACAATATGCTCATATCCATCATGTAAGAATTTAACACAACGATGAACCGTAGAAGGAACAACATGCATAGCGTAGATCCATAGTCATCCCAGTAAACAATTAAACTAAAATTATGTATCAATGATGTAAAAAAAAGTGGGAAGGGTTTTGGGCCCAACTCATAAAGGTAAGGTGATGGTGCATCAACACATCTTCGAGTAGTAGAATCATCGCCATAAACAAGAGTAGAGGATTTAGCGATCTGACTATGAGGAATTTGTAATTACATGAGTAATGAGAGGGAACATAGATTTACAATAGAGCCATTGTCAATTAATATGTGTTGGATATAATGGCAACCAATAGTAGCTATAATAAGCAAGGGTGATAAAGGATCACCAACAATAGTAGGAGGGATGTCTTCATTATTGAGTGATACGGCATGTGGTAGGTTTTTGACGGAGTGAATAATATAGGTAAATAAAATAGTAGAATTGTCACTTGTAATGTGAATGGAACGTAAGGTAGACTCTAATGTATGACAACAATCTGGTGTAGTGTGTAAAAGATCATAAAGAGATATTTTGGCCAGTGTATTCTTTAGTTGCTCAATGATATCATAAACTTTGGAGGTGTCAATAGGAACTATAGAGGTAATAGGTGGTGGCATAGAGACGGGTGGATTCACGGGTTTCCTATTACATCGAGTGGTGACCACATTGATAGTTATGTCGGTCATTGGAGGCTTGAAGTAGGGAGGGTGTTAGGTATGGACCTACATAAAATTAGTAGTGATGGCAGCTATGCTAGAAACCCTGGTGTGTGCATAGGATGGATAAGAGGATTGATCAATAAATTCAGAGGAAGGAGAGATAATATGATGCATGTTGAGAAGGTAGGGTTTGAGCAAATGG
The DNA here is from genome assembly GCA_019776745.2 of Taxus chinensis. Lineage (NCBI taxonomy): Eukaryota > Viridiplantae > Streptophyta > Pinopsida > Cupressales > Taxaceae > Taxus > Taxus chinensis. The sequence goes on from CM034154.1 coordinate 728,188,546, forward strand.
GTTCACCAAATGATTTAATCTAAATATATTTAAACCTTAAATTCAAAGTAACATAATGTAATGAATCATATACATATGATAATATACAGTAATGGACAAGAAACAAACATTCAAATATATGAAACCTTGAGCAAATGAAAGAGGAATATGACTTGGATGATTTTCATGCAATATGGAGATGATTTGGATTAGGTAATTATTAGATCTAGCTGGGAAAAATGTCTTCAAGGCTTGATAAGGGTTTTGGAACTCAAAACTGTGTCAAACAGAAGTGCCCAGGGGAGGACGAGAGTGCCTGGGTGTTAGTGACTATTATGGGTGCTAGTGATTGCTTAGATGTTGATATTCTGATCTTTTATGGGATGGAGCAACTTCACTTCTACTCACTCTTTTTCACTCTAATTCACTTGTTAGATCATTTGTTGTACCTATAACCTACAAAACAGATAGCTATATGCACATGTCCACAAACCACATCAAATCTAATAAAAATGCAGAATATAGAGTTGGATTGGCCCCAGAAGTCACTAAAGAGTGAACTTAGTACTGAGCGTGGCAATAAATTTCAGAATCCATGTAGTTATGTGTGCTTGTGTGTGTAATAATTCCCTGGGATGCCCTTGTGTAAGTTGCACAATGATAACGGTCTAGATCCAGAATGTGTGTGATGGAATAGAAGGAACTACCCTCCTATGTTGTGTATGTAGAGTAATGCAACCCTTGTCCCTTGTGTGGATGTGCTAGATGTATGCCTTGTAATGCTCTTGTGCCTTTGAATGGAAGCTTAGGTGATGATAGACAATGCTTATAAAATATAAACTAGTAAAGTTTTGGTAAAGATGTAAGATATGTAAGGCCAATAAAAAAGCAAGAGATAAAGCAAAAGGACCAAAAGAAGTTGTTGACCACTAGTTTTCTCAATTAGGAATCATGTATACATTAGCATGCTTTAGGACCTAGAAATGTACCCAAGTACATAGATTTTGTGTGTACACCATAAACCAGTTTGTAGGGGGAGCTACTAGTTGATCTTTTGGGAGTGATTATATCATCCCACACGGTTGATTTTAACTTTATGTGCTAAGTCCTATGATTCTCATATAAAGTCATCCTTATGATTCTCAAAAGGTTTTTGTTAGTGGACTCATCCTACCCATTACCTTAGGGATAATAGTTTAAAGAGGTGCTCAAGTAGATACCATTCTGGATAGCCAAATCAAAGATATTTTTACCAAGGAACGTTGAGGCCTTATCAGAAATGATTTTGGAAGGAACACCAAATCTGGTCACAATACCTTTGTAAAATTCTAAAATGTTAGCCTCATTTGCTTCCTTTAATACAACTACCTCTGTCCATTTGGTGAAGTAATTGATGGTTGTGATTTTATCCACTTATGACCCAAACTTGAATGTGGGTTGATTACTCCAATGAAATACAATCCACTTGCATGAATGGCTGATTTACGAAGATGGGGTGGAGTGGAAAGGTTGTTAATCTTTCTTTACTTGTAAAGATGACACATTTCTTGACCCATGACTATCATTCATTGAAGATGTTGGGCTAATAATATCTAGCTTTCATGATCTCGAGAGTTGTTTTCCTTGGAAAAAATTTCCCTCCTACTTCTCCATCATAAAACTCATGCAACACTTTCTCTATTTGATCTATTTTAATGTATCACTATAGGACACCAGTCACATATTTCCTTAATAGAATGACATCAATAAGCATGGAGGGAATGGAACTGAAGTCTGAAATACCTCCTTTTGGATTTTCTTAAACCTTGGGGGCATTGGATTGTTTGGAGAAATTTGACCACATCATGATTCCAACAAGGGATAGGTAAGACATTGACTAGTTTCTCTTGATCATGTTGAATCATGAGGATGGATTCTTCATCAATATGTTGCTCTAAAACCATTTGGTTGCACAATCCCTTTCCTTTGACCAACTTAGTTACCTCGACATCAATGTCATACTCCACCACTTTGGTTATCCAACCAGCCCTCTTTTCATTTAGATCATGACTTAGAATAAAATCTTTCACACCAATAGGGGAGACCATTAGGTGGATCTTGTTGTTGGATACCAGATGTTTGAAATTCTTCAATCTTCTTATGAAATTCAATGCATGTTTCTCAATAAAATAATATCTCACCTCATAATCCTCTAGATTTTGGCTAAAAAATGCAACAAGTTGTTCCAAACTTTCTTCATTAAATTGCACCAGTATGGTGGATATTGTCTCTGTGCCACCAAAAGCATACAAAGTGAAATCTTTTGTGAAATCAGAATTAATGAGAATTGGGGCTAAGTTAATTGGGGCATGTCCATTGAAATCCTTAGAATTTAATTCTCCTTAAGAAAATTTGAAGTGCTTTCTTGTGACTAAGCAATGGCAATGCAAGGATGACATTAAATCTCTCTGGATCAATGGATAATCCTTCCTTAGAGACAATATGGCCAAGGATTTTACCTTCATGAACTAGGAAGATGCATTTCTTTGTTGAGAGAAACTCATAACTGCCTACACCTCTCAAATATGATTCACCCACTAATTGAAATCCTTAGCCCCTGGTCATATGGTATGGTCATATGAGGGCTTAAAGCTTGTGATTCCTACTAGTAGGTGCTTAACTTCAACCCCCTTTAATTTTGTTTGTGTGGTGGAGGCAACAACATTTTTTTGTTTTAGCGGCAGCTAAAATAAATGGCAGAGCAAAATATTGAAAAGTTTGTATTTTTTGCTCGGTAACTCGGTTTTGAGTGTTATTTTTTTCATGTTCTTTCCATTGGAAATATTTATTTTGAGACTTGCACTATAATTATCAAGTTCCAAATATGGAGGAGTGTTATAATCAATTGTGGACGTAATTTCGGCTGAGCCCGACATCCTAAACTTTTGGGAGTTGCATTCTTCTCTATCATGGATTCTGAGAATGATATGCTTTTCCCTAAAGTATGTGTAATTCAAGAGGATATTGTAAAATTTTGTGGAAAAAAAATAGATTGCTCAAGAAGTGAAATTCTCTTCTACAATCACTCATTTGTGATAAGGATACAATAATACACTCCCTGCAACAACAACTTGCTAGCCTACAGCATCACCATGATATTGTGGATAGCCATATCCATGCTCCTAGTCCACTTGTAGATATTGCTCATGTATGCACTGACATTGATTTGTTAGTCTTCCTATTCATGCTCTTGATGCTTCTAAACATGTGAGGCTTGTTACTGCATGCTCTTCCACATCTATGCCTATTACAGTACCACATGTTGTGTATCCTATTTTTGCTCAACTACATGGCCTTTTTTAGAAGCGTACCACTGCCTTCAATTCTCACATGCTCCATTTTATGGGTTTCATTGGTAGAGGTATTGGCAGACACTCACATGGTATTTTTTCCCCTCTTCCAAATGTTAAGTAGAATTCTCACCATGACATTGATTTTCGTGCAGATACTTCCTTGGGATCACACATTGACAGAGCTCCTTTGTTTGTTCGTTCGACTCTTTTTTAGGATCATGAGTTTTGCATCTTCACTTAGGCTTAAGAAACCTGATATTTCAGCTATCATACATGATTAACCTAACACACATTCTGATGTTCTTTTGCATGCACCCATTGTGCATTTTGCACCAAGTCATATGTAGGCATCTTCTTCATCTATCTGTGTTTATTTGGGGTGGATATCTGATCACTCATAGTGGCGACATAGGCATTCGTTGAGAGGACTCTATAGGCATGGCTCCTCCACCATTCGGCCTCTTGCTCCACTTTCTATACCTTATGCATTGTGATGCTTCTTGTTTTGAGCATTTTTCTTTAGCAGGTGTAGTGTATCTCTCTTATTTGTTGAGAGATTTTGTATCTGTATTTTCGACACTTTTGGCATGTTGACAGTATCTCTTGGGGGATCTATTTTAGTGCAGTCCAGTGTTAGTTTCTTAGTGTTTGAGTATTGTTTTGACAACTCATACAGATTTTTAGTGTCCCTCCACCCATTCAACAATATGGGAGGGTGTGGTGTTGATCCTGATTCTTCGGGTTTTATGTCCTTTCCTTGTTACCTTGGCTTTTCTTGGATCATGACACTCTTGATTTTGTGTACTTGCCTTGTTTCTTTGGTTATTGTTCTTGGATCATGACACACCTATTTTCAGTAGTTGATCAAATTATGTTTGGTGTTTTTTACACTTTCGACATCACTCCGTTGACAGTCTCCTTGTATGGAGCTATTCTGGTGAATCCCAGTGTCAGTTGTTTTTGAGTTTTGTGATCAAACTGTGGATTCAAAGCACAGTGCACACCAAACTTCTTCAACATTGTATGAGTTTTTTTGAGCCGAGCTTCTTGGGATGCCTTGGAGCGGGTTTTTACTCTCTTTAATTTGTTGTTACTGGTTTTGGGTACCTTGTGGTGTCCATTTTTCCCAGTTATTGTACATGAATACCTCATCAGGCCTAGTTTCCGGGACTCATACTATGGACATGCGACTTCTATTTTGGCCCCTAGCTTCACTTGAGGGGGGTGTTAGATTAGGTATTTACCTTAGCTCATGTTCACCTAGGTACTTTATTTACCTTTATTGTATTTATCCTCACCCACTTATGTGTGTGGATATTTCTTTTATCTTATTTAGATATTAGGAGATATTATCTAGTTGTTAGGTATAGTTATTTCCTTGATCTATGGTATTAACTAGTTCTTTCCTTGATCTATGGTATTGACAAGATCCTTGATGTCTAGTTCTCTCCTAAATCTATGGTCTTGACTAGTTATTTGATGACTAGTTATTTCCTTGATTTATGGCTTGATCTACGACCTTGACTAGTTCTTAGATTTTTATTCCTTGCCTATTTAAGCAAGGCCCGTTCTCATTGTATTGCATTGAGTTCCATAATAATATATGATATTGTTGCTCATTTGTTTGCAAAGGTTTATGTAAATTTATTCTGGCGAATTACTTTTCATTTTATTGATCGTGGTGTTTGATTAGCATCTATGTTCTTGGCTTGGTACGATCTGGTTATCATTCCTTTTATGGTCCATTGAAGGTAGTGGGTAATGATCCTTAAAAGATTCCTTATTTAGATCCCTGAAATTGACACCTAGTCTGATTTATCCATTCCTTTTCCACACTAGAACTAGATTAACAACCCAAGATGGATGCTTGATGAAAAAAATGATGTTTGCCTCAATCAACTTGTTCAATTTCTTCTCCATTAGGGGCTCAATATGTGGATTAACAAGTATTTTTTTTTTGTCTGATAGGCTTGGCAGTTGAATCCAACTCAATAGTGTGTTGAGATAAACTAGGATCAAAATCTCTAAGGTCTTCATAGCTCCATGCAAAAATATCAAAAAATTCCTAACAAAGTTCTATAAAATCATGTTTTTCTTGTGGAGTGCTTACCTTACCAATTTGAATCAATTTTCCCTCATTAACTGAGATGGGTTCTAAATCTTTGCCCTTAACCGTTATGTTTGCTTTTTCTTTTCTAAACTGATCATTAGGTTTGAAAATGGATTCCAAGGTCACTAGGCCCTTGGGTAGCTTATTTAATCTAATTTGAATAACTTGGTCCTCATATTCCAACCCCAACTTATCTAAATTTCTTGAAGAAAACTCAGCCTCTTCTTAAATAAAATTGACAATTTGCTTATCATTTTTAAACACATGTCAATTGGTGTCATTGTCTAGTATAGCAAGTCTCACTACTACCATGATATGTGGTTTATACTTTTTCTCTCTTAATGTTCTCAACCATGTCAAACTTTTCCCCAATTGCATTTAGTTTATCGACAACTTCATTTTCTTTTCTTGGAATGGCATGGATATTAAAAGCTTCAAAACCTTCCAAAATATCCCATACTTTGTACTTGTAAGCTCTTAACAAGTCATTATTGGTTGCATTTGATGCTCTGATTTGATTCACTATCCCCGAAGGTCTGTAATTTCTTAAGGTTATTCTTCCTTGCCCATTGCAAGCCATAGATAAATGATTCATATTTCATTGTGTTGTTGGAGCAGCTGAATTGAAATCTAAAAGAGAAGTAATAATTAATTCCAGTAGGAAACACAAGGAATACACATCCTCTTGCTCCTTGTCTACTTCTTGATCTGTTAAAGAACATTTTCCAAATGTCATTTTCCTCTAGATCATTTGTTTTCACAATAATAGGGAAAGGTGAATTCTCCTTGTGCAGTAAATAAATACTGAGACCAAATTCTTCAAATTTTTTAATATGGGTCAAAACCATGACATTCATTTCCTCATTCATCAAGTAGAAAATCAGGAAGGCCTTCAATTTGAGTATTTTCATCTTAGGCATTTGGACAATCCTCTTGATCAAAGATGGTACAATTTGTATTAATGGGGCTAGGCACGTAAGGCTCTATAAGGTATGTAGAAATTGGTTCATACTTAATATTATCCTTAGTATCGTACCTAGTTCTTAAGAACATACGATACCAATCAACTGATAAGTTTCTTCCAATTTTGGTAGTAAAGTCTTTAGATAGACATAGAGCAAATAGTGGAGGTAGATCAATTATAAATATATACTAGGGGATAGAAAAGTTAGGGCATGCATGTAATGTGAGGCCTAAACCTTTGATAACTCCAACAATTCTCACTGATGTTCCATCTAGTTGTACCACACCCTTAGAAAAAGACTCATATTTGAGACCCAACTGGTCCAAAATTTGTTTAGGCATGACGAAACTACTTGACCCTAAATCAATCATACAATTTTGCAGTAAATGATTGTCAATGATAAGGGATACATAAAGGGGGGTAGGTTTTAATTTTTGTTTATCTAATCTTCCTTCTGTTGTATGGTATTAGTGAGAAAAAATTCTGATTGTTCCTTGGGTGGATCACTTGGAATAGAGAAGTCGGCCATAATTGCCTGCAAGAGATCTCTCTATCCTAAAATAGCTAAAGAACCCCACATCAACATAATCACATTGGTCATCTTCATTTTTTCAAGGATTGTAGACACCTAAAATATGCTTACGCAGTTTTAATAGTAAGATTGTGCCAATTACCCTCTTTCCCGTCATTTCTGTTATAATTAGTGATTTCTTGCTAATTAACTAATGTTTCCCTCCATTTTGGTCAATTAATGACACTTCATTAATTAACTAGCCTTTACCCCACTTCGGATGCCAATTAACGACACTTCGTTAGTTATAATCCTCTTCTAATCAATTAATTAACTATTATTAGTTAATTGAGCCTTTTAACCTTGTATTTAATCAATAAACCCTCTTATTATTAAATCCCCCTCTTAAATCATCTAAATCCTATCTATTTTCCTCTAAATCATCTCTAAATAGCTTTCTAAGGTTATCCTAGCCTATTAATTAATCCTTGTTGATTAATTAAATCATCTCCAACTCCCATGAGTTGTTAATTCTAATTAATTCTTCTAATCATGTTTATCTCTTCTAATTCTACTTTATCTTTTATCCCACATTCACTAGGTTTCTAGCTTCTCCCAAATTGGAAATCTATATAAAGGACCTAGTATCCTTCCTTCTCAAACTTACACCATGCTTTGAATAGTGAAATTTGCATATGATAAGAGGTATTCTCCATTGTTGGAATATCTCCTTTATCTTTACATCCATTCTCTCATGTTGAGTAGTAAAGGAAGATCCAACATGGCCTTGTAGCCAATTTTGGTGAGATCCTTTCCTCTCTTTGGAGACAACATACAAATTTGATTGCTTCATGATAGATAAAGTAAGCTCATGCTTAGTAGTAATGCATATCCAATTTAAGAGTAGGAATGGCTTAGCATTAGATGATTTCAAATTTCATGTTGGATGCATTAGATTACCTAATTCCTTTAAGCTTTTATCTTGATGTTAATGGTGGATTAGCTTTGTTTTTTTTACTACTTGGTGTTAGTTTCATTTCAATAGCTTAACAAGTTTAACATACATACATTTGGCACACCCGGTGGGAGATACTCCATTGTCTCATGCACTTATTTTCAAATTTTTGTAGTTTAGTTTCAATTTTTGGTTACTAACCCTCTTTTTAGCATTTTTAGATAAATCTTGTGTTTCTTAACTTGTTTTGTTGAGTTTGCATGATTTTAGTGCTCTTTGTAAGTATAAAGGAGGTGAGGTGCTACCAAAATTGAAGTTAATTGGCAAATATTTGAGCTTTTTTGACATTATTTTTGTCAAAATCTCATGTTCTTGAAGTTACACAGGTCTTCACGCATTAGCATTAATAATCCTTGTGCTAGTTTTGAAAATGCCTTATGCGATTCTACACATTAAAAGCTTGCCTACTGTTGCTAGGCATGCGCTAGCGTCTCTTAGCCATGTTACGTTAGCTTGAATTTTGCTCCTTTGTGTTAGGCATTGAAAATCTCTCTGTCTACGCTAGCGTTGCAATTATGTGTTTATGTCTCAGACCTGCGTTACTGTCAATATGCTTTTGCTACTATCAAGATGTTTATGCTAAATTCCATAGGTTTGCGCTACATTAAAAAGCTTATGCTAGCGTTTCTGTGTCAATTAAAAGCTTGGATTTCAAGATTCTTATTCTAATTTTTGGTGTTTCTACTGTTTTGCAGGTTTTGTAACTCTGTTTTGAAGGTTTTTCACATTTAAATCAGATTTCTAACATGTTTTCAAGATTTAATGAATGTTGTATTTCCATGCTTTGACTTAAGTTAGGCTAAAGTTTGTGTATGCTCTTCTCTTGCACCTTTGGTTGGTCTTGAGAATCAAAAGCAACTTTAGTATTCTTTTTCTAACATTTGGATTAACTTGGAAATTTCATTATTCATTTTTCTTAAGGGAATGAATTGTTTACAAAGTATTTTATGGTCCTTTGATTTAAGTTTTTCCAATTTGTATCTAGTTGGATTAATTGTTGTGTATGCTCTTCTCTTGCATCATTGGACGATCTTGAGAATCAAAAACAACATTTAATCATCTTTCATAATAATGTAGATCTTTTGAAAAACTACTAATTATTGAGTGTAGGACCTATATTCACTTGTCAAAGAAAAAGGATCTAAACAAATACTAAATACACGTGTGTTCGGAGGTTGTTAATGGTGTACTAAACCTCATTTTTAATTCAAGATAAAAAAAACACACCACTTATTCAAAACATTGTATTTGCAGGTTCAGATAAGGGCTTAAACCTCGTCCGCTTTAAACTGTGGGAAGTATCTTGGCATAAGCCATAAAACTCATTATGAGGATTACCAAAGGAACCCCAAAGTAGTCCACACCTTGAGAGAACTGGTGGACAAAATGGGAATTTCCCACTACCCACTTGACTAGAACAAAAACCAATGAGAATAAGCTTCAAGTTTCCCGTATGAGGCCACGTTCATTAATTTGATTGTGGGGTAATGGTCCTTTTTCTAGTTTACTAGAAAAGCATACCTCTCTTAGGAAATAATTGGTGAGTGTTGTGAACAAAATCCATAGGTAGCCATTTGGCATTGGGGCCAACTTGACTTTATCCATCATGTTCTAAAGAGCTCTCACAAAGCAACGACTTTCTTGGAGTCAAAACCTTGTTATTCAAACAAGGGGAGAGTCCATTAAAGTTGGTGCCATGTGACATTCATCATCAAAACTTACAAAGCTAAAACTTTGTCCTAGTTTCTACCTTGTCATAAGACAAGGTGAAACTCTTCCAAAGTTATGCCGCGTATTTTTCATCCCCATTTGATCTATCTACTTTATTCTATTGTTTCCATTTTTGGACAAAAGAGAACAACATACGTGGAACTGCCAAAAATAATCATGTCCACCACTTTTATTATTCACTTACATGACCATGTCGCAATAGGAATGTTAAGTGTTGAAAGTGTGTTGGTATGTCCTCATGTTTTGGTAAGCCTATAGCTTGATACCCACGTCAAGATCATCTCATTGTATTTAGGTCTATCTCATCATCGATTTCCCCTTGAGTTTTTACATTGCTTGCATCATATCCATACATTTTGGATACTTACATCTTCTTTTTTTTAAAACTTGATATAAGTTTCTAGATTGTATTGTTACGTTGCTCACATATCTATCAAACTTCCTTGTTATACTTAGACCATTTTTTTTATACCAAACATTTCCTTGTTTTTTGAAAAGTGTCTTTCATTATGTTGCTCACATCGTATCAATGCCATTTTGATACTAACATCTCATTTTTCCTAAAAATATTGATTAAAGTATTCAAGTTGTATTGTTACACTTCTCACATTTGTAGCCTCCATTTTCAAAACTTGGAACTTTGTTTGTCTTAAACTCATTTGGGTATACCTTGAATCAAAATCACTTCAACTACCATTTTAATACTTGAACCTTGTTTACTCCAAACTTGATTTAAGTTTTGAAATTTGTGTTGTCATTTTGAACCAAACCATCTTTGAGATTTAAAGAGTAGATACTTTTATGATTGGATCCTTATTTGGACCTTTTTTACTTGTCTTTGGTACTTCTCATCATACAGTTTTATCCTTGGGATATTCTTTGATTAGATTATTATTTAATTCCTTGATTCAATTTTCCTTGATTATTTAACATTCATTGTGACATTTGTAGTTGTCACGCTACTTGATTTTTCCTACGGTTCATTGTAGTCCTTGTACACATTTTTCAAACCTTAGCAAAAATATTTCCTATCAAGAAACTCTTGAGACAATTTGAACATTGGAAAAGTTTCCTTTGTAGTCCATTGTGTTGCTAAATTTTCATCAACCATTTTGACATTTACACTTGTAACTTGTTTTGCAAACCTTATTGATTTGTTAAAATTGTGTCATCAAGATGTCTATTTTCCTTAGATTCCCTTCATAAAATCACATGAACATCTCCATCCTTACAAAATGTCTAGTTGGTTCGTTATGCTTCCCAAAATGACATGGAACTTCCTTCATTGTGAAGTAGTTCAATCATACAATATAGAACTAGGAATTTGGTCCCAATAATGCCAACCATTACTAAATATCGCATGGTTCCTCACACTTACAACAATAGGGAACCTAGGTTTAGGCATTCACATAAAAATATGCCCATCATGACTAAACCTCGATTGGTTCTTCACACTAGAGAACCCGTTCAGTTACCCCTTTCCCACCTCATAATCTCAATGGTATGATTCTGATGATTCCAATCCATGTTATTCTTCTGATTCCCCTTAATCTCCTGATTATTCTAATCCAAACTATTATTTGGATTCCCTCAGTCTCCTGAGCCTCATCCAATTGACTTTATTCTAAGGAATAATCAGTCTCCTAAATGACGTTTTCCTCCTCTAAGGATTTGTGTCAACACAAATTCTTCCCATCATTCCTCTAATTTGACTCCTGAGTCATGGTCCTCCCTTTCTCCATAGGACCTTTATCAGTCACCTCAACAGTGTCTTCCTCTTTTCCATTGAAGATTATGACTCCAATTCTTCTAATCCATTCAAACATCTAATTCGACTCTTAAGTCGTGGTCCTCCCTTTCTCCACAGGACCCCTTTATCAGTCACCTCAATGATGTCTTCCTCCTTTTAAGATTTGATTGACTCCAAGTTCATCCAATCAAACATCTAACTCAAATCTTGAGTCGTGGCCCTCCCCTCCGTAGGACCCCCTTTATCAGTCGCCTCAATGAAGGACCTAAGATTTTGCAACTAGTTCCTCCAACAAACATCTAATTCGAAATGATTCCTCCCTCTTTGCAATTCCACTTCAAGTCACCTCAATGATTTCTTCCTCCTTTGAATATCCATGTGACTCAAAATTTCTCTAATCAATCATCCAAGTCGACCCCATATCATACAATCTACTAACTTTCTACATGATCCTATTTTTCTACCTACATTATGTCATCATCTAGGAAAATCAATACCAACCTATTCCAAATCCACATCTTCTTTCACCTCAAGACATCCAAATACAAATTCTACTTTATCTCTTAAGTCATCTTCTTCTATCAATCAAAATCTAATCCCTCTTTGGCCCTTGAGAAATAATGTCAAACCTTCCCTCATCTACATCATCAAACATCTTCTAAATCTTCCACACCTTTTGGACTCTTTCTTCCAATCAACCTATTATGGTTGACCAAAAATGACCCATACCAATTGATTTCTTTCAGAATGAAGAAGCGATCAAATAATTCATGGGGCTACATGATGACATTCCTCTAGAGGATCATGAGAAAGGATTCTCTTTTGACCTCGATGTGTTCACGTATTGTGGGGAAGAGGTTGATTCCTTTTGTTAGAAAATAGAGGAAGATCCTAAGATCATCAAACTTGATCCTCCTCTTATTCTTCCATTTTCACATTCCCCATTACATGGAGAAACACCTGGGTCTTTCATTGATCCATGGCCTATCTTCTCATCACCTCAATCATTCTTTACATATCACAATTCCTCAATCACAATCTCTTGGGTCACCTCCTGGGTAGCCCATCATCTTCTTCTATATGTGGGCCACCTCCTAGTATGCCTTCATATTCTATTTGTTGGGTCACCTCCAGGTAGCCCATTATCTTCTATTCTTAGGCCACATCCTAGTATCCCTCCATCTTCTATTTTTGGGTCACCTTTGGGTAGCCCTTTATCCTCTATTTCTTGGGCCATTTCCTAGTAGCCCTTCATCTTCTATACTTGGGCCACATCCTAGTACTATCCCTTGGACACCATCTTCTTATTTATGGGACACCTCTGGGTATTTTCTTCATCTTCATCTTCCATCTATGGGACTTGTAGCCCATTTTCTTCTATACTTTGGTAGCCCTTCATCTTCCATATGGCTCACCTCTGGTAGCCCATTTTCTTCCATCTTAGGGCCACATCCTAGTAGCCCTTCATCTTCTATTTTGGCTCACCTCCTGGTAGCCCATCCTCTTCAATCTTGGACCATATCCTCTTCATCCATCATATCATCCTTCTATCAAAAATTTTGGCAATCCCACCATCATCCCTAATGTTCTTATCATCAATCCTAAACATCCACTTTCTTCTCCCACTTCTCAGGATCAAAAAAATCACACATTAGCTTATATGAAACCCAAACAAATTCTTCATCAAGCTAAGATCAAAAATCCGAAGATCTCCAAATCTCCCAACAAATCCAACAATTGTAAAGTTAAAAATCAAATGTGATTCAATAATTCACACCAATGCAACCATCAAGTATGGCACAAAGTGTAAAAACCTATGGATAGGGAACTCAATCCCCCACATACAAAATCCATGTTAAAGATAAGTCACAGTCATTATCGAATATGATCTCACTACGGTCATCGAGATTGGAGATAATATCACTCTTGATAAGCAAAATCTCCTAGTCTCCCTTATAAAATAAACCACAAACATCATGTTGTTGGATTCTTATCATGAAGAGTGACATTATTGGTCCCAACTTCCCAATCATTCATCTTCATCGTCTTATCCCTTATGGTTTTCCCTTTACAAAACCATCAAAATCTAAAAAAATCACAAAATTGTGAAAAAAAATAAAACATTAAAAAAAAATTCAAAGGTACAAAGATCAAACATTAATCAGGTATTGCATACACATGGATGTTATTTCTTCCCTTTCTTTCCATTCCTCTACAAGTCACTCCACCATGTTCATCCCTTCAATGATATTTTGGTTAGTCTATTCCCACTCATTTTGTGACATTTATCTCTACAGTATTTGTTTGACCTTGGTCTTTCATCACCTTGGTAAATTAAAGAACGACTGACTCTTAGAGATCCTATCACTATTTACATCTAATAAACTTGTTGTGAAGAAATTTTGGACGTATTTGTTGACACTAGCCAATTTCATCATCACAATCACTTCCACATCCTTCCATCAAGCCATCAGTGGTTCTTAACCCCTCATCAAAACAATCAAGAGAGCTGAAATAAGTTTTCAGAAAGTAAAAAAAAATCAAAAAAAAAAAAATCAATATATAACTCTCTCTTGGGGTATTTCCAGTATCTCTATTGGGGCTATGGATGTCTGGATGGTAGTAGAGAAATGTTGCAACTAGAATCAAATACATCTGTGTCAGGGCTATGGACACATGGCTGGCAGCGAAGAAATGTACGCCTCTCCTTCCACCCTCCATTCATAAATCACCTATCAAAATAAATCATTCCTACATATTGGCTAGTTTGTCCTTCACTTGTTACTCTTCAAATCTTCACTGCAAGAGGTAATTAATTTCCACGTGCACACACTGGATCTCGATGAGTGAATAGGATTAGTATGTTACCAAGTGTTGTTTGGACCTTATTCAGACTCTTACTTTAGTCCTGTATCTTGTCTCACGATTTATACCTTTGGCTAATCTCCTTTTTCATTGCCAATATTCTAGCTATATTTTCCATATCCTTCCATAGCATTCATTGTTCTTCTACTTCATTCAGAACATCTTGTGTGTATAAGATCTCCTTTTTACCATGTTTGAGGGAAAATTTGTCCCTTCTTTCAATAAATGATCTTGTCCTTCTTTCTATCATATTTTTCTTGTCGAGCCTACACTGGGGGCACACTTGCTCCTTCTTGGCACTTCATTGGCTTGAGTTCCTCATCATGTTGAACCTATCCATGACCTTAATCAGATTATCTTCCTCTTGTATATATGTGCAGGATTCACCCTTTTATATTCTTTGGAGGCATATTTACATCTTCATTTTCCTTGTATAGCTTCAGAAAACTTTCAAAAAACCATAAAAATTCAAAAAATTCAAAAAATCCAAAAAATTGGTAAAAATACAAAAAAATTGGTAAAACATTGTTAAAATTTTCAAAAATCCCCCCAAAAAAAGGGTAAAATCCCATCAAAAATTGGTAAAAATCATTCACGCAATTGAATCATTTACAGGACACAATGTCCTCAAACATCAAAATTTATCCTACAAAACATCTTTATTCAGTCCTCACTTGTTCTTGCGCGTTGATCATTTTGATCTACCTCCATTAACAAAATTTGGTTTGTTTGTTATGTATGTACTCACTTACACAACGAATTGCTTGGTAGTTTCATAGAGCATGGTTTCTTTTTCATAGGACCCATGTGTCCTTTGTTTATTCACCTTGCATGTATCCTTGCTTGGGGTGCCATTTTTAACCCTTTTGTTAACTCAAACATTTGGGAACTGAAGCTCGATAACAAAAACATTGGTAAAATTATCTTGAACATTGTTTGTTTGAGTATGTTTGTTTGTGTTTGTTTCTTTGTTGGTCTACTTGTTTACTTTCTCGTATTGGCATTACTTTATGTATGTTGCATTGGGTGTTTTACAAATGAACAAATGTTAGTATTATAGTTTTTTGTGTTATTTTACACATTTTTTTTGTATGTTTATATTATAGTAAAGAGCCATTGACATTGATCATAAAGAAAAATGATGAAATAAGTTATTCTTGAGCCACGCTAGGTTGAAATTTATCTCTTCACTATCATTTCTTCATCTCCATTTTCCTTCATCTATCATTTTCTTTTATCACTACATTTTCTTCAATCCCACCTGGGGAAATAGGGATTATATTTATCCCCCCTCCCCCCTTGTTTCTTCTATCCATTGAAACACTAAATTTTCTTTCCCAATCACTCACATTACACACTCGTATACTAGGCTTGTGTCGACTCTTCTTATTTCCTTCTTCTTTTCAATCGTCAATTGACCTCTTTCATCACCCCATTGACACTCAATGAGGCATCCTTCATTCTACTAATTTTTTTTCCACTCCTTCAAAATTTACTTGTCTATAATTGTCTACTATCTTTGAAGTTTTATCGCTTTACTATGCCACCCCAAAGAGGGGAAAATGTAGACACCTAAAATCGGCTTACGCAGTTTTAATACTAAGATTGCACTAATTACCCTCTTTCCTGTCATTTCCATTATAATTAGTGATTTCTATTTCGCTAATTAACTAACTGTTTCCCTTCTATTTCGTTCAATTAATGACACTTTGTTAATTAACTAGCCTTTACCCCACTTTGGATGCCAATTAACGACACTTACATTAGTTATAATCCTCCTATAATCAATTAATTAACTATTATTAGTTAATTAAGCCTTTTTAACATTGTATTTAATCAATAAACCCTCTTATTGGTTAAATCCACCCTTTCAAATCATCTTAATCCTACCTATTTTCCTCTAAATCATCTCCAAATAGCTTTCTAAGCTTACTTCCTATTAATTAATCCTAGTTAATTAATTAAATCATCTCCAACTCCCATGAGTTACTAATCACTAATTAATTCCCTCTAAACATGCTTATATCTTCTAATTCCACTAATTATCTTTATCCCACATTCACTAGGTTTCTAGCTTCTCCAAATTGGAAACCTATATAAAGGACCTACCTCCTTCTTCCCAACTTACACCATGCTTTGAATAGTGAAATTTATAGCATATGATAAGAGACATTCTCCATTGTTGGAATAGATCCTGTGGATCTTTGCCTCCATTTATATACTTTTTGCATTATAGTAGTAAAGAAATATCCAGCATGGCCTTGTAGTCATTTCTTGGAGAGATCCTTTCCTCTCTTTGAGAGACAAACTATCACAAATTTGCTCCCTTTATAATCTTAATGAGGTTCAAACTTAATTTAGTAAGGCTTATATTCCAAGAGTAGTAATAATTATCATTAGATGTTTTCAAAGGTCCATGTTGGATGTATTAGTTTAAGATTAATTACCATACATAAGCTTTTATCACAATGTTAATGGTAGATTGGCTTTGTTTTTTAGACTACTGGGTGTTAGTATCATTTCAATAGCATAGAAATTTTAGCGTGCATACAAGGATATTGAAGGCATATAAATTATCCTTTTGTTGTACCTTACTTGCAACAACGTTTTCTTGTATTTTAGATAATATAGAAGGTCCTCTGGACTGGTTTTGCATTCTTGACGTATGACTCGTGTAATTTCCTTGCACATTAGTAGATAAGTTGAATTATCAACCCCTTAAGGTGTCGGTACAGGTTGAGAAGGACCTACATTTGTTGTCTTCCCCTCTTCCATGGCTCTTCTCTTGTATCTAGTATTGACAGCCACACCTTGAAGAGGAGTTTGATTTATTGCACAAAATTCTTCCACTTTCTAATTTACAAGCGAGGTGCCACTTGACAACATCTCTTGAGTGGCTATCTACTACTGATTTTCTTCTGTGTGTGCATCTTGAGAAAAAGATGCATTTTTTACCATCAAAGCTTGGTTTATTTATTTAGCTACACAATTATTTACTTACGGGAATACAAATTATTTTCTATAGATGTTTTAAATAAAGACTAAGTAATTTAATTAAATGGGAAACATATGGGCTTATTCACGGGCCATGGTGGGTTTAGTTTATTAAATGACATTTTTAATTACGGGACAAATAAATATATGTGTGGCATGGGTATATTTGAATTATTTACTTGGGGGGGGAATATTTTCTATGGATGTTTTAAATAAAGACTAAGTAATGTAATTAAATGGGAAACCTATGGGCTTATTCACGGGTCATGGTAGGTTTAGTTTATTAAATGACATTTTTAATTACATGACAAATAAATATGTGTGTCGCATGGGTATATTTGAATTATTTACTTAGGGGGATAAAAATTAAATTTAAATTAGAAAATAATTTAAAATAAATTTAATATGAACTTAAGGGGGTAAAAATAAATAGAATTAAATTAGGAATTATTTAATTAAACTTAATGTGAATGTAAGGAAGAGAATTAAACCCGTAATAATTTTTGGAGGATCAAATATTATTATTTAAGGAAGGGAAGTGTAGTAATAAACGAATAAACTTTTATTAAGCACAATAAGTGTATTTTTAAAGAAAAATTGTCGTAATTTCTAGTAATGTGTTATGGTTTTGGGTGTGGAAAAATGTGGCGTTACAAATTCTCCATTGTTGGAATAGCTCCTTCATCTTTGCATCCATTCTCTTAAGGTTGAGGTGTAAGGGAAAATCTAGGCATGGCCTTGTAGCCATTTCTTGGTGAGATCCTTTCCTCTCTTTGGAGACAAACACACAAATTTGATTGTTCATGATCTAAAGAGGCGCATTCTTAGTAGTAATCATAAATTACAAGAGTAGGAATGGTTAGCATTAAATTATTTCATTTCATGTTTAAATGCATTAGAGTAGTTAATTCCTTTAAGCTTTTATCTTGATATTAATGGTAGATTAGCTTTATTTTTTAGACTACTAGGTGTTAGTTTCATTTCAATAGCATAGCAAGTTTAGCACACATACAAGGATATTGAAGGCATATAAATTATCCTTTTGTTGCACCTTACTTGCAATAACCTTTTCTTGTGATTTGGATGACATAGAAGGTCCTCTGGATTGGTTTTGCATTCTTGACGCATGACTCATGTAATTTCCTTGCACATTAGTAGTTGAGTTTGAATTGTCAACCCCTTAAGGTGTTAGTGCAGGTTGAGAAGGAACTACATCTGTTGACAACTTGACTTCCCCTCTTCCATGGCTCTTCTCTTATATCTAATATTGGCAGCCACACCTTGAAGAGGAGTTTGATTTATTGCACAAAATTATTTCACTTTCAAATTTACAAGCGAGGTGTCACTTGACAACATCTCTTGAGTGACTATCTACTACTAATTTTCTTTTATGGGTGCATCTTGAGAAAAATATGAATTTTTTACCATCAAAGTTTGGTTTAAAATTCCATTTGAACAAGTGGCTTGGTTGTGAGGAAGATGAGAAGATAAACATCACTCATAATCTTACACAAGGTTATTTTGAACACGAACCAAACCTTGAGATGAACTGGCCACGTTTGGGTTATATGGTTGAAATGGTCTTGCAGAGGGAAATTGATTCTGACTTGGAGGAGTTTCTTGAAAAGGAGGTTTTCTTGGTTGAAAACGGGGCTTGTTGGGTTGGTATGGAGGTTGATAAGGTTTAATATTTTGATCTTGTTTCCTCTTTTTGGATACCAACTCATTCCCTAAGTTTTGCAATTGTTTCATCACTTCTTGCAGCTCAATTGAAGGGCTTAAGGAAGTAAATGCTTGACTAGAACTTTGATTTCTTGAAGATGGAATAAGGGTTGATTCAGGAGCGTGATGAGAAGTAGGTGTTTCAATCTTTGGGAATATAGGAATTGGAGGTCTAGGGGCAAGTTTCCCAGCTTGAATAAGGCTATTCTGAGCCCTAATAGCAATGGCATAAACATTTGGTAATGTTCTACCCCCCATATGTTGAATCATGACTGAAATGTCACTATTCAAAGCCTTCAGATAATAGAGAAATGCATATTGGGGTGTAGGTCTTACCACTTGAGGAATTCGGTCCCAAGTTCTCTGAAATCTGATGTTAAAACCAGTCATTTGTTCATTTGGGACTCTCTTCGTAGTAGTCATCTGCTCTACCAATGATAGGTAATTTGATTTGTCCTCAAAATGATTACACAGGGCAGTGCCAAGTTCATCCCAATTATTAATTGAGGTCGGTGTCAAACTCTAGTACCATTGAAGGGATTTCCCTTTGAATGATGAAGCCAAGATTCTAACTGTTACATCATCTTTAGTAGTAAAATGGACTGAACAAACATTAGCAACATCTTGGATATAGTCAACTGGGGTAGTATGGTTTTCCCTAGTGAAGAAAGGGATACTTTTAAGTGCATAAATTGGTATATCATGTTGTACATTCAGAGTTGGAGGACTACCACTATTGAAACTAACAAAGGGAATATTTCTATGAATATCCATGAATGGAATGGGTCTTAAAAACTCTAGAAGACAATAAGAAGGGCCTACCGAGAGGAGGACTAGAGAGGACTATGTTTGGTGGTGATGGTGATCTTTAAACCGATCTACCTCTTCTTCTTATTCTTGGTGATAGCTACAAGTAATCAAAATATTCTTCCCTTATTCTTCTCGACCTTGTCTGAATCCTTCTCATAAGAAATAGACACTCTTCTAAATAGAACCAGTAAATACAGTGCTTGGAGTTACCATATTTTTTTATTGCAAAGCCTCCAAAAGGCTGAAAATCTTACCAAGAGCACGTCAAACTTGGAAAAATGGAGAGATTAACTTTTAAATCGTCCCATCGGGCATTCTAGAATTGTTATCACCAAAAAATAACACCATGTGATTTGTCATGAATGAATGGATGAGCAATCAGTGTTTTTGGGTAACATGGGATTGTATTTCAAGTTGTGAGACTTGCTACTTGAGACAGACCTCCAAAGAAGGTTAGTTCCTCTACCTAATCCTAATGTTAAACTACTCCTACATCTAGAAATGTAACTACCTAATCCTATTCTAACAATCCAAGGGACCAGGGGAAGAGAAAGATGCATGAAAAGGGGAAATTCTAAGCTAAAGAGAGGTGATAACACCAAGAAAAGGGGGAAAGACACTCTTAGATGAGTGGAAATGGGAGGAAAACAAAGGAAGAGAGGGCAGACATAAGTGCCACAATCTAAAACAACATTAAAACTCTCATTTCCATGGAGCACAATAGAAATAAAACCCGCAAAAGGAGAATAAATATACACAACACACTACAAAGGCAATAAAGAGCAAATATAATGTAATAAACACGAGCTAGGGCTGAAAATAACCATAAAACATGAATTTTATTGCTTCAAAAAATGCACAGTCTATTACAGTGAATGAGGAAGGCAAGAATAACCGTGCAGAGGTCCAAATATGAGGCATGTAACTAAAAATATACATGCAACACTTGTAGGATGATGCATCGACATTCCAAGAGAGTTCAACCCTTACAAATGGGCATCATTTTACAATATATAGAAGATGGGAGACAGATAGAAGGGAAAAGAGAGGAAAAATCATATTTTCACCTTCAACCACCAACAACCTGCATTGAACATCTAAAAATAGGCATGGGTACCTTGCCAAGGCCATTTCCCCATGATACTTTACTTGTAGGAGAAGCAATGGGCACCATACCTCATCAAATCTAGTAGTTCAACTACATGGAACTGATATTTTAATGATGGTATTATATTTACCCTTTTTCATCCACCTAACCTCACAAAAATTAAAACTTATTGTTTTCATGGTGAAGCTCGTGATGAGACCTTTCCAAAAAGTCTATTTTTTTTTTTAAATTTGGTGTTTTAAGGTGAAAGTTATGGTCATTTGAAGT
Organism: Taxus chinensis; assembly: GCA_019776745.2. Taxonomy (NCBI): domain Eukaryota; kingdom Viridiplantae; phylum Streptophyta; class Pinopsida; order Cupressales; family Taxaceae; genus Taxus; species Taxus chinensis. The sequence continues at coordinate 728,209,704 of CM034154.1, forward strand.
TCAGGGTCTCTTTAGGGTCATGACAGGGTTCCCTACGGGCTGTAACAAACCACTTTAATGATTTTTGGTGTTGGGGTGGATAGATTGATCGATCAAAAAATTGAGGGAAGGGTGGAAGTGTGTTCGGTGTACTCGCGGGACCCGTCTTTGCGGCATATTTATGAGTAGGCAAAGAATCAGGGTTGGGTGGAACTGTGGAATAATTCCACCTTTTCCATCGAGGATCACCTTATCCACTGCCACTGCTCTTTCTTATGTGCTCCTCTTTTATTTAGTCAGGTGACTCGACCATTTAGAGAATTAAATCCCATGTGGAACATCTATTGGTTCCCAAAAAACCTGCACCGTCCACAACACTACCCCGTCCTTCACCTTGGTCAGTCATGTCAGCCCATCGGGGAACTGATAGAACATGGGAACACTCCATCTATTTCCAAAGTGCCAAATTCACCTGAACTTTCCACTATGAAATGCCCCTAACTCCTCATGTGGTCGATGGGGTAATGCAAAGAATAGTAGGAACGAAGAACCAATTCCTCATGTTCTTCCAAAGGTCGATTTAGCCGACCCAAAGTAGATTTTGCCCAATTTTGAGGTTTTGGGCTAAGTACGAGCTTGAATGGATTTTCAAGGAGAATAGGAAATGCCCTGAACCACTACAACCTTTCCAAAACATGATTTTTCCCATTTTTGGTCATTTTGTACTACCCCGAGTTCAAGATGGAATTATAAGTTGCCAAAATAGCCTCGGGGGTATTTTGGATAACAATTCCCAACTTGTCCTCAGTTATTCACATCCGTATGATTGATTAATTAAATTAATTAATTCATGCACATTCACCCCTTGGGATTAATTAAATTAGTTCCTATCACAACCTTAGTTAAGTTAATTAACATTTATTAAATAAATGTTTCATTAATTATCTTGCACATTGTAGCTAATTAAATTAGTTACATAATTAGGAAAATACACCTATTTTCTTAGTCAATTGCCACTTAGGTTCCATTTGAACTCCACTTGGACTCCACTTCCTTATTCCAGTAAACTCCACTTGGACTTCACTTCTAGAATCCTAGAAAGATTGGGGTACTTGATTTGTACGTACAACCACCTTCCTAGGTGTAACTTCTGCCATCCAAATGTTTATTTCCCCTTCAAATATGCAATTCCATAGACCAAGTCTACTTTCTATTCCAGGGTAACTACAATTATTAACCTGGAGCTTATTTAAAATTTGATCCACATTCCATGGCCTCAGCCTCATCTATAAAATAATGTCATATCCTTTACAAATATCCCTGAAAGATCCCTAGAGAATCCCTGGAAGCTTATGCAAATTATAGCCAACTTCTACCAAATTTACCTCACGCATCCTTGTGTATCCAAGCTTGTAGCATTCACAAAACCAATTTGAATAGTCATATTAAGAACATCCACAATTCAAACATCTTAATATTTCACAAGCCTAAGTGTTTCACAAATCTTCTTGAGGTTTGCAAGAGAATTGCAAAGAAGGTATATTGCTGCTTGTTTTCTTTATCTTTCATTTATTATGTTAATTTTCTTTTCTCACACATGTAATCAACCAAGTGCACTCAATCCCATGTATTTGTGAGTTTGTATTGCATCATGTACACTTTTGCAAGTATTAATGTGTTATTCTAATATTGAATGGTTAATGTTGAAAGTTAATTAGTCAAAATAAACCCTGAAGCACCTATTTCATTCTTTGTTTGATTATAGTGTAAAAACCTTAATCAAACATAAAAGGGGTGAAAACAAAAATACAATATTTTTTGATAACTTTCGCATTGATGCACAACAATTTCAAAAGTAGTATTTAATCACTTTTTCTATCGTACCAATAAAATGGACATTTAGAATTTTAAATGATTTTGTACTATGACAATGTAGTGATGACAAAGACTGAATGAAATGACTATTTTGAGGACATTATTATTGACAATAATGGCATGACTATTATAGTAATGAAATTTCCAAAGACTACAATCTTCGTGGCCTTTTTAACTATTTAAAATCTAATACCCACTATAGAGTTTGATTTTATTGACAATAAATAATGAGATTTTTGAATTTTCATTTTGACAACAACTTAACTCAATTAATGACTAACATTTTTTTAATGATTTTGACAAGGTACTCAGATGGTTTGAACTTATAAAACTAAAGGCAATATTAAACATCATACCAACCTTAAAGAGACTTTTGGAATTAGAAAAAAAAAATAGTAAACAGATAAACTATTAGTTATGACTTGACCATGGACTATTTTTAAAATCCTAAATTTCCATGTGAATGTAAATTTTAGATAACCTATCATAGAGGATGGATCCATGGTTATATGGTTCCATGACAGAGTTGGAACAACGTAATGTGGGAGTAATAGTATTCGTACATCATTTGACCATGCATATACTTGTTATAAACTAATAACATTTTGTGTAAAACCACGTGGAGATATCATATTGAGAGTTGCGAGTAGGATAGTAAAGGGAACCTCGGAGAAGAGGTGACATGTTTGAAGTTCAATGTGCTAACAATTCCTTTGATTGATGTAGAACTCGATGCATGACATAGAGTTTTATGTAAAATGTGGTCCAACACCAAATTTGATGCATGTAGACACCAACAATCATGTAAGGAGCTCACACTTATCATTTAAGCATGTGGGTTTATAGATGAAAGTGTGGCATTATTAAAAGAGATTGAAGGATTTTGCATGAAGACACACAAATAGAATTGAAGGCTCACAACACCCAATAAAAGCACTATAATTTGGTATGATGTAGAATTTCTAATCCCACAGGCGATAGAGTTAGCATGGTGCAAAAAATGGATGTAATTCCACTGATAAAGAATAAAATCAATGTTGACCTCAACGATGTTAATCCGTAAACAATTTTCACCCCCTGGCTAAATGTTTTAAATTTTATTTTGGATACTTTAAATCTGATCAAGAGATGTTATAAGACATAAATGAGTTCAATTTTAAGCATTTTAAAACCCACCGTTCTCAATTGATCTCCTAAATGATCAATTTTCTTTTCTGATCAACTTTCTGTGATTCAAGTGGATTAATTAAAAATCATTGAAAATTGATCTTATAATGCCCAAAACTAATTAGTATTTGATTTATAATGATCTTCAAAACTCAATTATTCAATCAAACTAATTTGTGCATTCACTTTGTTTGTTTGTGGAAGAATGTGCCAAAAATTAACTTAAATTGATTTTTAAGTTATTTTCCTTTCTTAAATCATTAAATTCCTTTTAAAGTGAAATGGAAAATTGATTAAAAACAATAAATGAAATCACCAAAAACTCCACAAATTAATAACAGAGTTCACCCAATTTGGGCTACATCTCTGGATTCACTTTAAACATGAATCGATCTATTAGTTTATCACTTGAAGTATAAAATTATACCTATTCCAAATGAATAATAGATCATGTCACCTGCGTTTAGAGCTTATTAGAGATTTGTAGACTCCGATCAACTTTTAGATTTCTCCAAGTTCATTTGTGGCTCCTTAAGGCTTCCAAGTTCATTCTCTGTGAAAATGAGACCAAAAAACTATTCCACCATGAAAATTACAACAGTTCATGGAAAAATGAAGACACCATTTTCTTCGTCTTTGAATTTGGAACAATTTTCTAGTTCTAGCTGAAGCTTGAAAACGTCTAAGTGCCTCAAAAACTGTGTTTTCTAAAATGTTTTCTCAAAAATTCCTATTCTACCTCTTCCACAGTCTTCTAAAAAACCCCTTTAAATATATTTTTCCTCCTTTTTTATTATCTTTACCACATGTGGTATGACAGTTAGGCAATATTTTGTTAACCCGGAGGTTAGGGGGTCGATCCCCTCTAGCCTCCCCACCGACGATTTTGGGCCAATTTGGGAATAAATCCCACATGCGTCGAGGAAGGTTTTTTTTAAACCTTTAAAAGGGCTTGGACCGACCATTATTACCATGGCTTAGGCCACACATGGTCCATTTTACATGCCACATAGGTGGCGTGATTGGCTATGTCCACGCGGTTCAGCTAGTTAGATTGTTATGTTAGACCACCACGTGGTTTGGTTATTTGGTGATGAAAAAATATAGATCACGTGGTTGAGGAGACTATGGACTCATCGACTTAAGGCCACTAAGCAGTTGGGATGGTTGTCAAGAAATGTGGGATACGTAAGTAGGTGATGTGTCGAGCTAGAAATAATATCTCAGTGAGTTACTCAAACCTACACAATATAATTATCATGTCCTGTAATATCCCGTATTCATCCCACAATGTACACAGAGGAAAATATATACAAAATCATTACAATGATATAATGAAGAAATGGCGGAAAATACACCCCTTCAATAAAAAAGTATGTTGACCCTGGCTGAAGGTCCCCAGCCAGCAAATAGCAAGGCCCACCTATTTGAACATGAGTGTCAAAGATTGGTGTCCAAAAAACACATTTTACTCAAATCTTCATGTGCCGCTTGTCGCTCCATGATTGGTCCACTTGGCAGATGTGCACATGTCCATGTCAGCTCAGACCTGCGCGCAGTCCATTATTTTTCCAGACGGCCAAAAAATTTAGCGGACGACAACTTTTGCATATGAGCTTCATTTTCAACGTTCCTTATACCATCAGAAATCTGTCAAAATGTTCTTCTATACTATAATGGTTTAGGGAGAATTTTGGAACATTTGAAGCTCAAAATGTCCTCCAAATCAGATGCACGATGGATGTTAGGCTAGCTATCAAAAAATCAATTCAAAGCCGATATAATTTCTTCCTTGGAATGATAAGTAACAGGTATAAATAAAAATTGATGAGTCAAAAAGTTGAATAATAATTCAAATATCCATGTTTATTTATGCCCAAAGACTCAAAAAAATTAAATGCATAGTGAGATATTAAATGTCTGATTGTTACCTATTATTAAAATACATAAATCTCTATAAATACATAATCTATCTAACTTCTTCGAAGACTTTCATTATGGACTCAACTTTCTCTGATACTGGGTGAAATTTTGGTTAAAGTTTATCTAGATTTAATCACAAAAATACTTAAATTCTAACACAATAATAATCTATTATATTGTATATTATTTCATTTAGATCATACATACATATGCACACGCGCGCGCACGCGTGTGTGTGTGTGTTTGTGTGTGTGTGTGTGTTTCATATAAAATATGAAACCTCCTAAAACAAATCACCTTAACATATATGAGTTGTTCTAAAAACTTTGAACTCAATAACAAATTACTAACCTCTAACTATATTATTATCAATGAGCTATTCTACAACAACTCACGATCATAATAATAATAATAATAATAATAATAATTTATTACAGATGTATTTATTCACCCATGTGAGTACTAACACCATATAATTCCTAACATATAAATTAGTAATACAGGCATATTTTTATTTGTCCTTTGATATTAAATTAATTAATCTGAATATATCTACCATTTATAACCTTAATCCGAAGTTTAAATAAGGATACACAACTTATTCATTTTTAATCAATTTGTAGTAAAGTCTAAAGTTGCTAAAATGGCTAAGAGGGGTAGCCAAATCTCCCTTGAATGGTAAAAATTATGGCTACATTATGTTATTCCACTGCTTAGTCATTATAGGAAAGCATACCCATAACTTGTGCTCACCTTATGCCCTAGATTACTTATAGTGATCCTAAAATGAGATGGGACATGTTCTTTATCATTTGTTGGTGTCATAAACATACATCAACAATATTTTGTCACGCTTATTAGGATTTCATTTATAATGATTTCCTTTTAATTTCAATGTTGCATGTTTCTTTCCTAAAGACCATATTATGTTACACTATTGTGACGCGTGATGATTGTAAGTTGTGGCATATGTATACATCATATTTTTCACTCTTTTTAATGATTTCTCTTTACATGTTATTGGTGCATTAATCTCCCCGAGTGCATGCCTCAATGGACATTTCCAAGATCAAGGTTGGGATATTTAACAATATTTGACAACGAAGTTTTTGTTTGTGGCATCATCCTAGCTTTCCCAAACATGCTTTATAACCTTACTACCTTCTTACTACCCTTATATTACTTCCTCAATATTATAACCTTCACTCCTGCTTATGGGACCTTTGTATTACCTTCACACATGCTCCAACTATCTCATATACCTATATACTCTTTCTACTCTCTGCTTTTACACCAAGCAGTTGTGCTTGATGGTATTGACCTTCATTGATGCCTCTAATATAAATTTCTTTTGGTTGATGACAGTTGTCACCCTCAAAATTCCCCTCATTTTTTAAGTCAAGCTTTCAAAAATTTTGAGTTGGTGCCTTTGAGAGATGTTTGAGCAGAGTGAGAAGTCTGGAGAGATAAAAAAATTGTGCTTTGAAGAAGTGGGTGCTCATTTGCAATCTCACCCTGTTAATTTAGAATCTTGCAGTCCGCATGGTTCCTGTCTGGATGCTTGAAAATTGTTTCCTCCATTCGAATGAAATTGTCAAATCCTTTTTCTATGGCCATGGATCGCATCGAGCCTGGTATTGTTTACAGTTCTTCTTTCCATGAGGAGTAGTTTGTTTTTCAGGCGTAAATGGTGGAGCTTCCCCTCCTCTGTATTTTTTTTCTACAGTCGTGAATGACGGGTGTATCTTCCCTGTCAATTTTTGGCCCCAACATCCATGAGTACGTGGACATCTCTGATTGGATGTGGGAAGGTGGGTTATCGGGTCACTTTTGGAATTTTTGTTTTGTATGAAGAAAGGCAGTGTTCAATCGAGGCCCAAATCAGCTAAGTATAGAAGGACCACGGAAGGTGCCACATGTCTCTTTGGTGCACTTTTGGTATGGTGCACAAAAGCAGAGACCCCAAACAGTGACCCTCCACGTGGTCAGGTCGAAAAGACAAAGCCAACTGATAAATCAGCTAAGTATAAAGAGTCAACGGAAGCCTCCATGCGTCCCAACGAGCGCACCTCCAAAGGCCAATTTCAAAGCAGGATCCTAAGTGAGCGGCAGACTCGCCACGTGCCTCATCAGTGCAACTTCAGAAGTGAGACCCAAGGGACAGACCCCAAATGAGCAACAGCTCTCCATGTGTTCAGAGCCTCAAAAGGTTAAAAAGTTCGTTGAAAGGTCTAAGTATCAAAGGATCGGCAGAGAACCACGTGTCAGCTCGGTGCAACTTTAGAGGTGAAATACAAAGTGAGTCCCCAAACAAGCGCGAAGCTTCCACATGTCTCAGCAACTTCAACATAGCGTAGCTCCTAAATAAGACCATGAAGGGACCCAGCCCAAAAATGATAGAAGTCAAAGGAGTAGGCCCAAATCGGCTAAGTATAAAAGGAACCGGCGGAAGCTCTCCATGTGTCTCAACGGCGCACCTTCAAGGGTCGAAGCCAAAGGTGGTCCCCCAAATGAGCGCCAGCTTTCCACATGTGTCCCAAGTCTGAAAAGGAGACAGAGTCGGCCATTGAATTGGCTAAGTATAGAAGGGTTTGCAGAAGCCTCCACGTGTCAGCTTGGTGCAACTTCAAAGGAAAAATCAAGAGGTAGGTCCCAAATGTGCGTTGAGCCTCCATGTGTCTAGGTCAGACATATGGCCCCGCCAAACAAAAGGGACTTAGCCAAAACACAAAGAAACAAGGTGAGGTAGCGGAAGGAGCCATGTGTCTCTTCGGCACTCTTTCAAGAGGCAAAACCAAACAGCAGAGTCTCCAAATGAGCAGGAAGCCTCCACGTGTCCCTAGGTCAGACATAAAGCCTTCGCCAAACAAAGGGAAAAAGTCAAATGTTAAGCCCGCATTGAAAGTCAAAGCGGGAAGGCGGGTCGGTGGAGAACTTTGAGATTTTGAGCCTTGTTTCCATAAAAGGCATAAAGTGATAAAGTGAACCGCGGCCCTGCTCATTCCAAAGGGAAAAAGTCAAATGTTGAGCCACATCAAAAGTCAAAGTGGAGAGGCGGGTCGGTGGAGAACTTTGAGATTTTGAGCCTTGTTTCTAAAAGAAGTAAAATTATAAAGTGAGTCGTGACTCCGTTACCACTCAGGTAAAGCCACATGTGTCAGACCCAAATGCAAAAAGTGAAGTTGCGGGCTTGCGAGGCTATGGGGAACTTTTGCACTTTTTGCATCTTTTGTGCTAAAGGCACAATTTCAATTTTGGGCCCGCGGATCCATTTTTGCATTTTCGCCATTTTTGTACAGATTCGATTCAAATATTCAAATGAGCATAACTTTCGCTCCAGTGCTCAAAATTTGACAAATTTTATACTGTTGGAAAGGTCTTGGTCTCCTCTATGCCATGGAAGCATAAAATATTGTTTTTAGTAGGAGTTGATGGTTGGAAATCTGGAAAACATCTTTCACGCCATTAATGCGTGATTTGATTGCTTCAAACAGATCAGATTTGATCCGATTTCCATCCTTCCTTCTCCAACACGCCAAATAGACATGGAGAACCGACTGAATATCTTGATTTGGGTGAAAATATGGAAAATGTATTTCAAGCCATTAATATGGGATCTAGACTGCTTCAACTAGATCAAATCTGATCTGATCTTCCATCCTTCCTTCTTCAGCATGCCAAAGACATGCAGAACAGATTGACAGATTGTAGGTGGATTTGTAGGGGCATTGATGGTTGGTGGTTGAGCTTCCAAATCAGATTTTTTTCCTTCTCTTCTTCTCCTCTTTTTGCTTCATCTATAAATGTAAGAGCTTGGCTCATTGCAAATGTTGGACTCTGATACTTTTGAAGTGTAATTATAGTCGAAAGTGAATCAATACAGAAGGATTTTCCCCTTTTCTCTATCTTCCTCCATTGTCCCTTCTTGCTTACCTAAAATTTGTGGATCATTTATCTTCTGTGATAAGAAACTTTGTGTTCTTATTGATATGATTTCTAGAACTTTGTGTCTATGGAATGATATCTTATGTTGTGAATGTGAATGATTTTGTTCTGTATCACTCTTTGCTCAGTACGTATAGGGTTATACTCTGCTATCTATATTTCCTGAAAGTGTTGTTATATTCTGCTCTTTCCTTTCTTCAGTTCTTCCATTGTTTGTATTGATAAGCTATTTTGGTATAAAAGCATTTCAAGATGTCAGAGGTCCAGCCTTAAGATGAAAGTGTACATTTGTATATAAGCTTTGTTGCTTGCTTTCAATAAGGGAACCTCTCCCATAAAGAGGAGGGACTTGTTGTCCCCTGACTGTGGTTTTGATTAAAGTACCATTTTAAAACCCAACAGTTTTTGGCGACTCTACTGGGGATTTTGTTTCAAACATATCCCTTTTAAAAGAACAACTTCAAGATCATTTTTGATCTGGTGACTCTACGATATACACGTGGGAAGAAATCTCTTGGGGTTGAAGATTCTCATTTTCAACTTCTGGAGCAACAAAACTTCTCTCTTCTTCCAGCAAGAAGGAACAGAGGAACTCATTCTTCAAGCACACCTCCTGTTAAAGACAGAAACTCCAAGAATAGCATTCCTCCAGAACAACTCAGTCCTAATCTTCTTGCTCTGATACTTGCTGGTGTTTCAGTTCCCCTTCAGAAAATCTTCCCACAGATGGCAACACCTCTGCCTTGGGGAAAATGGATTGGGCCCCTTGCTCTTCCTCAACCATTGAATGAGTTACCCAGGAGTAGTAGGAAAGGTTTTCCTAAATTCTGAGGTGATGGGAAAGTACACCCAGATGAACACATTGCAGCCTTCATTGTTGCATGTGGGATTCTTGGGGTTGAACATGAAGACGTTTCTGTCAGGCTCTTTGTGGAAACATTGCATAGGATAATGTTGTTGATTGGTTCTATCATCTTCCTGTTGGGTCAATTACTGATTGGACCACCTTGACAACTCAGTTTGAGCAACGTTTCAAACCTGCTGAAGATGTGCATGCCCTCTTGGCTCAAATTTCTCATATCAAGAAGGAACCACATGAACCCATGAGGGAGTTTGTGGCTAAATTCAACAAGCTAGTTCTTAAAATTCCACAGAACACTCATCCTGTAGATCAAATCCAAAAGTGCTTCTTCCTCAATGCTCAGTTGCCTGAAGTGAGTTATGCACTAAGGAGAGCTAACCTTGCAACTCTGGATGTTGATCAGAGATTGGCTATCAGTGTTGAGGATGATTTAATCATGTCTGGTAAATTGAAAAGAGAACCCTCCAAATCTAAAGCATCTTCTTCTTCCTCTTCCCCTGGAGCCAATTCTGATCAGTTAGTACAGAAGCTTGGCAAATGATCTCATTCTATCAAAAATCAATTGGCTCAACATACTCCTTATCAAGATATTCCAAGAAGGAATTTTCAGCCTAGGAACTGGTTACCTCCTTCTCAGAATAAATTGGCTATTGAAGGCCCACCTATCAAGGTTCCAGTCAATGCAACTTGTGAAGTTCAAGAACCTGATGATGAGGAGTTTAATGAAGACTTTGAAGACCCAGAAGAAGAGGTTGATGAAGAACTGGAAGAGCTTGGTGGATCTCAAGTTCATTTCCTCACCACTGAAGGTATGGATGATGAAGATGAATATGATGAAAGAGTGGCAGAGATGAATAGTGAGTCATATGTTGTTATGACTCGGGAGAAAATGAACAGAAAAGAAAAAGTGATGCAGCCTGCTAAGAAATCCAAGGAGTTTCCTATAACTATTCCAGTGGTTGCAAGAAGAGGAGCTCCTATTCCCACTGCCTCCACGCAAAAGGTGAGTAATGTTAATCCTCCTCCTTCTACCTCTGTTTCCAAAACTTCTTGTCCTTCAATTCCTAAAGTTGATAAATCAAAAGTTTCTCCTGTTCCTAGTAGTGATGCCCCATCCACCTCCGGGTCTTTTGATATCATTGATCACCTCAAAAAGACCAAAATCCAAATTTCAGAGGCAGAGTTTTACCAAACCCATCCAAAATCCTTTGCTAAAATGGTAAACTTTGTCAATTCCAAATCCAAAGCCTCATCCAATACTTCTAAAGGTATTTTTCCCACTCCCTCTTCCTCACCTCAACCAAGCCTTGTGGCTGCAGTCACTTCCCCTAATGAGAAAATTGAACCATTCTATGTGACTCTCCTCATAGCTGGCCATAAACTCAGTAATTGTGTTATAGACTCAGGAGCATCAGACAATGTAATGCCTACAAAAGTAGCTCATGCTTTGGGCCTGACTCTAACACGTGCCTTTGGTTCCTGCTATTCCATGGAGAGTAGAGAAGTGCCTTTGGTTGGAAGGATTAAAGATGCACAAGTAGCCTTCGCTGCTTTTCCAGAGAAAAGGGTCTTAGCCACTATTTTGGTAGCTGATATTCCTCCCTCATATGGTATGTTGCTGAGTAGGAATTTCTGTAAAAAGGTAGGAGGTGAAATTCAGATGGACTGGTCACATGCCTTGATCCCGGTCAATGGAAAAATGAAGAAGTTGTTACCTAAGAAAAAAAACTGAGTATATTGTGCAAAAGACTGATGATCCAAAAGCACAAATACTCTATGAAGATATAGGGCATGGAAAACTATATGATCATGTCAGAGGATGAGGCAAGTCTTCCTAAGGGAGTGATTCATGATCCCAATGGCATTTGGACTTTGGAGTTTGATGGAAGCTGCTCTTCAGCTGGTTCTGGAGCTGGTGTGGTGTTAATCTCTCCAGAAGGGAAGATTCATCCATTTTCTTTCAAGCTTCATTTTGAAAATACAAATAATACATCTGAGTATGAGGCTCTCATCCTTGGGTTGAGCATGGAAAAAGAAATAGGAGTAAAGAATCTTTGTGCTGTGGTGATGCAGAGTTGATTGTGAAATAGGTAAGGGATCTTTACCAAGTCAAGAATAGGAGATTGAAACATTATAGAAATCTTGTTTGGGATTCCATTGAATTCCTTGATGCTTTCTCAATTGAAGTTGTGCCAAGAGAAAAGAATACTAGAGCTGATTCTCTAGTTGTCTCAGGATCTTTGTTGATTCCTCATCCAGATTTCTCTCAAGAGAAATTTACCATTGAAATGATTCATAGGCCTAGTGTACCAGATAATGCAAGCAACTAGCAGGTTTTCAATGATGATCAACACTTGCTCTCTTTCTTGGAGCTTAAAGATAACTTCAATCAGTTATATTTTGAAGGAAGTGAAACTCTGCCTAGAGAATATGTGCCCTCTAATGAGGAAGATATCAAGGAAGAAATGGATCAGGATGGCTGTATTAAGTTGAAGGGTAACAAGATTCCCAAAGGACTGGTGAGTCTAGAAGATCTGTTTGACAAACATGATAGGTTCATCAAATCTGAAGCTTCTCAAGGGACTCGACAATCTGTTGAGTATGAGAAGGTCAATATTGGAAGCAATGATGAACCCAAGGTGGTGAATATTGGAAAATGTTGCACTCAAGAAGAGAAGAAGAAAGCAGTAAACCTATTAAAAGAAGTATGTTGATGTTCTTTCCTATTCATATGATGATCTTAAGGCTTTTCAACCAAAGGAGATGCAACACTATATCCCTCTGAGACCTGGGATCAAACCTTTCAAGTAGAAGCAAAGGCAGTATAATCCTAAGGTTGTTGATACTATTTTTCAAGAGATCCAGAAGTTACTAAAAGCCAAGATTATTTTCCCTATACATCATTCAACATGGATTGCCAACATTGTGCCTGTCAGGAAAAAGAATGGTGAGATTCACATCTGTGTGGATTTCAGGAATTTGAATCAGGCCTCTCTAAAAGACAACTATCCACTCCCCATGATGGATCAAGTTTTGCAAGTTGTCTCAGGCTCTGAGATGTTGTCTATGCTAGATGGATTCTCTGGATACAATCAAGTGGAAGTCAGTACCCCAGATCAGCACAAGACTACTTTTACTACCCCTTGGGGCACCTTTGCCTACAAGAGAATGCCATTTGGTCTTATCAATGTTGGTGCCACTTTTCAGAGGGCAATGGATTTAGCTTTTGGCAGCCTAAAGGGAAAGTGTATTGTTGTGTACCTTGATGATTTGACTATTTTTTCCAAAACAAGGGCAGATCATCTTCAGCATCTGGAAACAGTTCTTCAAAAATGCAGAGAACATGGAGTTTCTCTCAATCCTAAGAAGTTTGTCTTTTGTGTTACTGAAGGAAAGTTTCTGGGGCATATTGTTTCCAAAGAAGGGATCAAGATAGATCCAGAAAGAGTTCAAGCAATCCAGCAGATTCCTCTTCCCACAAGCAAAAAGGGTGTTCACTCTTTCTTTGGCAAGATAAATTTCCTGAGGAGATTCATTCCAGATTTTACAGAACTGACTATGAGCATTTCTCAAATGATGAAAGGAAAGAAAACCTTTGGTTGGTCTTCTGAAGGTAAGGAAGCATTTGAAGATATCAAGAAAGCCATTGCTAAAACTCCCATCTTAGCATGTCCTGATTTCAGCAAGGATTTTATTATCTATTGCTATGCTACAGAGAATACCTTGGTTGTTGTGCTAACTCAGAGAAAATTCTGAGATCATGAACTTCCAATTGCATTCATGAGCTATGTTCTGAAAGCTCATGAATTGAAATATACTATGATGGAGAAACATGCTTTTGCAGTGGTCAAAGCTGTCAAGCAGTTTCATTTTTATATTCTTAATTCTCACTCTGTTGTGCTTGTACCTGATACAACCATCAAGTCTATTCTTACACAACAGGAGTTTGGAACTAAGAGAGGCAATTGGGTAGCAAAAGTCCAAGAATATGACCTTGATATCAAGCCAACTAAGCTAGTTTGGGGTAAAGGCTTGTGTGAGCTTATTGCTGAAGGGGCTGATGAAGAATTGTCCACAAAAGTAGTTGATGTTCCTGTTGTCCTCTTCCTTCAGTTCAACAGATGAGTGGTATGCTGATATTGCACATTTTCTTACTTATGGAGAGTGTCCATCCCATTTGAGTGCCAAGGAAAAGAGAGCTATTAAGCTAAGGTCTGCACAGTATGTATTATGGGAAAATGCTTTGTTCAAGCGAGGCATAGATGGAAGATTCCTTAAATGTGTGGACAAAGAGCAACAGAAGAAGTTGTTTTCAGCTTTTCATGATCAGGCTTGTGGAGGGCATTTCTCTTCTACTTGTCACTACCCATAAGATCCTTCGTGTAGGGTACTATTGGCCTACATTGTTCAGAGATGCATCAAAATGGGTAGGTAAGTGTGAAGCCTGTCAGACTTTTGTTGGGAGACCTAAGTTGGCTGCTTTACCACTCAAACCAGTAGTGATTGATGAGCCTTTTCAACAGTGGGGATTGGATTTCATTGGAACTCTTAACCCACCTTCTAGTGCTGGACATACTCACATGCTAACTGCTACAGATTACTTCACAAAGTGGGTAGAGGCTATTCCAGTCAAAAGCACTACTTCTGAGGTGGTGTGTAATTTCATCAAGGAGAACATCTTGATAAGGTTTGGGGTACCAAACAAGATTGTGACTGATAATGCTTCCAATTTTTCTTCTTCTGAGATGATGGATTTCTGCTATGGCTATGGAATTTCCCTTGCTCATTCTTCAGATTATTATCCTCAAGGGAATGGACAAGCAGAATCAACAAATAAGAATCTGGTAACCATCGTTCGGAAGCTTGTCAATGACTCTCAAAGGAATTGGCACAAGAAGCTCTATGATGCTCTCTGGGCAGATAGAATTACACCCAAAAGAGCAATTGGGATGTCTCCATTTCAGGTGGTGTATGGTGTTGAAGCTCAGCTACCAGTAACAGTGGAATTACCAGCCTTGCACTTAATGAAGGCTATTGAGGATTCAAGTTTCATCAGTTCCTTGGACAAGAGGATCATGTATCTCCAGAAGTTGGATGAAGATAGGATGCAAGTTTTTGATAGGATCTCAGCTCATCAACTGAAGGTGAAAGATTTGTTTGATAAGAAGGCTAGGCCCAGAGATTTTCAAGTGGGAGACATTGTTCTGTTGTGGGACAAAAGACATGAACCTCGAGGAAGCCATGGTAAGTTTGATTCTCTTTGGCTTGGTCCTTTCAAAATCAGACACTTTGCTGGAGAAAATTCTTTCTACTTGGATTATATGGATGGATCCTCTCTCCCACTTCCTTATAGTGGGCAGTATTTGAAGTTGTTCAAGTCCTAGGTGATTAGGCAGTCCTTTTGTATATATATTGTGTGCAGTGTTTTGTTTGTTTTTGTCTTTCCTTTTTGGTTTGTTTCCCTTCCGTGTGTGTTGTCTTCTGTATTGGTTTTACCTTTGACTCTATTTTCCCAATGGATAAGGCACTGGTCTACTTTCCAGAGTTTTTCTATGGTTCTTGATCTTGCCTCGTTCCTCTGTCCCAGCCAAGTCATCCCCAGAAAGAGCCAGCTGTTGTCACCCTCAAAATTCCCCTCATTTTTCAAGTCAAGTTTCAAAAATTTTGAGTTGGTGCCTTTGAGAGATGTTTGAGCAGAGTGAGAAGTCTAGAGAGATAAAAAAATTTGTGCTTTGAAGAAGTGGTGCTCATTTGTAATCTCGCCCTGTTAATTTAGAATCTTGCAGTTTGATAAAATGGTTCCTGTCTGGATGCTTGAAAATTGTTTCCTCCATTCGAATGAAATTGTCAAATCCTTTTTCTATGGCCATGGATCACATCGAGCCTGGTATTGTTTACAGTTCTTCTTTCCACGAGGAGCAATTTGTTTTTCGGGCATAAATGGTGGAGTTTTCCCTCCTCTGTATTTTTTTCTACAGTCGTGAATGACGGGCGTATCTTCCCTGTCAATTTTTGGCCCCAAGCATCCACGAGTACGTGGACATCTCTGATTGGATGTGGGAAGGTGGGTCATTCGGGTCACTTTTGGAATTTTGGTTTTTTATGAAGAAAGGAAGTGTTCAATCGAGCCCAAATTGGCTAAGTATAGAAGGACCGTGCGGAAGGTGCCATGTGTCTCTTCGGTGCACTTTTGGTATGGTGCACAAAAGTGGAGACCCCAAATGTGCGCAGGCCCTCCACGTGGTCAGAGTCTAAAAAGATAAAGCCAGCCGATAAATCAGCTAAGTATAAAGAGAAGCCTCCCACGCGTCCCAAGGTGCACCTCCAAAGGCCAAGTTCAAAAAGCAGGATCCTAAGTGAGCAAGACTCTGCCACATGCCTCATCATGCAACTCAGAAGTGAGACCCAAGGGACAGACCCCAAATAAGTGCCAACTCTCCACATGTTCAGAGCCTCAAAAAGGTTAAATTGGTCGTTGAAAGGTCTAAGGCCAGTGGAAAGAACCACTGTGTCAGCTTGGTGCAACTTTCAAGAGGTGAAATACAAAGTGAGTCCCCAAATAAGCGCGAAGCTTCCACGTGTCCAGAACCCAACATAGTCTCTCCTAAATAAGCAGAAAGAGGACCCAACCAAAAAATGGAGAAAGAGGATCCATGTGCCTGGGCCCAAATCGATTAAGTACAAAAGGATCGAGTGGACGGAACATTGGCGCCACGTGTGTCTCATCGGTGCACCTTCAAGGGTCGAAGCCAAAGGTGGTCCCCCAAACGAGTGCTAGCCAACTTTCCACGTGTCCCAGGTCCAAAAAGGGAACAAAGTCGGCCATTGAATCGGCTAAGAAAGGAGTATAGAAGGTGTTTATTGGACTAAGCCTCCACGTGTAGAAGCTTGGCAGCCTCCAACTTCAATGTGCAAAAGGTCAAAATCTAGAGGCAGGTCCCAAATGTGTGTTGAGCCTCCACGTGTCCAGGGTCAGACATATGGCCCCACCAAACAAAAGGGACTTAGCCAAAACACAAAGAAACAAAGGCAAAGCAGCGGAAGGAGCCACGTGTCTCTTCAGCACTCTTTCAAGAGGTAAATCCAAACAGAGTGTCCAAGGCCAAATGAAGATTGCATTCAAAAGTCAAAGTGGGAGGTGGAGTGAGCCTTTGAGATTTTGGGTCGTAAAAGGACATAAAGCCTTCACCAAATGAAGGGAAAAAGTCAAATGTTAAGCCCACATCGAAAGTCAAAGTGGGAAGGTGCAGGTCTGATAGAGAACTTTGAGATTTTGAGCCTTGTTTCCATAAAAGGCGTAAAGTGATAAAGTGAATTTTGAGCCCCACTCATGCCAAGAAAAAAAGTCAAATGTTGAGCCCACATCAAAATTCAAAGCAGGGAGGTGGGTCGGTGGAGAACTTTGAGATTTTGAGCCTTGTTTCCAAAAGAAGTAAAATTATAAAGTGAGCCGTGACTCCGTTACCACTCAGGTAAAGCCACGTGTCAGACCCAAATGCAAAATGTGAAGTTTGCGGGCTTGCGGGGCTATGGGGAACTTTTGCACTTTTGCATATTTTGCGCTAAAGGTGCAATTTCAATTTCGGGCCCGCGGATCCATTTTTGAAAAATTGCATTTTCGCCATTTTTGTATGGATTCGATTCAAATATTCAAATGAGCATAACTTTCACTCCAGTGCTCGAAATTTGACAAATTTTATACTGTTGGAAAGGTCTTGGTCTCCTCTACGCCATGGAAGCATAAAATATTGTTTTTAGTAGGAGTTAATGGTTAGAAATATCCATTAAAAATGTATTTCAAGCCATTAATGTGGGATTTGATTGCTTTTGATTTGGTAAACATGGAGAGCCGACTGGAAATCTTGATTTGGGTGAAAATTCAGCCATTAATATGGGAGACTGCTTCAACTAGATTTGATCTGATCTTCCATCCTTCCTTCTTCAGCACCAAAGACATACAGAACCAGATTTGACAGATTGTAGGTAGATTTGTAGGGGCATTGATGGTTGGTGGTTGAGCTTCCAAATCATATTTTTTTCCTTCTCTTCTTCTCCTCTTTTCACTTCATCTATAAATGTAAGAGCTTGGCTCATTGCAAATGTTGGACTCTGATACTTTTGAAGTGTAATTATAGTCGAAAGTAAATCAATACAGAAGGATTTTCCCCTTTTCTCTATCTTCCTCCATTGTCCCTTCTTGCTTACCTGAAATTTGTGGATCATTTATCTTCTGTGATAAGAAACTTTGTGTTCTTATTGATATGATTTCTAGAACTTTGTGTCTATGGAATGATATCTTATGTTGTGAATGTGAATGATTCTATTCTGTATCACTCTTGCTCAGTACATATAGGGTTATACTCTATTATCTATATTTCCTGAAAGTATTGTTATATTCTTCTCTTTCCTTTCTTCAGTTCTTCCATTCGTTTGTATTGATAATCTATTTTGGTATAAAAGCATTTCAAGATGTCAGAGGTCCAACCTTAAGATGAAAGTGTACATTTGTATATAAGCTTTGTTGTTTGCTTTCAATAAGGGAACCTCTCCCATAAAGAGGAGGGACTTGTTGTCCCCTGACTGTGGTTTTGATTAAAGTACCATTTTAAAACCCAACCCTCTCAAAAGGTGTTACTAACTGTTTGGAGTTAATGTGTTGATAATATCTTCGTAAAGGCAAGTGTCCTTAACCCTTCCTTTTTCTTTATGTTTAATGTGATTGATTATATTTTATGTATCATGTATTTTACTAGGATAGAGTAGCATATTATTGTCTATTGCATTATTCTTATTATTGGCCCTTATATTTTACAACTACATAACTTTAGAACCCTAAGATTAAATATCTTATAATACTAGCTTACTATTGTAGACACTCAAATTTGGTAATTGCACTATGGAAACCCCTTGATTTGACTATGCACTCTTGTTATGATAAATACAACTTCTCCATTCCTACTTAGCACTTTCCAAGGTCCATTGTTTAGCTTGCTTATCCTTACACACTGACATGTCAACACATTTTGAGAATACAATGCACAAAATTAATATAAAAACATATGTTTATCAACTCCAAACTTCATGTGGCATATTTCCTACTCCAAGTCAGGACCATACAACATGGTCAATGATTTAACCTAAATTCGTTGATTCTCTCTAGGGATGTTAACCGATGGTAGATTATCCTAATCAATTAGTTACCAAAGCTAATTGTAGCAATATTAGAAATAACCATTCAGTAATGATAAACAACAATAGATAAAACACTAATGATGAGTGAGAGAAGACAACTTAGTTGATATCCTACTCTATGTGATGATCTAGACTAGTTTGACTACTGAAATAGGCTGAAAATGACCCATAAAAGCCTCGTTGTTGAAAATGCATGTTGAACTGCCGCATAGACCAAAGTGGATGGCACTGGCCAAAACATACCCCCGATACAACCCTTTATGTATGCTCATATCCCTTCAAATCCTCTACCCCTAATATTTTATGGGTATGTGTATTGTCTTTTGATTTTCTCTTATTTAGGATTTTAACTTCCAAAATTGTCTGATGCTCACTGTGCAACCAATTGATCATTCAAAACCTTGGATAGCCAAAAAGTATTGCAAAACAAACATTAGGTGGGTTGTGAACACTCTCGTGCACCACAGATGTCGCCACTACCTCGAAGAGGGCTCAAATCACACATCATTCTCACCTAACATGTGATTTATAAAATGTATGCAACTAAATAGATAACCATGATATTGTGACAACGAGGTTGTACTTGCACCTTTGCCCTAGCTTGACTTGGAATGATGATATGTTCATTGTATTTGCAAATCTGAGTGGATGACCACCCTAGAAAGAGTATGTAGAGTATATGAATCTCAAGGGAGCCTTAGAATGAATCTTCTTATGATTGTTCTTAGTGTATGCTCATTAGGATCTTTGAGTCTCAAGTTTGCATGATCTCATCTTTGATAATGGATGAATAAGTAGCTTATATGTGTGTTCTTGATATGGAAAGCTCAGATAAGGCTGAGTAGAAGTGTCCAAAAAAAATGAATTTGGAAAAGTGTCATTGGAGGGAAAGGGACCAGGGAAGATGGGAAGGGCCATAACGTACAAACTCTATGTCCCATTATAGGTGCTTTGGTCTGGGATGCATGTGTAAATGATTTAAAAATTGGAATTGTATTGTATAAGGGTTTAACCTGATTCTATGGACTAATACAACCATTCAATGAATAAATGAGTTGTGTGTGTAAGCAAGAATGAATGGTATATAGATAAGGATAACACGATTGACAATTTGGACAAGTGTGGGCTAGTACAAAAGTGTTGTACAATTTGTGTTGTTACAAGGCATCAATTTCCAAAATGAGTGTCTACAATCAAGAATTTATATCCGGCCTTGAGCCATTTGTATGATCTCAGAACAATATGTCCTCAAACTTTGCTTTCAAATTCATATCTTTCGATGGATCTTATACTTCATCTGGGCTATCCTTTCTTAGATAAATCATCTATGAAGCCCTATATAAGTAAGTAAACACCACCTCATTTGCTAACCTGGAACTCTTGAGGTAATGCATTAGATATTTCACTTCATACACTTACAAAAGACATCCAAAGCTCCCTAAATATCATAATGTCACATCTGAAGTCATTAGGGCAACACCCACATCAAGTATGAAGCTAAAAAAAAAGGTTAAGGCGAAAATATCTCTCATCTACAGGCACTTAAACATCCTCTCTCTGAGTATTTTAGCAAGAGCGAAGTCAAAACAATCATGGTCAAATCAAATGTTGAATCAGATTGATCTATCAAGATATCACATGTTAGGTGGATAACGAAGTGCACTTTGAGCCCTCTTCATAGTAGTGCTAACATAATGTTTATTTTGTAGGACTCTTCATCCATATATAGGCTTTTAGATGTTGATCCCTCCATACAAAGTGTAGACAAAATTACGCTCTTTGGGTAATCATCTAGTCATGATTACATAATACTATTCATATAATTCCTAAGTAAGAAAAGTACTAATTAGCCCATGTCTTTAGCCACATTTCTTTTGTTTTTATTGCTACTTTCAGTCTTACACCATTACTTTCTTAGTCAACATTTTTACTCTTCGACATTTGTCATCTTAGACATCAACACCCAGCCAGTATGTCAACGCCATGCACCCTTGTCCCCTCTAGGCGCCCATGTCCTCTTTGTACTTTACTCATACTTTTTGGGTCCTTTATAGTTGTCTGAGCATCTTACCTTTTTGGTAGTCGGCCTTTTTGGGGTTAGTTACAAAATTCAAGCAAGGGAATCATATAAATATAAAGTTATGTGATCATAATAAAGGACCAAACACTAAGCATTAGTTATCACCACCCAAGGTTGCATCCATCAAGGCATTTAAGAGCTCCATTACATCCATCTAGCTCCATCACAAGGGACACAAGGTTGGTTTTCTGCATCACACTTCATATGATGGAAGTTCATTCTATTCCATGTACACATCTACTTACATCTTCTACATCTAGCCATTGCTCGTTATCAAGTACAACACACATAAGAGCCACCTAGGGCATGGTTCTGCACACACACACACATAAAGAACTATATTGGGTCTGAGATGTAGTGTAACATTTAGTCATAATTTCACCATTGTGACAACTGAGGACAGTCTAACCCCTCATTTTCCATATTTCTTTTTTAGGATTTAATGTCTATGTGAGGGTTTTGCAGGTGTATATTTCATTGCAGGTTTCTAGTGACCTCAACGATCTTGGTGCAACCTCAAAACGATCAATGATGACTAAAGGCAGACACCTTGTGACACCTTAGAGGAGGTTTTTTAAGAATTTTCATAGACCGAGGTGCCCAGTAATAGGTCTAGGGTGCCCGCGGGTTCCCCTGTCCCTCTCCAGAAACCCTAATCAAGTTTGTTCTTCTAGTTTTGCATTTTTTTGGGCTTCTGTGTGATGATCATTGCTTCTTCTTTTCTAGTTTTACAACTCTATGCTATCTCCAAAACTTTGTGAATCAGATAAGCCTTTCTACCCTCTCTTTGCACTTAGGGTTTTCAAATTACATTGCTTAGTTTGCTTAAGCGTATTACTGTACTTAATTTATTATTCATTTACTGCAATCTTGCATTCAGATTAGCCATATAAATTACATTTTAGCTTAATCATTTTGGTGAAGCCCACTCGTGATCAGTCTTTTGGATCCTTTGTTCACACATCATGTTTTCTATCACAACTCCTAAAGTTGCTCAAATTTATCTGTATGATTTAATTCAAATGCATTCTAATTTCCAAGTTGTTTTGAAAAAAGCCTTAGACACCATGTATCTCCCTAGCGCTACGCCACCACATCAAGTGAGTGTTATTTTAGATCATCTATCTGAAAACCCTAGTATTCATGATCCTCCATCTAATCAACTAATGTTGGACTCAATTCAAGATTTACATTATTTATTTCAAAACAAATTTCAGGCTATGGAATCCATGATTACATCTCTTAAATCTGAAATCTAACATCTTAAGGATGCTTCTCATGATCATGTTTGTTCTTCTTCTACATCTCATATTCATTCTATGTTTGTTACATGTGCTCATATCAGTGAGCCTCAAGTCATACCATTACCAAAGCCTCTCACCTTTGATCGCAATACTAAGCAACATGACATTCTTACTAAGTTCCTTAGGCGTCAATTGCTCACTTTACCATCTACTCAAGTCTATCCTCCTCATCGATTGGAAAAATATTAGGGCCATCCATATTACAATTATCATTGAATCAATGGACATAATGACAATGATTGTTATGATTTATAATGAAGAATCAAGCATCTTGAGCGTTAATGTTTTATCTCATTCCCTACACAACATTTCATTGTATGCCCATCTATAATCATTACATCCCAATGGGTTCCTAAATCTGATTTGTCTATGTCTAATGAACATCATGACATTACTTCCCACGTTCCTTCTATGGAAAACTAAGTGCCACCTAAGCAACCTCCATTAAAAATCAGTTCAACACTTCCTTCTACCAAGTCATCTACAGTATTACCAAGTCTAATTAAGTAACCTCCTCTAAAGATCAATGTAACTCCTCGACCTCTCAAGTCATATACGGTAAATAAACAACCACTCACTACGTAAGACTACCAAAATCTAGTTAACCTCTTTCAAATTACACCACTCAAGGCTCCTCCAACATTACCACATCAGCGTCCCATCACTTTTATTAAGGAAATTACTCCTTACGTTGATCCACTTAGCATCTTTGACTAGATCTTTGCCGCTTACATACTTGAGGGGCATTATAGATTCTTCCCCCCACCTTGCATTGCTATCCAATGTCAATATCATCACATGTACTTGACGCTTCATATTAATATTCTCTAAACATTTTTACACACCTCTTGATACATTTGCATCATCATACCCTGATGACACACTAGTTATCTTGTGGTTCTTACACTACTGTTCAGGGAGCTCTTACATTAAGAACCCTGTTTCATCTTCGTATTACATGCTTCCTCAATATCTCTATTTATTACATAATCACTTGTACATACATACATCTATTACTATATATCACCAGTCTCCCATGTGATACAATCTTTCATCAACTATCATGTCAGCTATACACTATCAATTACATTTCATCATCTTCACACCTCACCTATCTATCTATTCTAAACATCATTCATCAAATAACACACTCATCGTCATGCACTTAGGGGGGCATCGCACTTACTCCACCCACACCTTTTAGCCTTATCAACTATCATACATCTTACACATGTCGCATCTAGTATTTTACATTCACCATACACATCTCATTATATTTGCATCGTCATTACCCGACAACACACTCTTGTGCTTTGGTTCACACTTGACTATTGAGGGCATACTATACACATGAACCTTGCACACTGCACACTATGGCTCAGGATGTGACCCCAGAGCCATATACATGGTTAAGATCCATTAGAGCACCGAGGAGGGTCGAGGCTAGACCAGGGCCCACAGGAGAGTAAGTAGTACCTCTTGGGCTAGATGAGGTAGATGCGATGATAGAAGTGATAGACTCAAATGATGCGGGGTGCATGGATGCCTATCATGTATGGTGGGAAACACATCAATGGGTATTCTTGTTTCCATTATTTGCAAAAGCAACAAGATTACCACATAGAGGAGTGGGAGAGGGGGAAGCACATGCCCCCGACAATGTAGCAACAATTGTAGCAGAGCGTGAGTATTTGTATAATTATGTTGTGATGTTTTATGTGCCTGCATGATAGTGTTGGTTATCTAATGTGTTGTAGGTGACGTGTATTGGTCGTTGATAGTGGACACTTGCATCCACACATTGACACAGAATGTGTTGACCGACGTACATGTGGGCAGAGGGATACTAGAGTGTGTGGATGACATTGCAGTGGTGAACAGTTTCAGTTTCTATATCAGCAATGACGTGTATTGTGTTCTTGGGTGAGAGGGATAAGGCATGCGAGGAGACACAATGAGTGAGAGAGGCTGCAGGCGGTGGTCAATTAGTGCAGGATGTGTTTGCATAATTTTTGACCCTTCAAAGTTGTTTTACTAAGAAGTGTACAAAGAATACCCCTATTACGTAAGCAAGTGGAGAGGTATAGGAGTTGCGGTCAATGACATCGAGTGAGTGGCAAGGCTTCTGGTTTGAGAGCTCTCGTAGTACCAAAGAGCAATAGCGATGATGAGATTTGAGTTGTATTGTTGTATATTATGTAGGTGCATTACCCCCCCAGTGATGAGATGTTTTTGTAACCATGATTACACTCGATATATATATATATATATATATATATGTTGTTAGTGGTATTTGATGTTTATATTCGCTATGTATTGACTAATGAGATATGATTTGTGAATGATTGTATTGAACGTCACTCATGATGTGGAGTTATTAATATAATGTGATTAATGATGTATGATCTTGTGATTATTGTTGTAATTTATGAAATGTGGTGGATATTGTTTATGGTTGTTGATTGAAATTTTTAGGATGATGATAGACAAAAATGCATAGTGTGATGATGATATAATGTTGACAATAATGGATGATGTATGTAATGTGATTGTGTGACCAAAATTGTAATAAATTATTGATTAATATGTACTGAGATAAATGACCCACATGTTATTATGATTAAGATGGGGGGAAATTAACGATGCCCCCTAGTGTATAGATGATGAGGTTCATTTAGTGAAGACCCCTTAGTATTCAAGAATGAACCACATAAAACAAGAGTGCATCATCAAGAAATGATTGAGTCCGCTAGATGGATCGACGAAGCGCGTGATGATAGGTTATTATAGAAAATCCCTCAATAGTCATGTAAGAATTGTAAGAACACAAGTGCGTCATCGGGGGGTAAGGTGATAGTAATCACTTACCAAAGACTAAGGCGGCGTGAAGTGGTGGAAGCATGTGACATGAGAGCAATGTGAGCATATGAACCAAACTGAATATCATGTGAAGTTACGGTGGGATGGATGAATGTGGAGGGATGTGGCAGTTGATGTGAAGAAATAGCATGATGTTGTGGATGAGATGGATGAAGTATATGTGGTGGATGCGATGGTGAAACTAGATGGATGGATGTGGTGGAGAGAACGTAGTAGTGATAACCTATGGCGATGGACGTATAATAACTTTAGCATTAGATGGAGAAGAAAACTCAACCTGAGTATAAACGCACTGACGAGGTAGAGGAGAGATGGACCACTTGTGTGAGTGAGGTCCAAATTAAATGATGCCCTTATCCTCTAATTGTTGTAATCTATCATGATGGCTAAAGCAATCATTGTCCCTATGGCCATCGATACAATGATAATTACAATAGGGTTGATCACACTGACGATGTAGACAATGTTTTGGATGATGTTAATTGGAGGGCAGGAGAATTAGATGCTCATTAAGTAAAACACGCAACACATCATGTGGTCAAATGTGATGAGAGAAGTGCAATGGCTCATGTGAAACAAATGAAGTAGATGGAGAAGTAGTCTATCGTGGAGGAGGAGGAGAAAGATGTATTTGTGATGTAGTAGGTTGATTTTGCTTGCTAGGTAGAGATGGAGATTGAATGGGTTGCTCAACTAGTGGAAATGGAGAATAACTAGATGATATCACAATAGGAGGAGGTGGAGGATCAATAACACGTGCTGAGAGAAGGTCCTGCTCTAGATCAATAAATTTATAGTATAAGAGTATGAATGACTCGTATGTATCGTATTGCAATCATTTCTTAAGGGGGGAATTAGAACATGACAAAAGATTAATTACTTTTCAAGATCAATAGGTTGTAATACTAATTGATGCGTACAAACATTGAATCGTAAAATATAATCCTTGATAGGTTAAGATGTGCCCCGATGTAAAGTAGGTATATGATCATAAGTAACTCTAGGGCCATTTTTGATGATAAAATGATGGAGGAAGGCATCCTCCATATCACAGTAAGTACTTATATACCCAAATGGAAGATGAGTGTACCATTGTAATGCATCATCGGTAAGACTATGTTGAAAGGCCTTAAGCAATAATCTATCATTAGAATAGGAAGCCATAGCCATGTGGTAATGTTGGAGATATAAGTGAGGGTCACTAGTGCCATCAAAGCATGTGAATGTAGGCATGATAAATTCCTTAGGAAATGTGGAGTTATGAATCTTCTTAGGAATAGGGTTACCATGTAATGAATTGTTATCCATTGAAGCATAATAGGCCCTACTTTCTAAAGTGAGTGACTGAACTTGAGATTGTAATTGGCTGATGGCATGCATGAGAGACAAAATTTCTTGTGAAGGAATAGTAGGAGATGACAACAATGTATTAAGAAATTGTAACTTACCATTGTGAGTAATCATGGGTACCTCATGAGAAGATAAAGGATATTCTGATACTAAAGGAACCCTAAGGATAGGTTCCAGAGAAGGAGATGGAATATCCATAGCAATGGTATGACTAGCATCAGAAACATCTGTAGGAGGTGAAGCAACTGATGGAGATACCTCAATAGGAGATGATGAACTAACAGATGTCGGTGAAGTGTTAAGATGAGATGAGATGGAAGGAGTAGAAGAAATAATAGATGGAGGTGCCTCATGCATTATGCTAGATATTACCTTAGGAGAAAGTGGGGTAGGAGATTCAAACTCAACAGTATGAAAATTAGTATAATCATGACTATCAATTGTATCATTGACATCAGATAAAAAATAAGATATGAAGATGTCATTAAACATACTATCAATAGGATCATCAACATAATATGAAAGAGTATGTGAATTAGTATGTGATGGATTAGGAGAAGCAATATCAGAAGTAGGAGAGTCGTGAGATGTAGCCATAGTAGTGGTCTGATGAGGAGGAGAATCAACATGAGAGCTATTGTCAAAACCTAACATGAAATCAATAAGAGAATCATCTAGAATTTACTTAGATAGGTCAACATGAGGATCACTAGTAGAAGTATAACATGGTGTACAATGAGTGAAGGCTATCAGATTCGAAACAATGCCAATGAAAATGGGAAAATTTTCAAAACTAGTAGGTACATATTTTTGACCATCTAAGATTTGTTGTTGAATATGGCCAAGTTGTTGAGTTGGGAACTTAATTGCTTAACAGAAAGCTTGTTTTTACATGTTGTTGGATTTGAAAGTGACCGGCATCGGTCAGGAAGTCACTGGCATCGGTGAGGTAGTGAATGGACATTAGTCAGTTATCAACCAACATGGGTCAAGAAGTGACAGTGACATCGGTCAGGCAGTAACTGACTTCGGTCAACCTGTGCGACAGTGCTTTGTTTTTTGGCCAAGAATTAGAATAAATATTTTTCTTTAAAGATGATTTCTTGATTGTAAAAGCATAGTTAGTGGCCCAGACACACACACATATATGCATGTATGCATTGTATGAGGGTATGAGAGAAGAAAATAGAAATTGTTTGCATGTTAGTTTTCTTGGTGAGCAAGAAAGAGTAGCTGAGTGAGGGAAAAATATTGAACATCTTGTGAGGTGTTGGAAGACAACAAATCTTCATTGTATTTCCTCTGTAAAGCACTGAATAATAATTTTGGTCGTTTCTTGGTGGACGTAGCCCACACTGGGTGAACCACGTTAAATCTGGTGTTATCTTTCTCTTGTTTATTTTATCTTCTGGTTTATTTCTGCATTCATTGCTTGTATGCTTTATCTGATTTTAGATTTGTGCAACATTGTTATATGGTTAAACCCCAACAATTGGTATCAGAGATTTGTTTGGAGGTTTTGTGTGTTGACAGGATTTACTCACAGAGGGTTTTCTGATTGAGTGGGAGCATAACAATGGAAGAAGATAGTAAATACCGAGTAGAGAAATTTGACGGTCGTAATTATCAACTATGGAAGATGCAGGTGGAGGATTATTTGTATCAGAAGGATCTATACTTACCGTTGGATGAGCATGCATAGCCAGACACGATGACTGATGAAGAATGGAAGGTTCTTGATAGAAAGGCTCTGGGATCTATAAGATTGAGCCTGGAAGCATCGGTGGCTTCAAATTTTACAGATGCAAAAACCACAGTAGAGTTGATGAAATCTTTAGCAAATTTGTATGAAACTCCTAGTGCTTCAAATAAGGTTTATTTGATGAAAAAATTGTTTAATTCTAAGATGCAAGAAGGTGGATTTGTATCTAATCATTTGAATGATTTCTGGTCTATTGTAAATCAATTAAAATCGGTAGAAATTCCATTTGATGATGAAGTGAAAGAACTTTTATTCTTATGCTCTTTGTCAGATAGTTGGGATAACTTGGTAATGGTTGTTAGTAATACAACGTCTGCTTCTAAAGGTTTGAAATTTGATGATGTGGTTAGTGTAATCCTTAATGAGGAAATACGCAGGAAAAGCTCAGGAGAAGCATCATCTAGAAACACTTTAAATGTAGAAAGCAGGGGAAGATCTAAGGAGAGATCATCAAAGAGAAAGAAGAATGGGAGATCAAAGTCAAGAAATGGCAGATCTAGATCCAAGTACAAAGATTTACTTTGTTGGAATTGTGGAAAGAGAGGACACGTAAAGAAGGAGTGTTGGTCCAAGGAAAACAAAGAGAATACATCAGACAAAGGTAAAGAGGAAAATGTTGCAAGTGAGGTAAATCAAGATGCCCTTATTCTCTCCTTGGATAATAAATTAGAATCTTGGGTTTTAGATTCTGGAGCTTCTTTCCATGCTACCCCTAATAAGGGTTATTTCAGAAATTATGTTCAGGGTGATTTTGGACAAGTTTATTTAGGAGATGATGAACCATGCAATATTACTGGTAAAGGTGATGTTCATCTAAAGTTACAGAATGGAAATCCATGGGTATTGAAAGATGTGAGGCATGTGCCAAGCCTCAAGAGAAATCTAATATCTGTAGGGAAACTAGGTGAATCTAGATGTGTGGTTACATTCACAGCCGATTCTTGGAAGGTTACCAAGGGATCTCTTGTTGTGGCAAGAGGTAAGAAGGTAGGAACTTTATATCTATCTACCTGTGTTACTAATTCCTTTTCTGTGCTATCTACTACAGATTCAGATGCAACCATGTGGCATAATCGGCTAGGCCATATGAGTGAAAAAGGAATGCAAATCCTAAAGGCTAAGGGTAAGTTATCATATTTGAAACAATTAGATCTTGAATTTTGTGAGCATTGCATATTTGGAAAGCAGAAGAGAGTGAGATTTCTCAAGGTTGGGTCAACAAAGAAGGAGCAGAAATTGGAGCTTGTACACTCAAATGTGTGGGGACCAGCTCAGGTAGCTTCTATTGGAGGATCCCAATATTATGTGACTTTCATTGATGATGCCACAAGGAAGGTATGGATTTATTGTATTAAGCATAAATCTGATGTTTTTGAGACTTTTAAAAGGTGGAAAGCCCTTGTGGAAAATGAAACAAACTTAAAATTAAAGTGTCTTAGATCTGACAATGGTGGTGAGTACTGCAACAAGGCTTTCAATGATTATTGTTCAGTGAATGGAATACGAAGAGAAAGAACGGTTCCTAGAACTCCACAGGAGAATGGAGTTGCAGAAAGAATGAACAGAACAATCATGGAATGTGCTAGAAGCATGAGGATACATGTCGGTTTGCCTTTGAAGTTTTGGGCAGAAGCAGTGGATACAATAGTGTACTTGATCAACTGTGGGCCTTCAACAACACTGGATGGTGG
This sequence comes from Taxus chinensis, assembly GCA_019776745.2. Lineage (NCBI taxonomy): Eukaryota > Viridiplantae > Streptophyta > Pinopsida > Cupressales > Taxaceae > Taxus > Taxus chinensis. The sequence continues at coordinate 728,239,714 of CM034154.1, forward strand.
AATACCAGAAGAAGCTTGGTATGGAAAAGAGGTAGATTTTTATTTTCTTAGATTTTTTGGCTCAGAAGCTTTTGTGCATGTTGATAGGGAAAATAGGAAGAAGTTGGATGCTAAATCTAAGAGATGTACTTTCATTGGTTATGGCTCTAGTGATTTTGGATATCATTTTTGGGATTTAGAAGATTCTAAGATTGTTAGGAGTCGTGATGTTGATTGGAATGAAAAAATAATGTACAGGGATCAGGTTTTGGTGCCTAAACATGAACATGTTGATGAGATTTTGAAGGAAAATCAACTTTCGGATCTAAAATAGACATCCATAGACACCGGTGTGGTTCTACAGAAGTTGGTGTCGGTCAGGCTAACCGGTATCGGCAGACAGGATCGGGTTCAGAACAGACAACTACTGGAACCGGTGTCGGTACTCCTCGAACTGGTGGCGGTGAGGCAACCGCAGTCGGTCGGTAGATAGAGGAATTGTGATCGGTTACAAACCGCAGTCGATATCAGGAGATTGACGTCGGTCACTGACAGAGATTGACATGAATGTGCAACAGGCACAAAATGAGCCCCAGACACCCCAAATCTCAGTGAGAAGGTCACAAAGAGTAAGTAGACCTCCAAAGAGATTTTCACCTTCCTTTTCTTATTTATTATTGACTGATAGTGGTGAACCAGAAAGCTTTGAAGAAGCAATGCAGGTAGATACCCACATGCAGTGGGAGCATGACATGGATGAGGAGATGGACTCCTTGGAACAAAATCAGACATGGGATTTGGTCAAGTTGCCAGCAGGTAAGAAAGCACTATCAGAACAAATGGGTTTACAGGATCAAGGAAGAAGAGGGTGGACTGAAAAGATACAAGGCGAGGCTTGTGGTAAAGGGATTTGCACAGAAAGTAGGTATTGACTTTGATGATATTTTTTCTCTTGTAGTTAAGATGAATTCTATTCATACTGTTCTAAGTTTGGTTGCAACAGAAGATTTGCATTTAGAACAACTTGATGTTAAGATGGACTTTTCTTCATGGTGATTTGGAGGAAGATATTTATATGCAGCAGCCACTTGGTTATGAAGTCAAGGGTAAGGAGAAACTTGTGTGTAGATTGAAAAAGAGCCTATATGGGCTCAAGCAAGCTCCAAGGAAATGGTATTTGAAATTTGACAGTTTTATGCATGAGCATGGTTATATGAGATGTGAATCTGACCATTGTTTTTATTTTAAGAAGCTTGAAAATGGGAGCTATGTTATTTTGTTACTGTATGTGGATGATATGTTGATTACAGGATCTAGTATGCAGGACATTGGTAAACTTAAAGAAAGGCTAGCTCACACATTTGCAATGAAGGATTTGGGAGCTGCAAAGAAAATCCTTGGCATGCAAATTCACTGAGACAAAAAAAACAAGAAGTTGTATTTGTCTCAGGAGGCTTATATCAATAAGGTGTTGGAAAGGTTTAACATGTAAATTCAAAACCTGTTAGTACACCTATGGCTGGACACTTCAAATTGAGCAAATATCAGTGTCCTTCATCACATGAGGAGGTTGAGTACATGGCACATGTTCCCTATGCTTCAGTAGTAGGAAGTCTTATGTATGCCATGGTTTGTACTAGACCAGACATTGCACAGGTAGTGGGAGTTGTGAGCAGGTTTATGGCTAATCCAGGTAAAGAACATTGGAAAGCAGTCCAATGGATTCTCAGGTATTTGAGAGGGACATCCGCATGGAGTTATGCTATGGAGGGTCAGATACTTCTTTACGTGGCTATGTTGATTTAGATATGGCTGGAGATTTGGATGGCAGGAGGAGCACCACTGGATATGTTTTCACAGTAGGTGGAACGATAGTTAGCTGGATTTCAAGATTGCAGAAGGTTGTGGCTTTGTCTACTACAGAGGCAGAGTATGTTGTAGCTACAAAAGCTAGCAAGGAGATGATATGGATGAGTAGGTTCATGGAAGAGTTGGGTAAGGAGCAAGAGGATTGCAGATTATACAAGTGATAGTCAGAGCGTGATCCATCTGGAAAAGAACTCAACATTTCATTCAAGAACGAAACACATTCAGTTGAGGTATCACTTCATACGACAGGTGTTGGAGGATGGGAAACTGAAGTTAGAGAAAATCCATATGGATGAGAACCCTGCGGATATGCTAACGAAGTCATTGGTAAAGGAGAAGTTGGAGCTTCACTCCACTTCTGTTGGTCTTTGAGTTTGAGACTTGAAGAGGAAGAAATGGGCCAAGGAAAAGGATCCAAGGATGGTGATGTACAGTATAGTGCAGTAACAATTGATCTCCAAGTGGGAGATTGTTGAGTGTGGAGCTTAATTGCTTCATAGAAAGCTTGTTTTTACATGTTGTTGGATTTGACAGTGACCGACATCGGTCAGGAAGTGACTGACATCGGTTAGATAGTGACCGACATCGGTCAATTATCAACCAAGCATGGGTCAGGAAGTGACCAACATCGGTCAGGCTGTAACCGACATTGGTCAACCTGTGTGACGGTGCTTTGTTTTTTGGCCGAGAATTAGAATAAATATTTTGCTTTAAAGATGATTTCTTGATTGTAAAAGCATAGTTAGTTTCCCAGAATAGATATATATGCATGTATGCATTGTATGAGGGTATGAGAGAAGAAAATAGCAATTGTTTGCATGTTAGTTTTCTTGGTGAGCAAGAAAGAGTAGTTGAGTGAGGGAAAAATATTGAACATCCTGTGAGGTGTTGGAAGACAACAGATCTTCATTGTATTTCCTCTGTAAAGCACTGAATAATAATTTTGGCCATTTCTTAGTGGACGTAGCCCACACTGGGTGAACCATGTTAAATCTGGTGTTATCTTTCTCTTGTTTATTTTATCTTCTGGTTTATTTCTGCATTCATTGCTTGTATGCTTTATCTGATTTTAGATCTGTGCAACACTGTTATATGGTTAAACCCCAACACGGGTATAATAGTGTTACTATATAGATCCAACGAGCTTGACGATAACAAACTCATCATAGATTGGATTGACACTAAAGTACGACATGATGGGTCGAGAAGGTGAAGAGCTATCATTAGCCATTAGGGTTTGAAATGGATCATAGGGAAAACTGTTCTAAAGTACGGGTTCACCAAAATGATTATTTAATCATTTATTATTTTAGTAATAATCTAAGAAGTACAACAATGTAATAACTGAAATACAAATGTTAGATAATTGGTATTTGATATTTTAATTGAACTTCTGAAATAAATGAAATAGGAGGGGAAATATACTAACCTGAAAATAACTTACCTCACAATAATCTGGGACTAGACAAAGTGATTTTCTGGTGGAACTGGATGTTGTGACGAACCTTAGCAAATTGTAGAAGTGACAAATCTAGTAGACTGGGGCACTTGGAGAAGGGAAGGGGTGTTTATGGGCGCCCTGGTTTGAAATATGAGCTCCCTAATATGCAGAGTGACTCGTAAATTGAATCTGATATGGTTACTAGAACCTTCGCAATATTTCACCTTTGATTTGGTTGGTGTAGCACTTGCTTTGCTGATGTCATTGTAAATCTCCAATAAATAATCTCCTACAAAACCCCATACAAAAGCATCAAACCCTAAAAAAGAAAGATATACATGAATGGGTTGGATTGTCCTCAGCTGCCAAATGGATGGACTTATGAATGAGCATTGCACTACATATTAGACCTATTGTAGTTCTATGTGCTTGTGTGTTCAATCATGTGCCTTGGGTGCCTTAGTGCACATTTTGACGCCAAAGGTAACGGGCAATAACTAGATAAATTTTACAGAATGGTGGATGGCAATAGAATAGACTCCCCTTCATATGCAGTGTGTGATGCTAATAATGTCTAAATGGCAGTCCCTTACCTTATGTTGATAGCTAGCCATTTATGTAGAAATAATCTGCGCTTAAGATAGTGTATATGTTGTGATCATAAAGGGATCTCTTGCTCAAATTTCAACACTAATGACCTGACATGCCGACTAGTGCCTAGGGGAATGGGAGAACAATCCATAAAGACCAACCTCGAACCTATAAATTAAAACCAAGTGTGACAGAGACCAGGGGGGGCTAGAAATGAGGACTGAGGCACCTACATGCACCCTAATCCCTTCCTAGGCGCCCTAGTCAAAGACAATCAAAGACTAGAGACGACAACTGAGTGAATAACGACGGCTAAAACTCCTTGAGAGATGACTAGAATTGTGCAAGTAAGTGATGACTGTGCAAGACACACAAAAATAATGACCAACTAGACTGATGACATGACTAGGGGATGGGTCATTAGTGAATACTTTTACTACGCAAGATCCATATATAAAACAACATACTTGATGGTATAATTATATTAGTAAGTGTGTGATTTTGTGACTACATTAGGGCATGATTTCGCACACACATACACAAAACTACATTGGGTCTGAGATGTAGCGTAGCGTTTAGTCAAAACTTCACCATTGTGACAGCTGAGGACAGTCTGACCCCTCATTTGCATCTTTCTTTCTTAGGATTTGATGTCTATGTGAGGGTTTTGCCGGTGCATATTTCATTACAAGTTTCCAGCGACCTCAGATAACTTGGTGCGACCTCAGAGTAATCAAAGGAGACTAAAGGCGAACACCTTGCGACACCTCAATGGAGGTTTTATGAGAATTTACGCAGACCATGCACCTAGAACAAGTCTAGGGTGCTTGTAAGTGCCCATGTCCCTCTCCAGTGCCCTAGTCCAACATGTTCCTCTAGTTTTGCATTTTTCTAGACTTCGGTGTGACGGTAACCTAGTGCTTCACATTTTCTATTTTTATAACTTTGTGCATTCTCCAAAACTCTATGAATTAGCTAAGCCTTTCTGCCCTCTTTTTACACTTAGGGTTTTCACATTTCATTACTTAATTTACTTGAGCGTATTGCCTTACTTAATTTATTATTCATTTACTACAATCTTGCATTCATAATATGCATATAAATTACATTCTAGCTTAATCATAAAGAACCTTGTTGCATGTGTGACAACTAGGGTTCGATAATGATATATAAATCCAAGAAAGTGAACACCCTATAAACTTACAGAAACTGAATCAGAGTAGGTCCAAGTTTGTAGAGTTAGGTTTGGACTCTACGGTACGGTCCTAACAGTTTGGTACGACCCTGAACCAGGTGGATCCATAATCACCATTTCATTTTTAAAGGTTATTCAAGTTCAAATTACCCATTTCTAATAGTGTAGTATGTAATCAACTAAGTGCCTCTTTCCATCTCATTTGTACTTCAAATTGTATGTGTTTGATTGTATGAATAATTGATATGATCTAAAGTGTAAATCTGAGTGTTTTGAATAATGTAACATCTGTAATATTAATTAAAATAAAACCTAATTAAATTGACCTAAAAATTAATTAAGGGTTAAATAACTAACTTTATTCTCACAACCTATGCTTCTAGTAGAATCCCATCCCCTATCTTATACACAAGCTTTTGAATCCTATATATGATAGTGTGTGGATTATCATCTTCCAAATCCATGATTGTTACACCTCTTGGTATTTTATTTTGGATTATATGTTGGCCCTAGTATGATATTCTACTTATAGCGTAGTCTATATTATCGAGAAGAGAAAGGATAATCATATTTACCATCTTAGGTCACATATAATATCCACTTTAAATCCGTCATAACAAACAATGTAACCTAGTTACTTTGCCTCATTGGCCTAAAAAACAAACTTACAAAGCTTTGCATAAAGATTTTGTTGTTTGAGAGTTTGTAAAACATGATCAACATGGTGCACATGGTCTTTTTATTTTTTGTTCTATTTACTAACATATCATTGAAGAGCACCCAAGACAAACTTACTTAAAAATGAATTGAATATGGAAATCATTCTGAATTTTAAATATAGAGGGGAATTTGTGATATCAAAATACATAATATAAAGTCATCATGACACCTCATGTGTATGGAGTATCTTCTTCCTCAATTTTGATTTGATGATACCCCAACTCGAGATCTAGTTTTTAAAAAGTTCCATCTAAATCATCTACTAAATACTCAATTACTTGAATATTAAACTCATATTTCACTAGTTTGGGCATAAATGCCAATTGTAGTACTTATTACACACCTTATAATTAGTAAAATATATTCAATTTGGTTGTGACAAATATTACCTACTTTCGTAATCTCATTAAACTAGTATCTCAATATCACTCTTTTGCACATACATGTATCTGCATAGTCAAACAATGGGTGGCTTGATTGTTAGTACAATTTAAATGGCCTAATATATATCTTTTAGGTAAAAGTCCTTTTATCATATCCCCAAATACAATAGAATGTTTATCAAATATAAATTAGTGTTGATATATGAATATTTTATGGCATTTCTTAAACTAATGGCTATACCACCATCTTGATCATGATGAATTAGACTTTTGGGGTTGGAAAGATAAAGTAGTCTAAACATGCACTTAAATCAATTATCACATACACTTTTTGTTTCTCTAGAAATCTCATTACTTTCAGGGGTTACAAGGTACTAATCCTTAATATTAAATGATAAGATATGATCGATTGTATATCCTAATGGCGTTTCCTCAAGTTACTTTTCTATCTCAGATTATTATTCATCTTCCTCCTCACCAGCTTCTTCAATGTGGAATAGTTTCTTCTTTGTGCATTTATGTACTTTACCATATTTACTAACACAATTAAGACATAATCCTTTTCCCTTTATGATTCAATTTCACAAGGCATTAATATAGTTGGTTGAGGGAAGGACTATTTAAAGATCTTACATTCTTTGATGCTAGGGAATGTGTGTCTCTTAGTAGCCCAAACCTTTTGCTCTACTTGTTTTTCAATGGTAGTAGACTCAAAAAATAAAAATAGACCAAATAAATGTACTTCATGTTGAATGTGGTCTACTCTCAAGGATAGGGTATGAAATTATAGAATATAATCCTCGATCATACATATTTGTCTTAGCTTGGAAAATTGGTTAAATTAGTTATCCACAAGAATGTTATTATAGTGTGATATAAGCTTCCCCACAAAGGTAGACCATATGACAACACAACCCTTCTTTTTAAATTTTGATTATAAATCCATTGATACTAAATTCCCATCATATGGATGCCACTGTAACTTTATACATGTATGGAACCAAATGTAGATTAAAAAATACTCCATCTAGATGGTCCAGTTGAGTTGTTGCTATAAAAACTTGTGCATGCCTAACTTTGAAATAAAGTGTTAAGATCTTGAATTCAAATTGCTCATGTGATGATCTAGAGCTTTATTAGATTCTATATTGTGCATATTCAACAATCTATTTGAATTAATAATGTGTGGATTCAATGATCTAGTAGGAGCAATATAATGACTTGTCTCTAGAGTTTTGGGCCATTAAACAAATGTTGTAATGCTACAAAAAATTGGATAGATATTACAATCCAAACCACACTTGCACTATTGGTTTCTATGGTTTCTTGGAGTCGATCTATATAATCTTTCATAGCCATCTCTTTCAGTTTATATTTGACAACCTGTTGTGTTATGCTTTTGGGAGACTTTATTGTTTTTCCCTGGTTACCAATCCTATTGGATCTACATTGGAGTCCATATGGTCCTTCATACTATTTACGTTTTCTAGTGGCCATGTAAGATAACCCTGTGTTGATTTAGTTAAATGTCTTTTCCAAATAGAAAACAATTATCTTACTAAGTCAAGCTTGATCCTCCTTATGAACTGACTACTCCTATAAATATGTAATAAAGAAATTATCAAATGACCAAGTCAAAAAATATGTGTGCAATAGGACAACCAAACATATCTGGAGATACCCACTAGACTAAGGACATAATAACCGTCCAATATAATTATATATATTTTAAATATATTTAATAGTTATTGATTCATATAAAAAGTTGTCTGCACCAGAATTAAATTATATGATCTCAAATCCTCATACATTTAAGCCAAAGCTCCCTAAGAGCAATTCGTAGTGAGACTAAATTTTCTTTCAAATGCACCCATGTTTGGGCAAAACCTCGCTCTGAAGTAGTCTAGTTAGGATTACATCTCTTTCATATCTAAAGCCTCTTGAATTAGTAAACATCGGGGCACAAAAGCTATTAGCTTTTATTCACATTAGAGAAAAAAGATCTTTCAAACCCATCTACATTGGAACAAAAAAGAATCTCGAAACCATTCACAATTGCATTAAAATATTTTACAACTATTCATGCTAAGGCTAAAACTATCCACATTTGAGTATACACTCTCTCTCAACCATCCACATTCAAGTCAATTCTCTCTCAAACCCATACACATTAAAAACTAATGTGTCAAAACATCCTTAACAATGTCAAATATAATACTTAAAATATTAATAAGAAAAAATTAATTTCTAAACCAATCATATATTGAAATTATAACTTTCTCAAACCCACACATAAAACCTAATATATTAGTTAGAAATGGTTTAACCTCCAAATATATCACAACACACCATCAAAGTAGCCAACAATTGGTGACCAAATGTGAATAATTCATGTAAAGCTCCACTAAACCTTAATGACAACTATCCCTCATATCTACATTACCTAGTCAAAGGAAATTTGATACCCTACACAACTTAATCAAAGGAAAATTAAGAGAAAATATGGAGCATTAACAACCTATTTGAAGGAAGAATGGTCAAATGGCCCTACATATAGTTAGTGAGTTTACTTCCCACCTCCACCCAAAAAGGAAATTATCACCCAAATCAACACAAAAGGACAAGGTGAATGTGTCCACACAAAAGAAGCTTTCTTTCAGCGAGGTTAACTCATTGGTTGTCAATGACTAAAAATAAGATAAAATTATACCATAAAATTCTCAATACGGTAGGTCTAGCAGGAGGTGGTCAAAGAGAAACTATTGAGAAACAATACATAACCATGAATTTCTTCTTGGTATTTGTTTTTTTCTAAAGGTGGTGTTGGTGTTTCGGTTTACATTTTGATATTCTCCCACATCAAATTGGTGGAGTATATATCTTTTGGATGTAGAATTTGGTCTTTGCCCTGCCTTGCATTGCAATGGGCAATGTCGTTAAAATGGCGTTGTAGGCATTGCAATTGAACAATGCATGTTTCGTCTGCTTCTGCCTTCTTTCCCCTCCTTTCCAATATTGTTATTCCCCACTCTTTTTTGCTCCGTTCTTCTTCTGAGCGCCGCCTCCTCCTGCACATTGCTGAGCTGGGTATTGATTGATTGAATGAATGAATGAATGCATGAATGAATGAAAACGGTGAGGGCTGTATCACAGCAGGATCGAGTCTCACAGATACAGATAATCCTCTGTTTTTGCTCTAGGGTTGGTCTAAGGTTGGTGCCTTCTGCTCCGATCGTATGACGTTTTTTTATTTATTTCTTGCAGGTCTTTATCTCCGAGTCTTCTTCTGGGAATAATTACCCTTAACGAAATTTGCGGAAAAATTCCTGCTATTTAGTTTATTCTTTCTTTTTAATGGGTGTACCCCCAAAATAAAATCTATGCTTTAGTGGGCAGTCCTCTACCTGTAAATTCGAAAAACAATTATCTGGTCAATTTTACAAGGAATTTGCTTAATGTGTTTGCTTTTTATTAGCCTTCAAATACCCGGAGCCATATTTATCATTTTTTGGGGAAAATTTTACAAGCAATTGTTGAATGTGATTGTTTTGTAGTCTGCTTTAAATTTCAGCTTTACTAATTTTAATTTAGAAGCTAAAAATAAGACTGGTTTGGATGTGGGTACTGATGGGATTGATGGATTTTTATAATTTTCTCCCGGTTAATTATTTTTAGATATTCTGTAAATTATTTTTTGAAGGGCAATGGTACATTTACCTAACTGTCCACATATTTTCATGCCTGGCCTTTCGTTTGATCGCCTGGGTCCTTACAAATTAATTAAGTAGGAGGTTTGTTTCTTCAATACAAGCATTGGGGTTTTTCAGGTGTCTGTTATTTTGCAACGATGAATAGAAAGGCTCAATGATATATGTTTTTATGGTAGCAGTTGGGGATTTCTGGCCTAGGGAATAAATACTTTCGGTATAGGATTAGGGTTTTTAAGGGTCTATTATTGACAATGATGATTTGGAAAGCTGAATAGTATGGTTCTTTTTTTAGCATTTGGGGATTTCTGGCCTAGAGAACAAAGACTTTCTTTAATCGGATTGGGATTTTTAGTTGTCTGTTATTGGCAATGATGATTTGGATAGATGAATGATAAGGATTATTTTTGGGTAGCGTCTGGGGATTCCTGGTCTAGGTAATATAGACTATCTGTAATTGGATGGGGTCTTAACTTTTAGGTTGTCACTGATCTGCAAGGTTGAATATATGGTTTATTTTTGTGGGGTTTGGGGTTTGGTGATGGCTGGACTAGGGGGTTCAGGTGTGTTTTGTAATGAATGCTTTAATGGTTGTAGTAGTTGGTAGGAGCAGTGAGTTATACAAATTCATCTCTAGACCTGGCCTCCCTGATTTGGTTTGTTTTTGTTCTTTGTTGGATAGCTGAATATGAAAGGGACAAAGGCTGATGAGGAGGAGTTTGAGATGTTGCTGGGAGAAATACCCCGTGCAACCTCGGCTCCTCCTCATCTAGAGGAGCTCCAAAAGGTGAATAATAAGTCTCCCAAAAGGAGGCGAAAAGAATGTTGCTTTGCAGAGGGAGGGTTCCTGCAAGCCTCCTGTCACAGAGACATATGGAGATTTTTATCAGAGCTATCTTGGAGTAAAGAATCTCCCTGCATCCTCTTCAGGAAGCATTCACACACACTCTCCCCGTTCCAATGGTCACCTTAATTCATTCTATAGCAGCTTGTCCTTCGAGAGTCCCAGAGGTGTGGGTTCTACACTACTTCCGGAAGACCAGATATCTCCATCAAAAGCAATATTGCATCAGCAGAAAAATATGGAACATGAAGAAAACCACACAGCATTATCAATTCATCAAAATGGGGTTGATGTGCCCCAACAACAGTTTTTTACCAATGATCAGTCCCTTGCAAGTGCATTCGGAAATTTGAGTTTTAAGGAAAAGGGTCCAACTAAACAGCCAATTCAAGTTGTGAATGGGAATGGAGGATTTGGTAATAACTTTTTAGAAGATGGGCAAATTCCAAGCCACTCTAATGGAGCATACTCAGGCATTAATGGTATGGGTTTGTCTATTCACGAACCTTTTACTCACACATTAAGTTCTGTAGGCTCTGAACAGTCACCCCATACATTAAACCATCCCAGCATGTCAGCTTCATTTGAAATGCACGGCGTCAAGTTTCCTACTCATTTAAAAAATCACAATACAAATAGTAGAGAAATGGATATGATTTTGAAGCAGAATGCTTACAGTGCAGCATGTGGGACCGGTTTAGTTGGGCAATATTATGACCAGTCAGGATTGTTGCTGGACCATCAGCGCCAGTTTTCTCTGCACTACTTCGGGAAGAACTCTTCATGACTTGCCTGCCTATCAGATTCTGCCAAGTTCATCTAGGCATGACTCTGGTACAGAATTTCAGTCTTCTATAATGGGCTTGCAGCCACAATATTGTGCAGATTCTCAAATTAGATCCTACTTAGAACATCAACACACTCCTTTTCCTTCAGTACGGCAGGTCAATCCAATGCACTTGACATGGCATCAAATCGAGGATGAGAAGCGTAGCAGAATGAACCAGCAGTATATGTTATTGCAGCAGGCTCAGGCTTTTTTCTGGTTTTCCTAATCAGGCAGCATCCACGTTTACTGGAAGTATCTGTAATATGGGTGCTAAGCCCCAAGTTCCTATAAAAAGCTTGCAAGGTCTTGACAAGCCTGTTAGCATATATCAAAGCAATGGAAGAGCCATGGCAGAAGGAGATTGCACAAGTCTGGTTCCAAATTTGGCAGGTGCATTGAATCAGAATTACTTAGAGTTTCCTTTGCAAGGTGGAAACATTTCTAGATATAACAGTCACGGCTTCTGTGGCAATGGAGAAAACTATCATTTTTCTGGTTGTCAGATGCAAACCGATTACAAGTGCAAGAATGTCTGGTCCTTTATCACTTAATGGGCCCCCAAATGGTCACAGTTTTGGATCAACAGGAAAAACCTAATTTTCCTGAAAAGATTTTGACCAGAAACCGGATCCATGGAGTGAATTCCGTTACAACTATCAATCCATCTTCTGCAGGGGGCCGAAAGAAGGACTTCTTGACTAATGGACATGGTGCTTCACGAACATATCCAAATGGACAGTTTTCTTCTGCTATGCCTTCCGAGTCTTTTCAGTTGGATAACCGAGCAAATTCCAAAGGAGTACCTTCTATAGTCACAGAATTTGAACTTACACCCAAAGTCTTACCTAGTTCTCAGCAACAAACTAAATATAATTCACTGGAAGAAGTGGAAGGCCGGATCTATCTTATAGCAAAGGATCAACATGGCTGTCGTTTTCTGCAGAAGAAGTTCGAGGAAGGAATTCCCCAGGATGTGCACGCAATTTTTGTGGAGATTATTAATCACATAATTGAACTTATGACTGATCCATTCGGGAATTATCTTGTCCAAAAGCTTTTAGAAGTTTGTAACGAGGACCAGAGGTTGCAAATTCTTCTTGCAGTAACTGGGAAGCCTGGCGAACTTGTCAATATATCACTTAACATGCATGGGTAAGTTCTATTGGGTTTTGCATTGTTAATAAGATGGTTGATATTTATTGCAAATGGATGGTTACTGCAGTGATAGAATCTGTGGTGTACTTTATATAGCCTTTATAGTTTGAATTTGGCATATTATTCTGTATCACATGGTTTTGTGAATTGTAATTTGATTACTCTTCTTTAATAGCTCATTTATTTGCCAATCCATTCTGTTAAATACAGTTGTTTACATCCATTTTTGTCCACTAAAACTTCTTGTAGGACACGGGCTGTACAGAGATTGATAGAAACGCTAAAGACTCCAGAACAAATTTCTTTGGTTGTAAAATCACTTAAATCAGGCGTTGTTACTTTGATAAAAGACTTAAATGGCAATCATGTTGTACAGCGTTGTTTGCAATGCCTCAATGATAAAGATAACCAGGTACTTGTTTGCTATCTAATGAGTGCCTTGTCAAGTTAGCTTACATATCCCTAAAGCAATTTGTTTCTTTATAAACTATTATATTTATAACCAGTTTTTACATGGAATGATTTTTATTGTGCTTGTTATATTTGCTTGTGAGGCTTCTTCTTTCTTTTTTCCTATTTTTAATGACCCTACTCGTAAAGCAAGGAAAACAAATCAGAGTTTGTAATGTGGCGCTGTTGACATTTTACTTTTTAGTGATAGCCACTACACAAAAATTTGGTAACCCAGCGACCAATATGATTTTTGCTGCTCATTATCTTTAAGTCCTGTCTATCTAGGTCTCAAATATCTGTGTAATAAATGCAAATTTTCAATTTCAAATATCTGGGTCTCAAATATCTGTAAGGTCACACTATTGAGGCAGTGAAGTATGTTACTGATTGTTTTGTTGAAAATTCCGATGTTTAAGATTGGAAATATGCTCTTTCTCCATTTGTAGCAAACTGATATTTCAATTTAGAGAATAAAATGCTTGAAGTTGGTACATGTTGATGAGGATGGTAGCAATCGAATGCGTAACTTCATGCTGCACGAGTCGTGACCGATGTGAATCCTTATTGGAATAAAATGCTTGCATTAGAGTGATGAAAGATATGTCAACAATTGAGAACATTGCGTGAGATGATCTGTGACCATTGGAGAAATTATTGAAGGCAGAGCAATATACTAATATGTTAATTTTTGACAGAACCCTTGATTGGGTGAACAACCGAGGATTGCATGAACGAAATCTTGTCTTCATGAATCTATTCTGCAAAAGATGAGAATTAGGAGCATTCATAAAGAACAGAAGTGAAAGCTACATGCATTGGTTCCGCAAATTACCCAAAGCAGTGTACTGCTAAGTAGAACATTCTGGTGCATTGAGACTTATTTGGAAATGGTAGTACTCTGAAAAGGTGATCTGGATATAGTATATACTTATTATTTTCTGCTATTATGATGATATACAATCAAGGACATAGGTCATGGTGCTAGATGTGGAGAGAGCAATATGTAGCTTCCAGTTTAGAACCTTGGAAGATACATGCTACTAGGAGTGAGATAAAAATATTTTGTTGGACAACTTCATATATTTTCTTCTCGGGTACATTGAAATTATCAGCATTTAAATGGTAAGAAACACAGGAATCATATGAGTGTGCACAGTTATTAATAGCAATTAATGGCATTATTGTTACATCATTCTTAGAACATGAAAAGGAAGTTGTGTTTGATACTGCTATGAGTACATTTTGATCGAAGCAAAATGGGAGGAAGTCCCTTCAGCTCTTTTTTTTGTGATAAAAGGTGTGTGTGTGTGTGTGTGTGGTGTATAATACCAAAATGATGGAGATAAATCTGGTCTTAACAAGTTACAATGAAGATCAAACAGCAAAGCACACTATGAAAGCAAATGGAGGTCGGGACATATTCTTCGACGGTGATGAAAAAAATTGAAGAAGCAAGTGCCATAGTGGAATATGTTTTGCTAGGCCACCTCCTTATCTTTGTCAACCTATTTGCCCCTTCGTCTCAGTTGCTATAGTGAGCAAACATGAATGTCCCAAAGAATATTTTGTATTACTATAGTGATAAAGAAATCTCACAACACGAGCTGCACGTGTCAAGGTAAAGTCCTTGGTAGTTAGTGCTTGTCAAGTGAAAAAATCTCAGATATAGGTATGCAGCTTTGTTTGTATTGGTGTTTCCCATGCATCAAGTCTTTTGAAAGAGCTTTGAGACGTGTTGAATACATTACTAAAGCCCTCTGAATTATACTTGGGGGACTTTCTAGATATGATATGTCCGGGGAAAATAATTGCTTGCAATTAATCGATATTGATGTAATCTATTTAAGTGAGTTTGGTCCTTGCCATCTCCAATTTGAATAGTGCTGTGAGTCTAGGAATGTGGTCAGACAAGTGTTTTGTAATGATGCTCTGTATTTCTCTCTTGATGACGGGTCTGATGCTTTGTATAAACGTGAAACATTGAGCATACTGGTTTCTTTTTGATACATATCTATTCCAGAAAAAAATTCTATGAATTAAATATTTTTATAAATTAGAAGTGAAATAACTGGATTTCAATGACATAGCTGATCCAAGTCAGGCACGCAATTCAGTGGATGACACACTTAACCACAGAGCTTAACGTGCTATGGAAAAACTGAAATTGACAGAACTAAAACTGCAAAAAACAACAATAGTTTATTGCAAATGAAAGTGTATACAAAAATGACAATCTTTGTAGGAGGGATGCATGCCTTGAACTCCGTGTTCTTCATTTCTATCTACTATAACTATACAATGCAAAATTTTGAAAGTTGCTTAAAATAGTAAATGAAGGATTCTGTATTGGAACCAAGGTTTCACCCTACATGGAGATGACATGTATTCACCTTGGGAGTGGAATGAACAGTCAGAAGTGCACAAATAGCCAATTTTAGTAGTGCCACTTGTCGAGCTCATATCTTGTAGTCCGTTGATAAAAAGCTCAAACCATAATATGCATTGGAAAGCTTATCAAACAAACTAGTTTAGGTGCCCAATATACATGCCTTTGACAAGTATGTAGGACACCTGACTAAAGTTTAGGGTCCAAATTCTGCACCGAGGGCCTCAAAAATGCAAAATACAAGATTGTAGAAAAAGCCAAAAGGATACATTTTAATCTTTTTCTTGAATTCTCCTTTGAATAGCCATTTGGATCAGTCGTTCCTCCTTGTGAAGCAAGAGTCCCATTGCTTCTAGTTTTTGGACTAAGTGTGGAATTTTTTATCAAATCTAGTTCCTGGGGACCCACTTTTCTTAGTGTGCCAACTACCTTGCCTTCACCACTTGATAGAGCGGGATCGGTTGATGCTTTTTTACCTTGACCTTTCTATCAATGATCTGTTAGTAGTCACCGGTGTCATAGTTTGGGTTCAGCTTTGTTCTCTGCAATTGCTCACCAACATATGATGTGTCTAAGAGCAATGAAAATCATGGCGGAGCAACTCTATGTTGAACATTGGATACAACCTGACATAGGGTGGTAAGTTGAGCTTAAATGCATTTTCTCTCACTTGTTTGACAAGGTATATGACCCATATGGTAGAGGTTTGAGCTTCTTGTTTGGATCCTTGACCCTCTCCTTCTAAAGATGCAACTAAACTTTGTCACCCAATAGGAATTGATGGGGAACACAATGTTGATCATAGTGTTACTTTTACTTCCAACTAGTCTTCTGCAGAATTTCATGAACTGCCATTGAATGTGTTGAATTTATTCAACAAACCGGGTTCCCTTATTGAATGAGCAATGGTACATCGATGGGGCCAGTGGTTGGAAATTGAGACATACCCGAAACGGGCTGTCCTATGGGGCCATGAAGGGCTTGATTATAGCTATGTTGGACATATGGAAGTTTCTCATCCCATGTGTGTGGAGGTTTTGAATGGTCCATCTGAAGAAGATGTTCAATCATGTGGTGGACCACCTTTGTCTCCCCATATGTCTGAGGATTGAATACAATTGACATATTCAATTTTGTGTCCATCATGGACCACATTGTAGATTACAAGATCCCAACAAATCTGCTGTCCCTGTTTGACAGTGTGCTTTGTGGTAGGCCAAAATGAATACGCACATGCTTGAAGAAGAGTTTGGTAGTCTCTATTGAGATCCCTTTTTTGCAGGGTGTTAGAACTGTCATCTTTGAGAGTCTGTTGACCACCACAAAAACACAATCACGACCATGCCTTTTCGCGGGAAGGCTGAACATGAAATCTATTGAGACAGACCCCCTAGGTTTTTCTAAAATTGGCAGAGGTGTGTACAAACTGTGCTTTTGATTAGCTGGCTTCTTGATTGTGTAGGCTTTGCAAGACTTGACGTATTCTTCAATATTATTTTTATAGCTCACTGCGTCATTTTCAAGTGGCGCGTACACCCACCTCCTTGTTCCCTTGCCCCCCAAAGCGCTAAACACAACATAACTATTGGCACTGAAGGATGATATATTTTTTGCAAATCATTGAGCATAGATTGAGTTCCATGGGTGTTTCTTCTTACTATTGCACCAATCCTTCCACCTCCCAACTCACGAGGACATGACTTCAGACTTGCTTGTTTGATTGCCATGGTTTTGGAAACTCAAACAATTGGGTGTGAAGGTTTGACATTGGGCTCTTGCTTGCATTTTTTGAACTCTTGATTTACTTGAAAAGCCTTGGCAAGATTGTATTGAGCTCAAACTTTTAGATGCCCTTGTGAGAAGGCATAGTTCAACCTTCTTCAAGTTCATTTTATTCCAAATTCACTAGAACTGAAGGAGCCTTAAAGGGACTCGTTGTGTTTAAATATAACACAACCCCAAGTTGTAAGATTTGGGCTTGGGCATTGAAAGTGTGACTGATTGGGTGAAGTCTCTGTCCTCCAATTAAATATCGATGTGCTCTTTAAGGTCTAGAGATAAAATCCTTTTTGAAATACTTTTTCTCATTGGTTTTGTTGACAAGAACTTGGTATGTTCACGGCGATCAATTTTTTCTTACCACTCTAGGCCAAAACGAAATGGAGAACTAAGGAATTGGATCTAGGCCATGTAACGAAACATATTTGCATTATTTGTAGAGAATTTTTGTGGTGACTGCCAAAATTATGATTACTTTTAAAATTTAAAGCTACTACTACCAACAAGTTCATACATTCATCCATTGACAATTCATCAAGTTTTACGTCACAATTACATTAGCATCAATAATAATTGTTCACATAGGTTAACAAGGTTACATATCAATATGGAATAAACAATGCTCTTTACAATCACAATCCTCGGGCTGGTTACAAGTTACAATGTCAATAATTGTACAATCTTTCCTAACACATAATACAAGTGTAGAAGTCTCCATGATGGTTTTCTTTTGTTGCCTTGTTACTCCAATGAGGTTTGCTTGATGAGAGGAGGAAGGAATGAGGCTAGACGAGCCCAACCAATCACAGACAAGAACCTAATTAACCCCAAGCCATCGATGATGGATTGCATAGGTCAAAAGAACCATTCACTGTAGGGAATCATGTGACTAAACCATAACGCAACTGAACATGTGTATTTATTATTGCTTAGTCACAAAGCATACATTCACATAAGCATCAAGCCAATGTTTTAGAACACCAACCTTTTGAGTGGGGTGATGACATGACTCTACCTTAAGATATAAAGAGATGAGGATACTCCTTACAAAAGGCTACCTTGTCCACATAGGCAACACTTCCTTCACCATATTGATCTCACAAGACCTTTATTTACTGGATTTCTCTTTTGTGTAGCTTCAGACTATGCTCTTTCGAAATTTTGAGGAGCTTGAGGCTTATTTCACCTTTGTCCTCTACCTATAGAGCATGTCAATCAATTACATGATTTGGATCTTTAACATATTTCTTAAGCAAAGATACATGAAAAACATAGTTAATGTGTGATTGAGCTGGTGGGAGCATGAGATGATAGGCTACATGGCTTACTTATTCAACTATAACAATGGGTCCCACAAATTGAGGATACAACTTTGTAATGTCCCCTTTTCAGAATTAATTAATTTTGGATATCTGTAGCCTATTATTATTATTTTTTTTTTGCAGACAAAATAGAATTTATTTATTTATTATCAAATCAGCTATAGGGTAAATACCCAGGATATTTGTATACAATTACTGGCTCAATTTTGATGATCTAGATACGTAGAACCTCTGATATAGAAATCACGATAAATCACGATTTATTGCAGATAACCATGAAAACGATTTATCTTTTCAAAAATTATGATTTTTCTTTTGGCGATTTATGGGTGATTAAAATCATTGAAAATCGTGAAAAATTGTCCAAAAAATCGTGGAAAATCGTGTGCAATGTTCAAAATGTCAAAACAGGAAAATACATGCCCATTTCCATGTGTTTTGAGTTCATTTTCCATTGTGCGAGTTCATCATCCCTGTTTTGCTAGGGTTTCAATTGGAACGAACAGGTTTCAAACACCATTAACAGGTTTGCATTTCAAACTTTCACGTTTTCAACTATTGCGTTCCAAGTTGCAGGTTTAGGGTTCCTTGTTTGTTTTGGTGACTGCAAAGTTCAAATAGTTGTTGCTGTACACTTGCGAATTGCATTTGCTTGAAAGGTTGCAAGTCGTGACTGTTGAGGCCTTTTGAATATTCAATAAACCCATATTATGCATATCCTACAATTATTGACCATATTTGTTTCGGGCAATCAGTCAAACAGTGAACAAGCAAAGTGATTAGAAGTTATCTAGCATTTCAAACTTTCACGTTTTCAACTATTGCGTTCCAAGTTGCAGGTTTAGGGTTCCTTGTTTGTTTTGGTGACTACAAAGTTCAAACAGTTGCTGCTGCACACTTGCGAATTGCATTTGCTTGAAAGGTTGCAAGTCGTGACTGTTGAGGCCTTTTGAATATTCAATAAACCCATATTATGCATATCCTACAATTATCGACCATATTTGTTTCGGGCAATCAGTCAAACAGTGAACAAGCAAAGTGATTAGAAGTTATCTAACAATGTTTTACATTTAATTTAAGTTTATTTTATGAATTTAAATATTTTTTAAAATAGTGATAAAGTTGCCGATTCTCGATTTTCGAGTTAAAATTTGGCCTGCCAATTAATTGCCGATAACGATTTTTTGAACTATGCGTAAAACACTGCAAGAAATAAACGTGCAAGTTGAAACCCTTGCAAAAACTCTCCAGATGTGGCACTCAACATGGAATCAATCTCCCATGGGTGGCATCCAACTATGGAAGTGTCCAGTATGCCTTGTAGATGTTTTTTTGAAGAAATCTTTGTCGTACTATGCTGTTCTGGATGTTAAAACAGCCTTGAATATGATGCCCTAGCTGAACTAGATGAATATTTGAACTCTGAATGATCACTGCAACCCTTGGATGGAATTGCCAAGCTTAGATATGAGGGATTACGTCCTCAGACCTGTGTGTAAATGAGGGTTTTCGTCCTCTATTACTGATGCAAAAGCAAAAGCTACTTCTACACAATGAAGTAGTTGATAATTTTCCAAGATGAATGTATAATAAGCCCCAAATCTAGCTTTATAATCTCCAATCCTTCTCCAAAGTGGGCGCCCCCTTCTGGAAATACATGCATGCTCCATAAACAAATAAAATAATAACTTTATTCTCTTCAAGTTGGCGCCACATCCTAATAATAGGAATATGCAATATTAAAAAGCTTTATCTTCACTTCATCCTAAAAATAAGATCTGATTTCTCATCCAACCCACTCTATCCTTGGTGCCCCATTATAGATTGCTTTATTTAATAATTATCCTGACTTTGGTGCCTAATAATAGAAGTACATCATTCTATTATTATTTTATTCTATTTCTGCTTTTTAAAATATAATTCAAGTGTCTTTTTTCCAAATAAAATATAAAAATACCCTTGGACCACTTATTTAATTTATTTTCCTCTTTTAATCTCCCCTTAGCCAACGGAAAATAATAAAAATAGGCTACAAGTATTCGGAATTAATTAATTTTGAGAAGGGGACATTACAAACTTGGCTGCCTTGCCAAAGCTTTTCCTCTTGGTTTGGTGGGCTTCTTGCTTATTGGAACTTTCCAGGGATCATGCTCTATAGAATAACTTATCTCATGGATGACCTCGAAAATGTTATGAGTCCTCTTCAAATCTGTATAACTTTTCTCTTGATCTGAAGCTTCCTTAAGTCTCTATTTTGATGATCTTAATTTGCTGATCACACTCTTGAAGAAGTTCAAGACTTGTCTGTAAACACATAGATTATATGCGCCCTTTGGCGCACTGAAAGATGTGTTAACATGGAAAACCATGCGCCAAAGGCTTTTAAGGGGGCGCACCAAAACTTGGTGTTGTAGTAACTTTGTTTTCAAGGCTTTCCCATCCTATGGGAGTTCTACACTTTTTTGCATACAAAGCCTGAAATGGGGCCATATAAATAGATTAATGTAAGAGTTATTATAAGCAAACTCCACCCAATGCAAATAGTCTTCCCATTTGCTCCGAGGATACAAATTACCTGCTGTGTGACAATGCTCAACTTGGAGTCACTAACAAACATCTAGCTATATAAACAAGAATGTCTTTCTTTATCCTTTCCAAAAGTATAATGATTTCAAATTTGTGTGCATTTTGGTGATTCTAGGATGAGCAAAAGAAGGTGTATCATGGGCTTCCTCAAAGATTTTTCCTCTCAATCCTCTTTCCAAAGGCACATAATTATGCCGATGAACCTTACCAAAACAACATTCCTAGTGAGAAAATCACTGAAAAGTCTTTTACCAGGCTGTTGAAGCAACTTAGACTAAGTGTGCTGGTAAAATCCATAATCCTTAATCAAATCTTTGAGGGTTATCCTTAACTAAGAAACTGCCACAATTTGGCATGATGACTGAAGGCATTTACTACTCTATTGTCCTCTCCCTTGACATAAGAAATGACAGTCTCAAAATTGCAGATACACTCTAACCATCTTCTCTTCCTAACATTTAAATCTAGTTGGGTAAAGATAAATTCTAATCCATTATGGTCTGTATTGAGCTTAAACTGTCTTCCCATAAGTAAATGTTGCTAGATCTAAAATGCATGGACAATAGCTGCTAACTTGAGATCATGGGTGGGACAGTCAAGTTCATGATGATTTCTATACTCATACGTAGCTACCCTCCCATCTTGCATAAGCACATGACCAAATCCATCTAGCAAAGCATCGTTCCATTTTACAAACTCTTTCTCAGGGTTTGGCTCTGAAAGAATTGGTGCTGAGGTAAAAGCCATCTTTGTGTGTTCAAATGCCACTTCACACTTTGCAGACCACTCAAACTTCGCTCCCTTGTGCCGAAGAGACGTAATTCAGTTGGCTACCTTGGAGAAATTTTCAAAGAACCACTTGTAATACCCAACCAAACCCATGCAACTCCCTACTTCTTCTACATTCTTTGGAGACGGCCAATCCAAAATGGATCTTCAACTATTCCACTTTCTGAAATCAGATGTCCCAACTAATGGATCTTAGACTGGAAGAAAGAGCACTTGGACAACTTTCTAAACAACTTGTCTTCACACATTTGGTGAAGCACAATTCTCAAATGCTCTTCATATTCTTTTCAATTTTAGAATAAACCATTATAACATCCAGAATTACAAGCACAAGCTGATCCAAACAATCATGGAACACGTGATTCACGAGGCTCATGAATGCAGAAGGGGAGTTAATCAAGCCAAAATGGACAATCTTGTTCTAAAAGCTATCTTGGACACATCTTCCTCCTTGATCTGAAGTTGGTGATAACCAAAGCTAAGGTCAATTTTAGAGAACACAAGTTCGTTCATATGATCAAACAGATCATCTATTCTTGTACCTATTTCTAATGGCGGCATTGTTGAGCATTTTATAATCTATGCACAAACGAAGAGTCCCATCTTTCTTCTTAAAGAACATCACAAGAGCACCCCAGGGAGATACACTAAGATGGATGAGACCTTTTTTCCTGACAAGTCCTATAGTTGGACGAGGCCTTAGAAATGGTCTTCATTTTTAGAGGCTACATGATTATAAAATCAAACTTCCACGTAGGGGGCATCAATGGAATATGATAGTCTTCGGATCCAAGCTTGGGGTCATCTTCTAACTCTTCACCATAAGCTAAGAACAATTCACATGCTTTTCTTACTCCCTTCTTGACCTGCATAGTAGATAATGAACAAGGCACTTAGACTCTAACAACCCCTTGAAGGACTACATGTTTACCTTGGTCATCTAATGTTATTATGGAAGAAAGAAAAAATGAAGAGAATGGAAGGCACACATTGACATGTTTGTGTGTTTGTATTTTATTAATGAAAAAATAGTTACATATTTAGGTAAGGAGATTGAGGATGTTGATAACTGAAACACATTAACTAATAGTTAATGTTTAATTAGTATCTTTAAATCCTCCCTAATATCTAAATTGGAGACTACTCCAAGTATGATTCTTCATTAAGGCGTCATAATCACCTTACATAGTAGGCCCCGTTCAAGTTTGCCTTTTGCTTCATAATATTGCTATGTTTCAGATACCATAAAAAAATAAAAAGGGAGAGCAAAGTGAACATGCTTAGCTGAATGAATAACCTTTTTCCCATTCCTCTGGGATCATGCATTTGATTGAGGAATTTCATCCTCCCGCACATCCTATATATTGGAGTAAAATCACTTAGACATCCATTGCACCTAAGGACCCTATAATGGCTGAATATCAGCCAAATTGTTGACCAACACAGTTTTATGTCTCTAATAGACGAGCGGGGTATGAGGAACATCAACCGTGGGCTATTGCACTAGCATATGTGATTGAGTACTAGATGAACTAGGTTCCTCATTTTTCAAAGGAATCACAACTCTAGAGTCAAATACCTTAGTGATTGCTTTCAAGTTACAAACAAAGAAGGATCCTATCTTTTTCACATCAACATCTTGACTAATGATTATCTTTTTAGTGGAAATATTAATAAGTCTATAGACCTTAGACTGGCCACTATAGCAAGCAAAAAAATAACTTTTACTTTTGGAATCTAGTTTACTTCGTTGTCTGTCAAGAACCAAAGTATATGCAGCTGAACCAAAACACAGATAATTGTTACTGTAGGTTTGATTCTAGACCAAGCTTCCTTAGGTGTGATATCCTACAAGGCTTTGCAATGACTCCCATTAAGGATATAATATTATAAACTGTCATGTTTATTGCTTCTGCTCAATATTTGCATTGTAGACCCCTAAATGTGCATCATGCACAGAACCATCTTCCCTGTTCCATTGTGGAGTGTATGGGGCTGCCAACTGTCACCAATTCCTTCTTTGCTACAAAAGTCCTTGAATTGCTTGGAAATGAATTCGCCTAATTTTTGCATCTCAATGTTTTAATCCATTTGCGTGTTTGGTTCTCCACCAATGGTTTGGATATTTCAAATGGTGCAAAACAAACAACAAAATAGACAAATTTATTTTTCAAGAAGTAGGCTGCACATTTTCCTAGAGAAATCATCCACTAGCAACTAAAAATATTGTGCACTGAGAATTGTTGGCGATTTCAAGGATGGCGTGTGAATATTTGCATGAACGAGATCTAAGAGCCCCTTTACACGTCAGACACCATTAGTTGGAAATGGCTTCCGGTTTTGCTTGCCATCCAAACAGTCTGCACACATATCTTGTTTTTCTTGGATAGTCAGCAAACCAAGAACCATGTTGGCTCTGTTGAGTTTGGCCTAGTATTGAAGGTTGAGATGTCCAAGTTTCTCATGCCCCAAAATGTTGGCATTCCCCTCCACAACCAATGCATGTAAGTTGACTATGGTAGGGTCAACAAGTTTATACAAACCACCTTGCTCAATGCCCAAGGTTATTACCTTGTCATTCTTTACACCAGAAACAATACATTTCTTTCCAGAGAAATTCACTGAAATGTTGGCATTTTTAGTTAAGTGACTAATAGATAAGACACAAGAGAATGAAAGACATAAGATAAGCATGTGATCTCTCATCACCTAATGAAACTGAATAAAAGAAACATCTGTTTCTGTAAATTTTACATACCAATCCTTATGACACGTGAAATTTCTAGATGTGCCAGAATTAAAGAACTAACAACTAGAAGCACTATCATTCGACCATGATGCCAGAAAGGGCATACTCTTCCTCAATACCCTGTTCAACTTCAATTGCTGCCACATTTGCTTGACTTAGTGGCTTTTTGTTGTGGGAAAGAGCTTACTGCAAGTTTTGACAATCTTGTTTGACATGTTGACCTCATGATAGTTATAGCATTTAACCTGGTATTTGGAAGTAGGTTCGTCAGAGCTACATTTCCAATCCCCTTAGACTGAGCATGTCAAACAATTTCTGCCACATTTGCTTGACTTCGTGGCTTTTTGTTGTGGGAAAGAGCATACTGCGAGTTTTGACAATCTTGTTTGACATGTTGACCTTATGATAGTTATAGCATTTAACCTGGTATTTGGAAGTAGGTTCTTTAGAGTTACGTTTCAAATCCCCTTAGATTGAGCAACAAATCCACTCATTTTGTGTCTGGAACTATACTCACTGGTCAATGTCTGCCTGCGTTCCTTCTGCAGCAAATGGGAACTGACCTAAAAATGTCAGGGTCTGGGTTTTTGCTATCATGTAAAGCCTCCACAAATGATTCATGGGAGGGTGGTAAACTATTCAGAACAAGAGCAACCAAATCAGCATCACACACTTTTTTGTTTATGGTAGTGAGCTGGTCTCGAAGTTCTTTCATTTGAAGGATATGTTCTGATTGGGACCCACCTTCATTCATCTTTGCAGAAAACAACAGAGTCTTCAGATAGAGGACTCAACTTTCTTTGAAGTTTGATATATATTTTGAAGACCGGTACAAACATCACTTGTCTCAGTGGCATTTTGGACATCTGGAATCAAATCATGCAAAACAAACAATTTCAACCGCCCTCCTTATGATATTTTTAGTAAGCAATAGAATTTGTATCAGGTCTTAATTTAGTTATGAGAATAATTTAATTGCAATCACGATACTTCGTGATTGTGAGTATTTTATGACTTCAGACATTACAATTTTGGCCAATCAATTTCCGTGCCTCTAGTAGAAACAGAATATTGGCTATAAATTCTGGTCTGTTGACCCAAACTGGTGGAAATCCTGAGTTTGGATGTTGTGAAAAATGCAACAAGACTGGTTATGAAAATAAACACTTGACTCTCAAGGAAAATCATGTCATGCCAGGCTACAGAAAATGTTTGCAAGACTCATCAAGTCTTCTGCAATTTCTATTGTCATGTCTAAATCACGTTTCTCCTTTGGTGGTGCCCTAACACAATTTTGCAATCTGTGAATTCATGATTTTGTCTAGTAATCACATTTCTCCTTCTTGCAAAAATTGTGATTTACTAGTTTGCATGCTTGTTCTGGTCTTTTGCAATGTTCCTTATGCAAAAATCATGATTTATTAGTTTGCACACCCATTCTGGTCTTCCACAATGTTGTCTAGAAGGTTCAACATTCTCTTTTCACGTTTTTTGTCTGATATGTCTGCAGATTGGTAGGAATCTCGACCCTACCTCTGGAAAATCACGATTGTTTTGGACACGATCTCACGAATTGCAACTGTTTGGACGCATGACCTCACGAATTGTGACTGTTTGGACACGACCTCACAAATTATGACTATTTGTACATGACCTCATGCGTCTTCAAATCATGACTTCACACGTTTTCTTCACTATTGTGTTTTCTGTCTCGTGCTTGTCTTCCTTTAGATCACATCTCTCCTGATGACTTGCCATTCATAGCCCTCTCTTTGGGCGTCCTTGAATATGTGGCTTTGATACCAATTTGTATGGAAGAGAGAGAGCATGAAGAGAATGGAAGACACACACTGACATGCTCATGTGTCTATATCTTATTAATCAAAAAGACGCTACATATTTAGGGTGAGGAGGTTGAGAGCGTTGATAAATGAAATCCATTAACTAATAGTTAATGTTTCATTAATATCTTCAGTAGTCAATACTTCACCTCTTTGCCAAAACATCTGACTTGGCACGTTTGGGTCCAAACCAATCCATGTCTAGAATGATGTTATAAGTCCCTAAATTGGTCACATGGAGATCCACATGAATCCACATTATTCCCAGGTGAGCTCAGACATGACATACTTGTTACGTTCTTAGAGGTGATCCCACCAGACTGAGGCTTCGCCCTTCAACTGATAGCCTCCAATTTGGGCCTTTGTGCTGGAACTCACTCCTGTCAGGTCAAAGTACTTGTTCATGCCAATCAACCACGTCTCTACCTTATTACCACCTTTCCTTTCAAACTTTGGAGGTTGCATCTTCTTCGTCTTTTTCAGGGGAGGATCCATTTGGAATCTCACGTGCCAATTTTCAATTTAAGATTCCCTAGATGAGTAGGAGGGGCTAGGATCATAATCTGAATCATTGTCCTCTTCAAACTCATAAATCAGCCCATTCTGATGGTTATTTTCCGGATCCTTATTCCCTTAAATTTTTCAATTTGCTGATCTCGAGCTGCAATACAAGCCTGCAGTGCATTCATTTCTGCATGCAAGTCTTCTGGCAAAGCGACAACATGAAGGGGGGTCGCCTTACGTGCATGACTACTCTCTGCAACACCTTGTTTACGGGTGTTCCTTCTTGTGTGTCCTGTCATAGTAACCTGGTTACATAGACATGTAGACAAGAGTGGGGTTACTCGCAAGGGTAAGGCAAAAGGCTGAAGCTTTTAGGATCCCAAGCAAACAACAAAACATGTACAAGCTAACAAAAGAAGCTCAATATCTGAAAGCATAAGCATTTCTTTCACTTGGCTCGGGTTTTTCATTTTAACTTTTGTGTGTAGGCTACATTAGGAAACATATAGGAATTTTTATATAAATTGTAATTAATCAACACAACTCCACGAATTTAACTTATACTTTGCCAAGTTTAACTATTCCTTGGTTTTAATCATTTTCTACTACCAAGGTTACTTTAAGTTAAGGATAAGGTATTCATCAACCACAATACCTTAATTAATTCAAATTTTCATGTTGCTAAGTTATTTAATTTCAGAAGTTTCTTGGAGTTGCAAAATTCAAGGGTTACAATTGCCACATTATCCAAGTGGTCTTTTCAGGATGGTACATAATGTATTCTCTTCCTTGGGTTCTTCCTCTACATCTGCAGGGACTTGAGGTACCTGATTTTCTTGAGTAAACTTCTGCATGAAAGCTTTTAGGGCAGGGTCAGAGATGTAATCCCTTTGTCAACAACCCATAGGAAAACTCCCAACGGCTGATGACTTCTTTTTAATTGGTCATCACTCAGTCTGGGGCAGAGTATTTCTTAGCTCTTCAAGCTACATAGGTCTCGACTCTCAAGGATTCAGTAGCTATTCTCCTCTTCCTCCTAGAGTAGGTCTTAAGCTTTGGTGGCGAAAACGATGCCCGAGGCAACTTCTCATCCCAGTCCTTTGACATCTATAAACACAGGTGTCAGTATCTCTACTACAAGAAATGAGTAGTTCCACAACCCAAGTTCAAGTGCTGAACCTTGTTTGATACCAAGTGTGGCAACTGCCACAATTACAAACTTTCTTTTTTAATGCTACTCTTAATAACACATTCATACATTCATCCACTTACAATTCATCAAGGTTTACATCACACTTACATTAACATAAATAATATTTGTTCATATAGGTTTACAAGATTACAAATGAATGGGGAATAATCATTGTTTTTAACAATCATGACCTTCAGGTCGGTTACAAGCTAAAATTTCAATAAGTGTACAGTCTTTCTCAACTGGGAATACAAGTTTAATAGTCTCAAATATGGTCTTCTACTGCTGCCTTGTTGCTCCAATGAGGCTTCATTGACAATAAGAGTAAGGAATGAGGCTAGATAAGCCCAACCAATGGTGAACAAGAACCCTATCTGCCCCAGCCAATCGATGATGAATTGCATAGGCCAGAGGAACCATTCATCGCAAGAAATCATGTATAGGAATGCAAAAATGCATATTGCTTAATTATAAATATTAAATCATAAATTCGCATTAGTATCTTTTGTACTTCGTGACAGATTACTTCAGCTATAATCATCAAGGAGGAGGTGTGCAAGTCAAGTACTACAATTGTATTTCACATACATTATGTTTTTCTTTTTTATAACAAGGAAGTTAAGTGTTATACCTATAAGCAAGATATCTAATTCACATCTTGCGAATTCAATTAGCAGCAATGCTTTTTAATATAATTACACTAAAACATAATTAAATTAGAGTTATGCATAATAAAGCAGATTGCAAGAAGTGCAGTCCTAATACACCTTGATTTATGTTATGGAGGGTTCAAAATAGTTCACTCAATTTAGAAATGATAAAAGTAGTGGTAAGGGCATTACAATGGAACGAACTCATCAAGTAAGCTCACAGTAGATTAAAAAGTGTGCTTAGATGTCGGATAAAATCTGGAAATGCAGTCATCAAGGTGGTCAGGAGAAATCAGGATTTGTGGATGTTTAGAGGACGGGTTCGAGAAGGTTAGACAAGTTGAGGTTTGAACCTGTTTGTCTCAGACTGTACCATGTCTGAATGTGACTACAATGTATGGATGTGTCTAGGGAAGGTTGTATGAAGTTTGGTTTCTGTGTGCATGCTCGCCTGGATCTGCTCTTATGTTCTATTGATCTGAATGCTACAATGACTGTAGAAAATGCTGATATCTTCTCCTTGTGGCAAATCCTAACTTCTTGCTTGCTTGATGATGGGAGACCTATAAGAGGGGTTAGCTTTTTGGGTCGGACTGACCCCAACCACCCTTGTGAGGTTGGCTGTTGCCTTTGTACCAAATACTCCGAAGAGGGCTCAAACCCTCGTAGTTCTCCCCAAGCTTGTGATGAGATGTAAATTATAGTAGAATATGCAACTTGTTAGTGAGTGTATAGGCGACTAAACTCCTACATTCTTGTAGTTGGCCTTATCATTGCTAACTAAACAATAACCTCCTTTATTCTCTCTCTTAGAATATCTTTGGTGAGTTATCACACCCACAATTCATGTACAACTAATACACACTCTCACTAATAACATTAATTATAAATATTAACTCACACTATAATATATTATTTCATGCACACTAATTTAAATACTCACTTACATGTGAGTACTAACAAGATATTTTTAACATTCCCACCCTTGGTACAAACACGGGAGAAAACACCACTTTTTAAATAGCAGCATGCAGCTTTGGAGCTTGCACAAAAACTTCACATACGCGCCACATCGGAGCTTGCATAATAACTTCCACCGGAACAGATCAACCATAGATTGGGAACCCATCAACTAACCATGGGAACTCATCAACCATCTCTGATGGCAGGGAAAAGATATATCGAACCAACCAAAAAGTAGTGGGACGACCCTCCTACGTCACCTGTCAATAACATCTACTACAGTACCTGTGGTCCAGATCTCTGCATTATTATTACAGCAAGGTAAAATTTAGAAACTTCACACAAATAAAAAACCATACATGAAAACTGAAAAAGAAATGTTTGAGGACTAAGTCCTCAGTGTCTTTGTTTGTAGCCACCGCACATGATTGCTGCCACTTGATCATGCACAACATAGATGATCCCCCTCCCACTGGTAACCATTCTTGGCATTAACCATTTTGGCGCTGATGTTAGTTTGCCACTATTGCAATAAGCAGCCCTGTCGCTAGTGGCTGATGAGAGGTTGTTGATCGACCTCCTTCCTCTAGTGCTTCTGCCCTCCAATGTACTCAATCGATTAGATCAAGCTGCATGGTATTTCCATTTGATGTCACACAAGAAATAACCCCCCCATGGAATGAACATGCCCATTAAAAAATGGATGTTGGGTTTGCCCAATAATGCATCCGTACAAAGAATCATATTTTTAGTTTGAAGACTTTCAAATGACTCTTAACACATTTGATATCATAACTTGATAAGCTATACTAACACTTTGACACTTTTACTGATTTTTGGCACCGACAATAACTATAATGTCTAATAAAGCAGAACGCTATAATTATAAATCAATAACAATTTAAATGTGTACTATTTAAAACACATAAATGTCTTCTTAGATGTTATTGACATAACACTAAAAATAAGAACTATAATAAATTAGACTATTTATGAAAATTTACAATCAAATAAATTTTGTGACAAAACTCAATAAGATCATACTCAATCTTTGGTGACACGTAACCCTATATAGAAGACTATATATTTCATCACAACTAATAAATCCTATAATTCCTTTTCATGTACTCCATGTTTGACATGGGTGTATGTGGCATGGACACAAAGATCTTTTGGATTGGCAATTTGTAAATGCGTACGGCTGTGAGGATAACTTTCAAATAGAAAACAGCAGATCAAACCTTTATAGTGAGCAGCATGCAAGGTCGAATATGAATTAATCCTGCTGACAATGTGAACTTTGGCATATACGGAGGATGCATAGCATGGCAGGTGACATCAACAATCAGCAACAGATCTAGAACATGGAAGCATCAACAATCATCATTAGATATGCACTAGCATGACAGATGAACAATGAGATCAGAATTGCTGTGAGAATAGAATCGCTCCTTGATAGCTAATGCAGCACCTTTGATCCAGACACCTCCTCCTACTGGCACCTTTCTCCCTTTTCCTGGCTTTCTTTCTGCTTCTACACAAACTAGAGTGCCACTCTCCTCAATACAAACGCCTTTTGTCAGTCAAAGCAGAGGCAGCAGACCTTTTAATTTGAGGGCGGACTGATAAAAATATGAGGAGCTCTCAATAAATACTGACATGTTTGCAGCTGTAGAAAACATAACGAGCAAATCTGCATACAGCAACAGCAACGTGAGGAAGCTCATTGACAAGGCAAAAAACAGGACTGCATACTTTGAAAATTTGAACTGCACAGACCGAGGAGGCTAGAGGAAGCACATGGCTCAAGGTGTGAAGAGAGGATGATGGTAGGGTGATCACACAACTGCAGGTTGAGCTTTTACTTTAGCTGCCACTTAAGACGTTTAGATGCTGGCCTTCTGCTCGAAACACATCTTCTTTTCTTCTTAAGTTGGACGTCATCTCCTTCACACCTTGTCTCAGCCTTGAAATTGAGCTCTACAGATTCATACAGGCGCTTCCTTCACATACAATAACTACAATCACAAGGCTTTCCCAATGAAAAACTGCACCATATATAGAAGATATGATGGAAGGAGGACGAATGCGGAGGTAATATTAAGACTAATCTCATAACCTAATACTCCACAAAACTATGCAAGAAATGCCTACAGAACTAATCTAACCCAGCTTAAAATACAATCTATTCTCTAAACTCGTGTTTCTCATACACAAGGGCAATAAGAAGAAGCAGTGGCTTTGTCTCTCACATGTTCTCACAAATCCATAACTGCTTTGATACTAAATGTTAAATTTGGTCAGAGCTCACAATATCATTATCATAATAAACTCTTAGTTCATTTATTCACTTGACAGAAATTTCAAATATATAGGCAACCAAACTCCTACAGTCATGGAGTTGGCCTTATCATTGCTAACTACACAATAACCTCGTTTATTCTCTCTCCTAGAATATCTCTAGTGAGTTGTTATCACACCCACAACTCACGTTCAACTCGCACCCTCACTAATAATACTGATTATAAATATTAACTCATTATAATATATTATTTCACACACACTAATTTAATTACTCACTTCCATGTGTGTTTTAACAAGTTATTTCTAAGAGGCTGACCGTCTGATAGTAATGACATTTTACGTGGTATCTAGAAGATGGCTCACTAGGAATATATTTCTACTTCCCCTCCGATTGCATAGCAAATGCACTCTTTGTTTGTCTAGAACTTGACTCACTAGTCTGTGTTTGCCTGTGTTCCTTTTGCAATAAGCACGAACTAACCTGAATAAAAGCCAGGGTCTGACATTCTGCCATCAAGTGTAAAGCCTCCACAAATGTTTCATAAGAGTGTGGTAAACTATTCAAAACAAGTGCATCCAGGTCATCATCATCCACCCCTTTCTCTATGCCAGTGAGTTGGTCTTGGAGATCTTTCATCTTGACAATTTGTTTTATGAGGGACCCACCCTCATGCATCTTTGCTGTAAACAGAAAATTATTTAGGTATAAAGCCCCATTTTTCTCCGAAGTTTGATACTTGTTTTGGACATTGGTCCAAATATCAGCTATCACAATGGCATTTCGGACCTCAAGGGTTAAATCATCTGACAGTGACACATAATTTCAGCAACAGAGGGGCCTCTTCATGATGCTTGTCATAGTTGGAAAAAATCATTGCAGGTATTGATTCCTTGTCGAGAATAATTTTATTGCAGAGGATCTTGTGATTCTAGATGATGTAGTTTTGACCAATTAAATTCTGCTGTTTTGGCAGAACTAAAATTTGAATATTGGCCATTAAACCCATGATGTGGTGCAAAAAATAATCCTCGTGACTGCTTTGATTTGTCCACAAAAATTCCTAAAAGCAGTTGGTAAAAATGTGAAGTATAATTACTAAAGTCTCACATTCTAGTTTGGACTGCAATCATGGTTCTGTTTGTTCATAGCAATGTAGTAATGATTGAACTGGTTATGGAAAAGTATTCAACTCAAATTGTGATTGAAATTGGTCTTTTATCCTTGACCACCATCATTTATTGAAGCAACATCCGGACTGTATAATTTGCAAATCCCATGGCTGTACACAAGAATCACGACTTTCAAGGTGCAACTGCAAGTTCATGTTTTTATTTTTTATTGGTCTGTCACTGCGCTCAAAAGGCTTTAGTGAAGTCTTGTCCTCTAAAATATTACAATTTGATTGGAAATAGCGTTTAGATGCCTGGAAATCACGATTTGATGTTTGCAGTTTTGTTTTGGCCTTCACTCAAACCGTTTTGGAAATCGTGATTGGTTTTGGTTTTCAACTCGCTTCTGATCTCTTCACATCTGTATTTGGCTATTATCCTCATGATTTCTCCTACAACACTGTCTTTGTTAACTCACAATTTTGTCTGAATCGATGCAAAAATTATGACCTTGCTACACATTTTGGTCTGATAAACTGCTGTTTTTGGTGTTCTTGGTCTTACTGCAAATCGTGCACATTTTTTGGTCGTTATGTCCCTGCCTCAACTTCTTTGCCTTGTCTTCACTAGTTTCGTGCCTTAGATGCTCCTTCATCACCATTCTGGCATTTGCAGGTCGGCAATACCACAAATCAATTCTCCATTGCTTTGAATCCTTGTGCCACCAGCAAAATAACTCACAAAAATAAATTTGCGTAGGGTCTAAAACTCACGAAATACACTAGGGATTTGGTCTTCCCTCTGCATCTTTCAGTCGTCATGACCCACATGACACCCGGATTATGAACACATGATCTTCACTGCTTTCAATTTATAGTTTGTACATTGTTAGGGTTTATATCTGAATTGCTGCGGGAACATCGCGACACACAAGCAACCTGCATCATCCAAAAAGGTTTTGGGACGAGTGCTTTGCGCAACCTTGTGCATGCACATTGTAGTGTAGTTGAATAGAATTTTTGTCTTTGTGCAGAAGTGAATCCTTGTGCAAAAGTTGGAGTTGTGCTCTAGGCGCATAAGTGATTAAAGCCTGGTGCAGTAGAGTAGAAGTTTTGCGCAGCTCTGCATATTGCATAATAGTTTGTGTGATGGCACAGATTGGTTGTTTGTGCACACTTGCACTAATAGAAGATGAAGTGACATGCACATGTCAATCAGATTATGCGTTGAATTGGATGCTGCATGTTGCACAAAGAAGACCATGACAATTGAGAATGCATAACGGTCGGGAGGGTGATGAGTCCAGGTGGATGATTGTTTGACGAGGAAGGCAAATCATTTCCGCTCCCATAACTATCTCTCATGCCTATAAATATGATGCTCGAAGTAAGTGAAGGGGTTGGCAGCCAGAGTATACAGATAAAAGTTGAAGAAGAAGACTGTGAGGTGTTACAACCTGTGTGAGAAGAAGGTTCAAGGAACCATTGTTGATTCAGGTAGAGCCTCCCAAAAGCCGACAAGACTTATGTAGGAACATTTTGTTTTGAATGTCTCATTCGGGATCATGAAAATCTTTGAATTTCAATACTGTAATAAGAATGCCATATTCTATGCCTGCAACTGAATTTCTTCCATCGAATTGATTCTATATTTTCTTGTGCTTTGCACCACATGTAAATTATTGTTTTGCACACCCATTCTTGGTTTTGGGTGCATAAGTACTGTGGGCTGCGTGGTCTAAGACCACCCTTCATTGGACTCTCTGACTGTGATTGCATCATGAGCTTTGGACAACCTCTTCTTCTCTTTTCCGCAATTCGTATCCTTCTCCAAGGGCTTCCGTAACTGCTTGTAGCTTGCTGTTCATATGCTTCTCTTAGGGCTTCCTTGAACAATAGCCTTAATACCAATGCTAATAATTATGAGAGAAAGGAGAGAATGGAAGGCATACGAGACACAACACAATGACATCTTGTGAGTATCTTTTACTAAGCATTAAAGAAGTTACATTCAGGTGAGTTAGTTATACGTTGATAACTAATGTACCTTAACTAATACTGGTAGTTATTTTTTCAAATTAACATAATGTATCAATAACTTTAATACAACTTAGGATGAAACCCTTGATTTGACTTTGACACTTGGAAACATGTACTTTGAGACCTTATATGCTTCAAAATCTTGCTTTTGGTTGATTTAGGACTGCACTTGGAAGATTTTGGAAGGATACGCTTTTTGTGTGTAGTAATCTCCAAAGATTTAAGTACAAATAGTTTGAATGGCTTTAAGGTGCCTTTTATGTATAGAAGACATTTCGTTAGCTTTCTCACTCAACTGACCCCAAAATCCCGCTAAGGCGACTAAGACAAATTACGTATTTGAAAAAGACGATCTTTGGCAGATGAAGGATGGGTTCATAACAGGTGGATAGTTTCGGGGCCGAATTTGACCAAAGGTCATAAAACTCAGAATTGAAAGACATGATGTCTGTCTAGAATGCAAGTTGGCTTTTTATATATATTGTAATGGTTATGATAGTGCTAAACTAGAGATTGGGGGCATCCTTCTAGATTAGAGGGTGTATTGGAATGATGAAATATGCATGAATAAGGTCAAGATGTATTCTTGGACCAAATGTAGGTAAAGGTGTAAAAAGTGTTGTTGCGAAGTGTCTTAGACCAAATTTAGGGTACTGCAGATTGCCCTCCTTTTAATCTATTATTGATAAATGTTGGATTCAAAGGAAAGAAAAATGCAAACTTTGAGGATTGATACGAGTGAGCACAAGAATGACTACAACTG
Source organism: Taxus chinensis (assembly GCA_019776745.2). Taxonomy (NCBI): domain Eukaryota; kingdom Viridiplantae; phylum Streptophyta; class Pinopsida; order Cupressales; family Taxaceae; genus Taxus; species Taxus chinensis. The sequence goes on from CM034154.1 coordinate 728,275,857, forward strand.
ATCGGTAATGGAACTATGTTGTAACAATTGTAATTACTTGAAGAATGTCATGACATGTACATGCCCTAAATAGAGTCATTGCTCTCGTAGAGTGAGATGCCCTTGTTGGGCAATGTCGCAAGCTTTTGAAATTTCGCTTTGTAATCTACATGGGTGACCTTTATCAAGGAGGAGGTCATGCAACATATTGCTTATGGAGGGTAGACCTATACTAAGGATGAGGTCAAGCGACAAATTGTTCACAGGGAAAGGGTGACCCATATCAAGGAGGAGGTCACGCATAAAATTGTACATTGGTATGGAGAAATTTTGGAATCTTAACTTGTGCATTATGGCAATAAACGAGCTACTGGGGCAAATCCTATTGAGGAAAACGTTATTGAGGCGGAATTTCAACACATGGTGCTATTGGGGCAAAGGCTATTGAGGCTAGGGTATTTCGCTGCAGATGAAGAATCCTGAATTTTTAACTTCTAGAGGGACACGCAACAAACTACTCATAGAAAGGATAATTTGACCTATATCAAGGAGGAGGTCACACAAAAAACTACACATTGGTATGGAGAAATTTGAAAACTTAACTTGTGCTTATGGCAATAAATGAGCTACTGGGGCAAATCTTATTGAGGCAAAACACTACTGAGGCGGAATAACAACATAAAGTGCTATTAGGGCAAACGCTACTAAGGATAGGGTATCTCGTTGCATATGAAGAAACCTGAATTAGTAATTTCTAGAATGTCGGTAACGACTTGATAAAATAAGTGAGACTATTGGTAAAATGATAAAGGCTTGGTCAGATTTTGCAAAAGATTGACTAAATTGGTAATTTTTGGCATAGGAATTGGTACTGGAATAATTGTAGGATGTTAATTGTATGTGAGTACATTGTTTGAAACTTGTTTGAATTTGTGAAGTAAGCCTATTGTAAGCCCCCTTTTTGAGATAAGGAAAGGAAAAAAATGGAGCATGTGTATCACTCATCTCAAAAGAAAGAGTTAATCACACACGTGTTAAGTGTATAAAGATAAACCATATAGAACAAATATGCAAGACATGGTTGAATACGTGAATTATAGAAAAGATGTCATTGTTAGCAAGCATGTATGATTCTAAATCAAGACAAGTAATCAACATAGCGCAATTAAGCACATGGTAAAGGCAATGCATAATAAAGATCATGCCAACAATAATAATATAGTAACATAAGCATCACAAGAAGATATGCATGATATAGATCACAACAACAAGTACATGTAAGCACTGTAATAAGCATCATGATCAAGAAGCATGCAAACAAACATGACTTGAGATGATAAGAGGATTCTCTAACATATTGACACATGATGTGATGACACATGACTCGATTGGGACCAACATGATAAACTTTACAAGACGACAACGTGACAAACATGATGACTCAATGACGTAACTGGTACCAGTAGACAAGCACATAATAGGCACACGATTAATGAGGAAATACAGAGCACACAGTAACCATGTAATCAGTCAGTGAGTATTCAATATACATGGGATAATTAGTAACTAGTAATTATAGAATAATCTGCAGCTAGTAAGCATGGTGCTTCTAGTAATCGGTGAGCATAGAACAAGCAATGTTACTGCATAGAGGGATACATTGTTATCATCAAGTAAAAGCACAATATAATATCCATGATAAGGGACATGTGAAATGCATAAGCAAGGGAAAAACATGTATAAGCAGTCTGAGTATCTATCTATCTTCAATGGACTAGCATAGAAAGATATAACTTGAAAATCATATAGGATGCCCTCAGAGTAGGCATGCCCCCAATGTGAAACAATTACCTCCAGGTATTGGCTTTGTATAGCTGTGATGCATCTGCGTATCCATGATATTGTTTGGGCTGTATGTCCCGAGTCTAAACTCATGCATATTGTTAAAATCATGTGCATAAAATAAATATGTTAAATGCTAAGAGCATGATAATCAACAATGTTTGAATCTCTATACCAATCCCAAGAAGACACAAGTAGGCCTTGTTTTGAATTTTTGGAATATTTGAATGTTTTTGGAATTTTGAGTAATGTAACAAGCAAGAATTCAGTCAATCAAGCTGGTCAAGGAGTAAGGCTATGAAAATAGAAGAAATGGAAGGGTCCCATATGATCCATAGCAACTGTGAAAGCGTAGAATGCATAAATGTGAAACAACAAAGCAATCTCAAGAGAGCGAGGGCAAGTGATATGCCCCCGGTGTGAATGCTAATGTTAATCCCAACTCATGTCTTAAAGGAGTATGTGCAAAGACTTGTAATAGTGTATATGCAAATGTCATAAGATATTTAGTTATTGGAGGGATATGATCATGTAAGCTTGATGCGTGCCATGACAAAAGCAATCATAAATAGTCAATGTGGAGACAATGGCAAATTATATGTTACAATGAGGTGTAACATGCCTCAAAGTATGTATAGCAAGGTTAGACTGTTCTAAAAATTGTGTATTCATGTCATTGTAGGATAGCTAGTGTGAATGTCCGGGATGGGATAAAAAGTAAAGTGGGCAAGGGCTAGTGAAACAATCAAGTCAAAGCCATGTGGTTAGAAGAATGGTCAAAGTGAAGACATGTACATGTCAAAATAGATGAATAGAATAAGCAACAATCAAGGTATGGTGACCATGCAAACAAGCAAACTAACAAATGAGAAGCTATGTATAGGAAAGGCTATGTGCCATAACAATAGATGAATAGAAGAAGCAACAATCAACTCAAGGGAAGGTGATCACGTAAGCAAGCAATCAAGAAGCTATGTATAAGAAATCCTATGTACCATAAGAAGCTATGTACAATAATCTGTGTAGTCGTGCTAGCATAAGAGGTAGGTTGGGAATGCTAACCTATGATCTCGTTCAGGGGATGCTATGAAAGGCCTTATTGGGTTGTGGTACATGTATTTCATTGACGTCCTATTCTTCATCGGGATCAAATTCTTCGTAAGGCATATGTATAGTGGGTGTGGATGCATACATTAGTGTATTACTTTGCTTAGGTCTCCAAATTTTCTTAGTAGGTAGTACAAGTGCCCTGGGTATCATGTATGTGCCATCGTGATCTAATATTACATAATGCCGATAGAATCAAAATGTGAGCATTTTATGAGTATTGCAATCATATGGTTAATTGTTGCTCCTATTTAACTATGGTTTTGCAAGCATTGCATCATATTGCGTAGGAGTATTAATTACACAAAATGGATGCATGTCTTGTGGGCCAAATGTGGTGTTACCTCGATATATCCTAACGACCCCTCCAACTATGTTGTCTTGTTCCATTGATGGAGGTTGCGTCCTAATTGTTACAAAAATCATGACTATGCATGTTAACTTTTGTTGTTTCATCTACTAGGATCCGTTGTCTGTATTCCCTTTTGATGAATTCTCTGATGACCATTGGTTTGTTTGAAACTTGCGATTGTGGTCGAAGCATTTTAGTAATTATGGGTTGTTCTTATGTAAATTTGGGTTGGATTTGATCTAGAGGAACTGGTCTTGTATTAGGTGTTTCAATAGCAAGTTGTTTTGTTGTGATGATATCGTTTTTGATAAGTTTATCAATAATTTTCGACATTGTGACACAATTGTTGGAATCGTGCCTTGTCATTCGATGGTAGTCACAACATGGTTTATCTTGTTGTATCCATAGGCAAGATGTAGGGTGATGTCCGATAGGAGGTAATCTAATCAATTTCTTGTCAATTAGTGTCTGCAACATATCTTGTGGTTTCTTGACTAATTTAACTTTCTTTGATAATCCCTCTGGTGTAATGGCAAAAATCTAGGGTGCAATCGTGTCTTGACTAAATGTAGAATGGTCGCAAACTGAAAATTCCTTTTTAGATTAGAGTTGGGAGGCCGATGTGGAGCTTTTACCTCATGATTGAGGGAATGAGAGTGTAAAAGTGTGTTCTCGTAGTTTATTAATTCATTACAAAGTAGACTTGCTAACGATGAATTACTTTTCTAGATCCATCGGTTGATAAATTAACCAGTGCATATCATCTTTAAATTGAAGGATGTAATTGCAAATGGAATCATTGTCATTTTGTTGAAAGGAATATGGATATTTATTTGTGAGTTTAGAACCTTTATCGATGCTAAAGTTGGGTAAAAATACCTCCTCAAGCTGAAGATAAGAACACATAGAACCATTAGGAAAAAAATCGAATAAATTTAAGCCATAATTGATTAAGCTCTTACGGAAGGTTTTAAGTAATAATGTTCCATTATATTCATAACTTCCAAGGAATGTCCTAAAGCGTGTGAGATGTAAGAAGGGATCTCTATACTCATTGAATAAGTGTAAGTTTGGCATGACAAATTTGTGAGATTAGTGAGCTTCAAGTATCCTGTGTACTACATGTTGGCCAAAAATGATATCACGGTTTTCCCAAGCACTAGATGCACTAGACTTGCAGATAAAACATTGATTTGCTTTGGTAACTCACCTAATGCATGCATCAAAAGTTGTATTTTGGCATTGATTTCGAACATTTGTTCCAAAGGTTCATTGGGAGTATGTTTGTTATTGTAAATGCCATGGGGTCTCAGTAGGAGATGTTGTGGGAGTCCTAGCTTCAGATACATAGCGTTCTTGTTCTAGATCCTTGCTAAAAGTATATATGTCCTCTATATCATTGCTCCACTGTTTATATAAATTGTCATAGTCATGAGGCATATATTGCATAGGACCATCTTTGGCCACTCTAGGAAGTATTGTTTCTAACTCAAGAGTAAAAGAACCAAGGGTACCAGGATGGGTGCATTGGTTGTCTCCAACTATAGATACAATGGGAGGAGGGATAAATGGAGCCACGAGTTCCACTCTCTTCGCATTGTGATAGGAAGCATTTTAGATTCCATAATTAGGTGAAATGTATTGATAGACACTTTGGGTATTTATGATTGGTTGCGTCCAACTATAGATACAATAGGAGGGATAAATGGAGCCACAAGTGCCTACTTTCTTTAGCATAGTGATAGGAATCATTTCAGATTCCATTATTAGGTGAAATGTATCGACAAAGACACCATGGATATTTATTAGTGTGTCATTGTCATCACATGTATATGTTTTGTACCAAACCAGGGAGTGATGTTCTATTGTATATACATTGCATGGAACAGTGTAGAGTGCCATCTAATAATCTTTGGGATTCACCTAGCAATCTATGCGAATTGGGGTTCTTTTCCCATTGAGAATTTGCATGCATTATTTGAATCCATGAAAAAGAAGCCATTTTTAGTAAGAGGAAAGGGTTGAATGCAAACCTAATCTCTGAAATCAACCTTGAAATCTAAAATTCTAAAAGGGGAAAATGAAACCCTAAAGGTTGCATGTTGGAAAACAAAAACGGGTTCACCCAAAAATGTTATAATAAAATTGCACGAAAGTATAATTAAATTCATGAATAATAAAGCAGATTCTAATAACTTAGAACTATGAATAATAAATCAGATTCTAATAAGTGCAGTCCTAATAAAACCTGATTTATCTTATTTTGAGGGTTTGAGACAATTCACTCAATTTAGAAATGATAAAAGTAGTGATTGGAGCATAGAAATGGATCAAACTCCAACAGCAATCAAGGTTGCAGAAGATGAAACAATGTGCTTAGATGTTGGATAAAAGCTGGAAATACAATTGTCAAAGGCGTTCAGGAGAAATAAGAATTTGACGTTGTGCAAAGGACAAGTTTGTAAAGGCTCGGAACAAGTTTTAGTCCGAATTTGTTTGTCTCAAAGTATTTCAGGTTTGAATGCGTTTGCAGGCTATGAATGTCTCTGGACTCTAGGGCAGGTTGAATGAAGCTCAGTCTTTTTGTGTAGGTTTGCTTGAATCTGTTCTTTTGTTCTGTGGATTTAGCAATGCTGTGATGATTGCAGCAAACATTAAAATGTCTTCTCCTTGTGCCAAACCCTAGCTTCTTGCTTGCTTGAGTGATGGGATACCTTAAAAGGGGTTAGCTTTTTGGGTCAGACTAGCCCTAATCATGCTTGTGATGGTTGAGTGTTGCCCTACGTACCAATACTTCGAAGAGGGCTCAAACCCATGTAGTTCTCCCTAAACCTATGATGAGATGCAATTAGTAATAGAATATCCAACTTATGACGCAACTCTTGATTTGACGTTAACACTTGACAACATGCACTTTGAGACCTTGTATGCTTCAGAATTCTGCTTTTTGCTGATCTCAGGACTGCTCTTGGAGGATTTATCGAAGGATATGCCCTTTGTAGCGTAGTGATCTGTGAGGAGTGAAGTGAAGTTTAGATGGGTTGAATGGATTATGGTGCCTTCGTATTTATAAAGGATCTTTTGTTAGCTTTCCCACTCAACTGACCGTCAAAATCTTGCTAAGGCTGACTAAGAAAAATTACTCATTTGAAAAAGACGACTGATTGTGAAAGGAAGCTTGGCAAATGTGGAACAACTTCCTACTTAATCTTTGGAGGAATGAAGTGCAAAACAGACCTAGATCTCTCAAATTCAGTAAGAATAATAAACATGCAAGTAATCTGCAACAATATACAATCACATGTTTTAGTTACATAGGACACAACCATATACCCTAGGAAAACCCTTCTGGGAAAATCCCAACAACCTGAGAGCATTCAATTGTATTATTCAGTAATCAACATTCTATGGTTATAGACTTATAGTACAATGACAGAGTATCTACTCCTATAGTCGGGATCAGCACAGCTAGAAATTATACAGGTTGCTTATCCTTTTTTTGCAAATACACAAGAATACTGTCTCATTAATTGTATATTTATCTCTAATTCCAAGTGTCTGATTTATAGAATTTTCCAGCACTTAGAATAGAAGAGAGAATTAACAGCACTTGGAATGATTAGACCTTCTCAGCCACCCAATATGCATGATAAATTAATAGTAGTTTTACTAAATATAGACAGTCCAAGAAGACTTCTTCAGTGCCCTTAATTGCATGTTGAGTTAACAACACTTAACCACCAAAATTAGTGTCCCTTGTGCATGCTAATTTGGACTGCACTTGTGCTCCAAAATTAGTGCTTTATTTTTCCTAGTTCACCCTGTTATTCTCCCTCTATGCATGCTCTTAATAAATAGTGCATGTGACAGAAAAATAGCCACATCACGTCGGAAGCATGTGCACTCATAACTAATACATAATAAGTAATTAAACTCCAGTGTCAAGATTTGCAGCCAGCTGGAAATTACACAGGCCACTTATCCTTTTCTTGGCAAACTACCAAGAATATTGTCTCATTAATTGTGTATATGTGTATGTGTGTATACATATATTTTGATTCGTAAATGCATTTGATAGGAACTATGAATTGGTATTACATTCAGTCACCACCAGCTTCAAATTCACTTCATATCGGCCTACAAACATTCCAAATTCACATCATTCAGCCATGCCTGGCCTCAATTCAAGTTAGTACGACCCAATAGGGCATGCACTTAGCGAGAGTTGAATGTGGATGGAATGGTATACAACCAACCTAATTTTGATTACGAAAATATTGAAATTAATAGATGCCTAAATCTAATTGCAATGTAGCAATAAATGAATAAGCAATGAAATATAGAATTTGACCCAAGCAAATATGCAATTTAATATTGAAACCCTAGTTGCAAAGGAGAGATAAAATGACTTAGTTGTTTCGCAAATAATCCTGGGTTGTGCAGAAGTGACGAACTAATGGATAAAGAGGGAAAACTGTCGCAACGATGCTCATAAAAATGCAGAGATGTTGGAGGAAGCTGGATTGGGGCGCTTGTGCAGGGTCGGGGGTGCCTGGGGCGTTAGAGACCTTCCTGGGTGCCTGTGATTGCTTAGGAACACAGAAAACCAGCTTCACTGGGTCGCAAGATGTTCGTTGCCCTTCGCTTCATGTCGCTAGTATGTCGCACCAAGTTCGCAGATGTCACCTGTAACGTGCAATGAAGAAATGACTTGCAAAACCCTTAAAAGTGCATCAAATCCCTTAAAGAAAATAATGCAAATGAGGGATCGAATTCTCCTCAGTTGTCAAACAAGTGATCTTACAACTAAGCGTTGCACTACATCTCAGACCCAATGTAGTTCTATTTGTGTGTGTGCGGAATTGTGCCCTAGGTGGCTCTTGTGCGTGTCACACTTGATAGCGAGCAAGTAGCTAGATGTAAGAAATGTAAATAGATGTGTGCATGAAAGAATGAACTTCCCCTCCTATGCGTGTTTGCAGACGTATCATTCCTTTGCCCTTGTGTGTGGATGCTAGATGGATGCTTGAATGCTCTTGATAATGGCCTTTGAATACAACCTTAGGTGGTGATAGCTAATGCTTAGTGCTTGGTCCTTTATTATGATCACAAAACTTTATATTTATATGATTCGTTTGCTTGAATTTCGTAATTAACCCCGAAAAGGCCGACTACCAATAAAATAAGATGCCCAAACAGCTAGAAAGAACCCAAAAGATGTGAGAAAAGTACAAAGAGGTCAGGGGCACCCATAGGGGTTGGGGGCGTTTGGCGCTAGCATCCTAGCTAGGCGTTGATGTCTAGGATGAGAAATGCCGAAGTATAAAAAGACATACTGGGCTAAAAAGAATGCTAAATCAAAAGTGGCAATTGAAAGCAAACAAAGATGGCCAAAGACATGTGTTAATTAGTACTTTTATTACTTAGGAATCATATGAATAGTAGTATGTGATCAGGACTAGATAGATACCCAAAGTGCATGATTTAGTGTCTACAACTTTACCAACCTGTCAACACCTCATTGGCTTATTAATTGTATATTTATCTCTACCCCCAAGTTCTTGATTTATAGACTTTTCCATTGCTTAGAATAGAAGAGAATTAACAACACTTATTTCCAAAAATAGATAGTCTATAATTAGAATTCTAAGCCACCCAATATGGATGATAAGTTAACATTAGTTTCACTAAATATAGACAGTTTGAGAATAGACTTTTTCAATGCCTTTATTGCATGATGTGTTAACAACACTTAACCATTAAAATTAGCTTCCCTTGCGCATGCTGATTTAGCCTGCACTTATGCTCCAATATTAGCACTTGATTTTTCCAAGTTCACGTTTTATTCTCCCTCTATATATGCTCCTAATACATAATACATGCGACAAAAAATAGCTACATCAAGTGGGAAGCATATGAGCCTATAATTAATACATAATAATTAATTAAACTCTGGCGTTAGAATTTGCAAGGTGTATGACACCTAATCCCAATAGTTTGTAGGCGAAAGACAAGTTTGTAACAGGTGGGCATGTTCGGGGCCGAATCTCTAAAGGCTATGAACTTGTCCAAAGGTCATAAAACCAAAAATCAAAAGTTGTATGATGTTTGTCTAGAATGCAAGTTGGCTTTTGTATAGACTGTAATAGTTTTGATAGTGCTGAACTAGAGAATGGGGACAACTAGTGGATTAGAGAGTGTTCAGAACGGGGACGCGTGGATAAGCTAAAAATGTATTCGTGGACCAAATGTCGGTAAAGGTAGAAAAAGTGTTGTTGCCAAGTGCTTTAGACCAAATTCGGGGTGCTACATAATGATACACGGTGCCATCCCAAGAATTAGTCCATAAGTTAGCATTCTGACCATTATGGATAACCCAAAACAAATGCTTTTTAATGATAGCTTCCCCCACTTTCAATACGGCAAGAATAGGTGATCCCTTGGATGGAAGAGACAACCTAATGATTCTGTTGGGGGACTTGTTTTTTGCATACTTGGCCCGAAGATTGGCAACCCATAACTCATTTGGAGCCGTAAGCATTCTCTAGTATAGTTTAGTTGTCATAGCCTGATTATGCTTGGTAGAGGATTTAAATCCTAAGCCACCTTCTTGTTTAGGTTGACATAGAGTTTCCCATTTGACAAAAGACCACTTCCTTTTTCCATGCAAACCACTCCACATAAATTTCTTGCTAAGGGAGTCCAATTGTTTCAAAATTTTACTTGGAATATTCAAGATAGAGGAGGCATATGTAGGCAAGGCTTGAAGGACTGCTTGAACCAATGTCATTCTTCCTCCCGAGGACAACCATTTATTGGTCCATTTCTGCAATTTTGTCTTAGTTTTATTTATGATCCAGTGCCAATCTCTAATTGGCTTAGAGGTAATAGGGGCCCCAAATATTGGAGTGGAAGATATCCTTTTTTAAAGTGGAGGATATTAAGAATTTGGTCCTCCTGTCTACTAGAACAGTAACAGAAAATGATGCTAGATCTAGCTTGATTAATCAATTGACCTGTGGCTCTAGAAAAAATCTGAAGGTGCTTCTGCAACTGTTGAGCCTCCAAGGAAGTAGCTTTACCTAGAAGTGTAGAATCATCTACAAACTATAGATGGGTGAGAGGACGAGCTTCTTTAGCTATTCTAAAACTATTGATCTTCTTTTCCTGACAAGCTTTGGTGACCAGTCTGCCAAGGAACTCTGCCAAAATGATGAAAAGAAAGGGGGATAAAGGATCCCTTTGATGGATACCCCTAGAAGTCAAGAAAATATGAGATGGAATTCCATTAACAAGGACAAAATAGGAGACTGAAGATAAACACACTCTAACCCACTCTATCCATTCCATTGAAAATCCCAACTGTGCCAAAACTTTACATAGAAAATTCCAACCCACTCTATTATAGGCTTTGGTTAAGTCGAGTCTAATAAACATAGATGGAGATTTTTGGATATCCATGGAGTGTAAGGCTTGCTGTGCTAGCACAATCTCATCATGGATTTGATGTCCTGAAACAAATACGCCTTGTTCTGGAGAGAAGATCTTGTGAAGAAGAGGTTTCAATCGTTCTGCCATAATTATAGTGACTATTTTATACAGAACATCACATAAAGCTATAGGCCGAAAGCTTGAAATGTCCTCCACTTTAGTAGCTTTAGGAATAAGGGCTATGGAGGTTTTATTAATTTTTCTTAGCATTGTCTTTGCTGTCCTTACCTCTTCCACCACTTTCAGGAGTTTGCCTTTAATAATGTCCCAAAATGTTTGATAGAATTCAATCGGAAAGCCATCTGGTCATGGAGTTTTTCCTTTCTTCATACTGAACACCACGTTCTTCAACTCACTTTCTGTAACTGGAGTGGTTAAATTTTCATTATTCCGATTTGAGATAAGTCTAGAAAGAATATCTAATACTGTTTGTTGAGCCATCTTGTCCAGAGGTTGGGTTGTAAATAACTGATGGAAATCTTGTGTACCAATTTGTTGCATACCTTTCATAGAATACTCCTTCCCATCTTCCATAGTTGGAGCGAAGATATGGTTACGAGTTTGTCTAGCCAACAAGGATGTATGAAAGAATGCCGAGTTTTTATCACCTTCTTTTAGCCACCGAATTCTAGATTTTTGCCTCGGCGTGATTTCTTCTCAAGTTTCATATTCATGAAAAGCCACTTTCAATTTGAGTTCTTTTTGAAGCAAGCTAACATTACTTCTGGAAGTTCTCTGGGTCCCATTGAGTTCTTTCAGCTGTTCCAGGATTTGTTTTTTTTTCTTCTTGACATCTCCAAATTCAGTCCAATTCCAGTTTTTTAGTTTGACCTTTAGATAACTCAAACGTTTGGCAAAGGAATACATGTGTGTTCCATACTTGGGTTTGCCTTTTACCCACCATTGTTGAATGAGATGACCTATATTTTCATGCCTTAGCCACCTCGGCTGGTATCTAAAAGGGGCATGACATGGAACTGATTTACCCATTTCTAAATTCATTGGCCAATGATCAGAGCCAATATTATTTAGAATCTGTGCCTTGGAAATATACTCTTTTAGCTGTTAGGATATCAAAATTTTAGTGCTCCACATTTGTACGTGTGTGAATAATAGTTACATTGGTAATTATTATTATAGTGAACATTAGTAAGTTAGTTAGTCATATATATTGTTAGAATAGCAATATATTATGAATGATTATTTGTTATACCCGTAGCTATTATCGGGTTTATTGTTCTACTCACTTCCTATTTCCTAGGAAGTTGTTTACCTACCTTTATGTCTATATAATAGCCACTTGTATCTGAATATCAAATAGAACATCTAATATTGTTTTGTATTACATCCACTGTGCAATTCTGTACCAAATTTGATATTTGGTATCAGAGTGTTATGGAGAACACTATGGAATTGTGAAAATTGTAAGGGGCAGATCCGCTGCTAATTTTTGCCCCTGCACATGAAAGTTTCGAGTTTGATGGTTCTATGCATCCATGGCGTCCAAGGTTGTAATGTAATCTGGTCAGATCATAAGGCATTTGGAGTTTTCTTTTGGAGTGTAACCCACCCCACACATGGATGATCTTATACTTTCATGGAGTAGTTGAATATTTTATTTTCTGTCGACTATTCATTTGGAATCCGTTTGATCATTACGGGACTGTTGGAGAGAGGCAAAATATCCGGAGAGAATTTTCTAATCAAAGATATGCTATTATTACCCACCAAGGAGATATATTGAATTTATATATCTGTTTTTGCATTTTGCTTTGGATTTACGTTAAAAATTTCTTAGCGACCAGAATGATCTCTTCAGGACAGAACGATTCTTGACAGACCCAGCACGTTTTCTCTTCAAATAGCGGCTTTCACACGGTTCAATAATCTTGGTCTGATTTATCGAATCTCTACATGAGCATTAGATTGATATCATTGGCTCATGAGATTTGGTTTCTACATTGAATGTTTTTTCCAGTTCCGAGATTTGGTAAGGATCTGGTATATAACAAGAAGATTGGATTGTTTATTATGGCGTCTCAGTCATTGATTTGATAAAAATCCTTTTCTCTGCCCTTGGCATCTAGCACGTCCTACTCCATTCTTGTATTGTCAAACTCAAAAGGAGGAAATTTGTGAGGCTCTTCATTGTGAAGGCGTTCTATATGTTCAAGTAATTTCAATGTGTCCAAGGAAGAGTTGGGCTTTGAGAGGCAGCCACCAAAACTTGTGCGCCATTGACAAGGATTAGAGAAGAGATTTGCATCTGGAGTCTGCTGAAAACATCGCTCAAATTATTTCTAGCTACGTGTTTGACAGTCTATTTCATTCTAAGCTCTTTATTACATTCAAAAGGACATCAAATACCTCCCTTCCTATCAGCCTCAGGTTCTGTGTTGTACGTTTTCTTTTTATTTATTTATTTATTATTTCATCTCGGTAGAATTACTTCAAGTTTTATCATTGTCATTTGAGGTCCTTAGTTATAGTGTTAAGAGTCTCTCATCCACCTCAAATTTGAACATTTAAGTTTTCTTGTATAAGGTTCAAAATCATATTTTAAGAGTTATTCATAAGTTTTTGTGAAGTTAGTGTCGTAATAAATAATTCCATATAGGTGATTTTAGGTTTTTTTAATTCTCATTTCTATTTAAAAAGTAATCTCGTTTTATTACTTTTTAAAAGATAGTTGAGTCTTCTTGTTTGATTCAAAATAGTCTTTGTCAAATCGTCAAATGTCGTATAATTGTAAAAAGTCCGAAAAATAAAAAAAATTTGCCTTACGGACGCATTTTCGGTGTTACCCGACGTCCGTGAAAATAAAGTGTTTCACATTGCAGGAGGGAAGAAAAGAATAAACTCAATGTGGAAACTAATGTACTTCATGATCACATCCGGCTGAGTTAGCAGCTTATTATTGGAGGATGGAGGCAACGGAGGCAGGAGGACAATCAATGTCCTCGAGTTCGTCACTACCTCAGATGCCGAAAACTACTTTAGTGACATCTTTGTGTCTTGTGTGATGAATAAGAACATATGAGCATCCCTGTTCCTATGTGCAATGCAGTGCTTGTGTGTCCCCCGTGATGATAAATTGTACCATTGATACTATTGCAGGAAGTGTTCTTGATCAGACTGATTTGATGGTTGATGTGAATTGGTTGAACAGTCCCAATTCATGTATTCATCTAATAGGTTGAACGGTCCCTGGATGATGTAGTTCCCACAGTCAGTGTTAAGGATCGAGACCATGTGCAGGCTACGGAGTGGCATGCTGCTTGGTTGAAGATGGTGTTTTCCCCATGTTCGCACTAAGGGGGGAAATGTTAGGATTTAATATCATAGTGCTCTCATTATTATTGTAATATTATTAATATGAATTATATTGTAACTCATTATTAATAATACAGGTTTGTTATATTGTTTCCACAATATAATTTTGTTGTACCCGTAATGATATTAACGAGTGTTTTGTTGTGTGACTTCCTGGTTTGTAGGAAGTCATTTTTCTATTTCCATGGCTATTTATTAGCCTTAGTATTATTTGTAATGTGTATGTTGAATAGAATATCTTTCTTGGTGTATTGAATATCATTTGTAAAATTCTTGCAGTCTGATCCAAATCAATAATCCAATCCCCTTACATTTATCCTTTCTTAGGGGAATCCATATATGTTTAATCATCTTAAATATTTGTATTTGAATGTGAAATGCATTAGGGGCATAGTTAAATATTTGTATTTGAAGTTGTGTTGCATGGTTTTTTTTTACCGATTATAAGTAGTTTGTTAGCATCTTGATTTCTTCATAACCATGGTATATCAACTACTATGTAAATTGAGTTTGTTTTACATTTATTCTTATGTTTTTGAACAATTACATCTATTTTTCTACCATCTTGGCTTATTCATGGCTATGGTGCATATTAATTTTTGTGTGCATTGGGTTTGTTTTAAGTTTAGTCTTTTATTTTTTTCTGTTGGACCAATTACTAGTATTTTTTTATCATCTTGGTTCATATACTACCTTGGTGTCATCATCTTGTTTTGTATATTGGGTTTTTTTATTTTTTATATGTGTATGTGTGTGTGTGAGTTTAGACACATCATGGGTAACTCGTCGTGGTTTTTCAACAATCATGGTTATAACTCTACTATGAAATAGAAAATCAAGTTACTCCAAAATTTAAAATCTGAAATGAATCTCAAGCAATGAGTAATGATTGATCATCTCACCATTCCATTATATTCATTTGTGCATCTCATTCAAAACACACACAAAAAATTTATATTATAATTCTCATCATTTTCCTAACAGTATTATTCACTCAATACCATATCTTTTATAATCCCTCTTCAAAAATAAGTTATTCTTCCTATCAAGTGGTTATCCATTACTTTTTAGAATCACCCATCCCCTTAAGGGGGCACTCCCTCGACAATTATTTGGACCTTATTGGGCATCTAAATGATTCACTACATAAAAGTGAATATTCCACCACACGTATTCATCATTTTTCACAATTTTACGTGTGTCTACTATATTTAAAGCATTATTACTTCATAAAAACACTTTAAAGAGGGGAAAATGTAGACACCCCAAAATAACCACTACACATTATAACCACTCAAAATATTATTAGATGCATCGTCCCTCTCTAGAATCAATTTAATAAATTATATTGTACCCTATCACCCCCTTAGTTAATTGTATTAGCTAATTTAATATCACATTATTTAAATAAATCCTCACATATCCACTTTCATATTTAAATAAATTAAATATCATCAAATCCTATCCACCTCCTCAACTCAAGTTGACTAAAATTCACGATTAAAGCTAAAAAAAATATTAAATTCAAGAAAATATATTTAAATTAACTCAAATCAAGCATTTGAGTTAACTAAAAATATCTCCCAAGTCATGGAACTCCAAAATTAGTTCACATCCTTCCAAAATAAAATCATTCATGACACTTTTTGGGTGAATAAAATAAATGATATGGAATTAATAGTAAAAAACATGTGCAATGCTTTGCCAACTCAACAATGACTCATTCAGGCAAATCTAGAATAGTAGTTCAACTCTTCAATCAATCTGGAAACTCAACTAAACAACTCAGTCATGTTTATATATTTCTAAATCAACTCAATATAATATTAGCTTGAGGATTTTCCTTCCTCCACTATAAATCAATCGTCTATCCTTCACAAATCATTAACTAACCATCTTGAGAGTTCATATTGTTATTCTATTTAATTTCTTGGTAGATCAATCAATCATATCGTTATTCTACCCATGTCATATCAAATCAGTAATCTTCAAGCTCGTAGATTTATATATCTTCCATTCATAATTATTTTTAGAGTATCAACAAATATATGAAACTTACAAATCAATTGGATCCAGGATCATTACTCAGCCCTGATCTTACAATCAAATCAAATCTGAGGTGGTTTTGGAACATATCAAAAGAGGGATTATTTTATTTATTTTAAATTTATCTATTTATGTAATTTATATGGTTTAAAAAAGGATCTTTATGTCTAAATATAAATTTACCACCTAAGCAGACCAAGTTCAGGGACATAATTGATGCTTACTAGGTAGGTCTCTGAGTTGTGTGAATCTTATGTTGATCTGGTGAATCCTACACTCGGCTTATGTGAGTCATGTGCTCTATTGTGTGAGTCCTATGCTCACTTGTTTGATTCATGTGCTTCACTATGAAATTTATTCCATTCACAATTGTTAGTACTAAAATCAACTTATATCAATCAATTCAAGAAATCATGTGGAAAAAAAAGATAACCAAGATTCATGCACAAAACTTCTCTTTAAGTCAAGGAAATTATTATTTACTATAAAACTAATATCAGTTCAATACAAGGGAAGATGGGCATAGTGGTGAAAATGGGGCTTGCAATGGGAATTTTAAAGGCTCGTCACTACACCTAAATTATAGATTTGCATGTTCTCCTGATACAAATTCAACCATTTTTATTTAATAATTCCACAATCCTACTACAATTATACTCATTGGAAAAAGTATCCCATGTTCTTATTTTTTGGTCATGGTATCCATTAAACTCAATCACTACCTTTCTCTACTTATTATAGCTCTCATTGATTTTTTCTTGATCACTTGACCACTGAGGAACTGGTACTGATATGAGTGATGGTTTAAACCACTTTCCAACCCAATCTTGTTCCATGTCTAACATAATTCTTCTCATTTCCTTGGACCTTCTCAATTACCATCAAATATTTTTAGGAGAAATAACCTCCATTTTTCTTGTAGGTTTTAGTGATCAAGTTTCACCTCTTTCGGAAAGAAAATAATTCCATAGTGAATTATTACAAAACATATTCCCTTAAGTATTCCTCATGTGTTGAAATGATTTCTTTGTACATGTCTAGAAGATGAAGATATTAAATATGTACCTTGTACTTCTGTAAGAATATACTAGGTACTAGAAATTCATGTCTCATGAGAATACCTGAATTAGTATCCTCCCTTGTTTAATTCCCTCTTTATTCTCTTTAAATTATTTGATTTCGAAGTGTGGAGACAAATACCTTAATTTAACCTCTCCTACATACAGATTTATTGGAATATGTGTTTCTTTAGGCAATAAAAATGTATGGATATAAAATTCACAAAAAAAATCATTCTAGTTGTATCAAGGCTACATATGTAGCCATGAACTGATTATTAGTTTCAAACTCCACAGATTTAATGGATTGAACCCTTGAAATCTTACATTTATAAAATTGTTCCTTAAAAAAACATCATAAAAGGTTGATGGTGACTTTCAAGAAATATTTTTCTCACATAATTGACATATTAATGATAGATTATTTGTTAATACTTTCTTTGCTTCCTTTAATCACAATTTTATTTTATTCTTCTACCTTTCTTAGCTCATAGCAGTGACTCATCCATGTTGACATTCCTTTCGAAACCACAATTTGAGGGGAAAAATAGTTTGAGATATTTTATCATTGGTGCTTATGAGTTTATCCTCCTTTTCAAATTTGAGGGTCGTAAGTTCTACAATTAAATTATCACCAGTTTGTTAGATCTAATGATTAATTTTATCTTTACTTTGCAAATCTTTTTTGAGTTGTTGAATTTCCAAGTATTTTTTATATTTTAATTAGAAAAGGTATTCATTCTTCCCAAGGAGGAATAGTTGTAAATTTTGCAACATATCTTTTATTTGTTGCAAATAAAACTCAAATTTGAGAGGGTTAACACTTGAGGATTAAGTGATACTCATCATGTGGTGAGCTAGGATCTCCTTTAAACATAGGCATATTCCCTTTCATCTAGGTAATGGAGAATCCTCGGTAGTGGGTGGTGGATCAATAATTTGTTCCTTAAAAACAAAGTGTAGAGGAGATGGAGATGTTGATAGGGAAGCCTGAGGTGTGGATTTCATTTCCCTAATTGTGGTCATTGCTATCAGGATTTATAAGGAATTTGTAATAAACTAATCATAAATCCATAAAATAAATTGCCAAATATTATAGATTACAATGTGCAGTTAGATATAGCATATTACATAATGTAATAATAAGTTCTGAAATAAAATAACTGACAAGTAAGGAGATGGTCACACCATATTTATAGTGGGAAACTTGAAGAAAAAACCCCACTATAATATTGAACTTCTTGTATTAAGAATTTCATATACAAATTTTACCCAAAACTTCCACGTCACTCCTTGATCTTACAAAATAATGTAGAATGTGTTTTACACTCATTCAACGCTATGAAATACAATATCATGATCTAATCATGAATGATCTTACCAATCTAATGATATCTCTTAATATCAGTATGGTACAAATTTAAACATTGCTCATAGCCAATCCTAAGAGGCATCACCTTAATCAATATAGGGTGGTTGAATCAGTAGCACCACTTCACTCTTAAATGTGGAAGACCATCATAATAAAGTTTGATGAATAAACTTTAAAATAATATGGGGTGTAAAGTAGTGGTAGATATCCCACTTGAAATTATCACCCCACCACTCCCCCTTAATATTAAGTGGGCAAGAAAATAGAACATGTTAAATTAACTTTATCTACAAAAGGATTTACAAAGCCATAAATCATCAACGATGATTCATGCTAGCATGTAAACAAGGGAAATCATTTAGATATTCCCATACATAATAGAACAGGAATATTGCCCTACGTAATAGAATGGGGATATTGTCCTACTTATCATTCATTATTTTTGTGCTAAAATGACAATTGGCACATTATTTGTACCATCCATATCTTCGCTCACTCGCTTTCTCTATTGTTGTGTGTTGTTGTGTATATATTCAAATTGAATGCTATAAAGTGCTCATGGAGTATAGTAAATGTTGCATCTAATCACAATAGTCTTGGAAGGGATGAAGTAGATCTTGAGGACAAAAGGAAACTTTTTCATACAGTGAGGAGATTGTGTTGGCTTGAATTTAATGAAAGCTTTCATTGGCTGCAATCACGTAATTGTCGATTCCTTGTTGGCTATATTTTTATCCTGGCTGCAACAATGCAATTTAATGTTTGATAAATGTGTTTGTGAGTTTCTATAAGCAATCTGCTCAAATAAGAAGTTGTACAAACATGCCTTTTCTTTTTGGTTTTCCTGGGAGCTCTGTCAATTTGATTTGCTTTTCATTCTGCCCTGAATATGTGCTTTCAAGGATGTAGCCACCCCTTGGGTATTAATCTTGGTTTCGTGGGAGCATTAATTTACGTTTCAAAAGATTTCTATTTTTTTGGGGGGTCCATCTATCCTTATGCATGTATTGCAAAAAAATAAAAAAATAAAAATATTTTCTGGAAAAAAACCACTAGTTACCAGGTTCGGCCGGATCTGTATGAAATCCGGTTTGAACCGTATTTTTTGAAGGAACCGAATAAATTCGGTTCGGTTCGGGCCTGTTTTTGCAGGGAACTATGCTTTTTACCTTCCATTTTTTGGCATTTTTTTTTTTTGCGAGCAAAATGGTAAGTACTTTAAAAAAATTTGCCATATAATTGGAAAGGGTCCAGGGAAGATGTAGCAGCAAAAACTGTGCATGTGCCATAACTTTAAATTCTGTAGGCTACACGTCCTTCCTAGTGTGTTCAGTCTTCTCTAAAAGTACTATAATGTTTCTCGAGACATCTACGTCAAAGTAATGATGGCTAATAGTTTTTCTTATTCTTGCATTGAGATTAATCCATTTTTGTACCTATTTTGGACCAAGTTCAACTTCTTTGCAATGCTTTTGAAAGAATCATTATGATGAAATTGATGACACATGGTAGATGGATTGCTGTGTTCTCCAACGTATGCATTTGATCACTATGATGGATTGCAACGGGATTATTAAGTGTACAGATAATAGCTGCAAATGGGCTATAGCTAATATCATGTATCATATATTCCGAACTCGGAGTTTTTCCTGATGACTAGTTTTCGGATTTTTTCGAGATACTCCGAATTTTCGGATTGTCTTTTGCCCTTCCGAATTTAATCGAGATTTCCGAATTCCTGGTAACTATGAAAATCTCTCTCTCACTCTCTCAATCTCGGATATGAATTTATCTGGGCTTGTCTGAGTGTAGAAATACGGATCTGGCTGCATTTAGTAACTATGCTATTTTACCTTCCATAGAAATTGCATGATTATGTAGCATGTCGTAGCATACTGAAGGAATCTTTATTTAAACTTGCATATAGACTATCCAATGAGCCCAGTCAAAATGTACTAATCACTGTTTTAATTCTATTTATGTTAAAATATGTAGATCTGAACAGCTTATCCTTCCTAGTGTGTTCAGATAAGTTCTTTGGTGTGAAATGCAATTCAAGCTTTAATGTTTTGGGACATCTGGTCTAAGAGTAATCATCTAACAGTTGCAACCAATCTTCTTGCATTGAGATTAACCATCGTACAATGCTATGTTGGCAGTTCCTCTTTGAATGCTGCAGCAAAACATCAGTAGTTGAAATGTGCGACTGACATCGTCTATAATGTAATGCTGTGTTCAACACAACGTATGCATTGATCACTCTGATTAGGATTGCAGCGGGATTAAATTTAGTGGCAGAAATAGCTGCAAAATGGGCTCGAGCTATCTGCAAGATCAGTGATTTTGGGTACTCTGATGTTCTACCTGATGACTAGTCTTCGTTAGTGAAATAGTCTGATTCATTTATTTGAAGGATCTCTATACCCCATATCAGCTGCAGATGTTAATTCCATAGTTGGACTAATGGCTCTGAACATGGATAATACTCTCAAGTCTTAAAAACTGGTTGTTAATTGTCTTGTCTGTCAGTGTAGCCCTAAAGGCTGTTCTATACAAATGTACAAATGGCACCTCATGTACTTCGCTTCAAGTGCAACAAGGGTACACTCTTAGGAGATTAAAATTAAAATTAACATAATCTCGTATCTCTTTATGAAAATTAACCTATGTACCTGCTCAAGTGCAACAAGGGTTTCTTAGGAAATTCTTGTTCTGAGAAATCATCAAGGACAGTCTCTTATTTTGGGACAATCTCTTATTTTGTTGGGCTGTGGATGTCTTTTCTGGAACTGCATGCAGCATGGAGGAGTGGGGTTTGTTCACAATATATTCCTAATTGTTTGTTGAAGCTTCTGGACCCATTGAAATAAGTCCCAAACTTGGGTATCTTCAAACCTTCTATCCTCTGATGCTTTCAGCACTCAAACTTACTTGCCATTTGCGATTCTTCATATACGAGTCCTAGCCAATATTTAGAGACCTTATATATGTCAAGCAGTCTAGTTTTTCTCATGGGGTATTGATCCCGAGATTTTGAAGGTCTTAGCATTTCTAATTATATCACTTTAGTTAAATGAGCACCCCACTCATCAGATGTTGAGAATTTACGATTCATTGCCCAATAAGAAGTTGCCTTGGAGCTTCTCCAATGACTGCCTCAACTATACATTTTTCTAAAGGATTGTATCGTGGTTTCTAATATTTGTGATTCATGGATTATCTTATGTCCCTAACCGCCAGAGGCGATCCTTTAACCCCTTCTTGCTTGGTCCAAAGAGAGCTCCTCAAAACCATATTGCATGGATGCATCCATTATATACGTGATACAACCAGTCATTGGTTGTATATCCCGTCTCGTCAAAGATCCCCCCAAGAAATATGGATGAGATGATATGGATCACCGGCTCTGGCTCATTGGGAAGATAGTGGGGGTGCCATATATCTAATCTGAACTAGGAGGGGGGGGTGGTGCCCATGCCCCCCCTATCTCTGTGGCTATCTATGCCTTCGGTATGATAACTATAGATGGCAAGCAGGACTATAGTAGTATAGTAGTAGCCTGGTGCTGCTTCTATCCTCTATCTATATAGCCGCCATATATAGCCTAGCCATTCAGATCAGATGGATAGAGAGATCTAGAAGCTCAGCTCCCTATCGGGGAGGGGAGTTGGATATGGACGGGAGAGGTCTCATCCATACCTCTTTTGAGAGTAGAATAAACAAAGAGTAAAAAATGTGCCATGCTGAAAGGGTTTTATATACGTTCACAATTTTCCCAGCTAATAGGAGACCATGATTGTTCTAAGCTTGGACATTCTTTTCAATTTTGTTTACTAATCTTCTCTGATTATCTACAGTAGAAATCTCAAAACTGTAGGGGTTACCCAAGTACCCGACTGTTTCATCTGCCTTTATGCTCTTCCATTTTTTGTTCAGCCGATTAGGTGGATCATCTTGGCCAATGAGAAAATCCTCCTCACTCACACTGCTCTAAATGCTTCAGCAAAGCTGCCACTACAAAAATGGTACTTACACCAGCTCAATAGTCAAAACAATTCTGGTCGCTCATCTTTTATTACATCACATGCGACTCTGATATTACATCAAGTCAAATACATCTCTTGCTTAATGGACCTTTCAACTTTGATTCCCATTATTACATAAATGGGATGTCATTTGAAGGCTATGAAAAAAAAAATCATCAAACTAGGTTATCCCACAGGATGATAATTGCAGATTGGTTGTAGATATCTAAGATTTTTCCCTAGATAGTCCCACCATCAGGTTTCTTAAAAAAGGAATTTGAGTTTCGGGTTGCCCCCAGGCACATTCACAATGAAGAACAGGTTGTTAGCAGTGAGTGTGCTATCAGAGGTTTGCTTGAGAATTTTTTTGAAGACATTAGACTGGACTGTGCAGTGGCCTTGAGATATGCCAAATCTTTGAAGAACAGCATCACATATGAATAATCTTTGTCTCTGTAGACGCTCAAGGACATGGATATTCTTGTGACCAAAGCTTATAAAGGGAACACTACAATGATTATGAATAAGGCAGACATTTTAAAAATTTATGACCAGCTTCTAAACAGTTGTGGCTACTGGAAATGGAATTAGAACCCCATTAGCAAAGTTATTAGCATTACATAAGATATTTCAGTTGCTTTTGGGCGGCTGGAAATAACTTGCATCCTGTTTCCACTCAGCATGGCATGCATTCATCAATTTTGAAATCAACGGCATGTTCGACAACAACTTATGCATCCACTGCTGCTTTCTAAGACATTGGTATAGGTCAGTGGAAGATGGTTCTGGCGAGGGCTTTTTTGTGATGACTGTGTCAAGTCTTATGCCTCCTAGATTTTTCTTAGTTGGTCTCTCTAAAGCTGGCATTCCCACCATGCACACCCTAATTGTAGTGGAATGGCTGCTGTATGATGTGGGTGAATTGATTCTTTGGAAGAGAGAGTAAATGAAGTATGAAATGCTGATCTCATAGACAATATTGATGACCATGGATGAAAATTTGAAGGATCCAATCTGTGTATAGAATGCATTGGCGTAAATGACAGCACATCGCACACACAGTAAGTATAGAGCCCCCACCCCCCATATATGGGATACAGGCCCCCATCTAGACTATAGAATATTGGGATGAATCCATTATTGTACCTTCCATTTCAAGATGTTTTGTTAGAATGCTAAGCAGATGGATCTCTTTCTTGACAGTTATATAGGAAGGAAACTCACATACATTTATGTTTGCATGCGTCGTCACATCACCACTCCTTGCAAAAAGGAGGTGTGTTGTTTTAAACCCTAGCCAGCATGACCTTAAAAGATTTTAGTTTAGACGAAGATAATGTTGAAAAGAAAAACGAACATCATATCTAGGTCTTTAAGAGAAATGGATACACAAAGAAACAGATTTCCAAGACTTTCCATAACGATAAGAGAGGTTCAAATTGTCAATAACTAGCGGTATATTATAGTGGCCCACCTCAACCATTCTTACTGTACATTGAAGGGATCTCTAATAAAATTGCCAAGTTTTTAAAAGAAGGAATTAGAGGCCAACTTTTTTTCCTAAGAATACTCTACACAATTTATTTAAGTTAGCAATTTACTCAATCAACCCCAAACAGAATGGCAGTGTCCATTGTCCACCACGTACCTTGTTCACGTGGTCTACCATAAAGCGGTGCTTGAGAGAGATCAGTCCAAACAAAGAATCTTTGAGTGGTGTGTAGATCATTGGCTCGACAGGGTTAGCAAGTCAGCTTTGGCTTTGATACCAACTTAAGACTTAACAAGCTCTCTTGTAATTTAAATTTACGTATATGAATTTCCAGCAAGCATACAATGTTAATTCTCTCTCGATATTTAGCCAAACTCAACCTTTCTGTATCTGATTTGAAGCCTTTGCAAAGACGACAAAATCCTGAAACGGTTTAAGAACAGAATTATTGTTTGTTATTGGAACCTTATGCTGAAATTTACTAATTTAATGTGTTTAACCAGCAGTTTGTAAATTCTTGTTTTTCCGCAATACTATCAAAGGCTATCAAATCCTCCACTAAAAACTACATTTGCATTGAATATTTTGATGGTCATTGCAAGGGAGGATTACGACACAAGGTGTTGGCTAAGGGAGGCGGTAAAAATTGAGAAGTGTCCAAACAACTTGAATTGGAATGATGGCTTGAGCTTAAGTCAATCATGGATGCATATCATCCACATGCATAAAAGTGGCCTTGGTCTGGGTTTGTAATATGATAAAATTAACTGTTTTATTTAGCCCTTTGGGTATGCTTGAAAAAGTTTCACATGGAACTCTTTTTGGCTTGGACTTGGAGAGGTGAATTATTATTTAATTAGTTTTTACTTTCGTAGGTTACGGTCCACCCGACCCTATGTACATATAAAACATTTTCTATGTAAGGAGCTCTAACTGGCAATCCAAATCATCCTTATTCTGATGATGAGTCGCAAAGTGTAACCCGAAATGTCAATTTTCTCATATCATTTTACCTAGTTTGGATTCAGAAGTTCTCTTCTAAAATAATTATGAATGGTGGAATCTTAAAAGCAATATTTACTCCTAGTCAACATGGGCTGCTATATATGATATATGGGGCATCAGACCTTTACAAAAGGTTACATAGCCTTACAGGCCTGCAAATGCATAATTATGTGCTGCAGGACAACCATTTGTAGAAGTGTTTCTACTTTCATGCAGGTAGATAGGTAATTTGATGATTTGAAACTGCAGAGCATAAAGTAGCAATGGTCAATTTTTTTATCTTTTTTAAAACCCCATCATATTAGATTGAAATCAAAGTGTACATATTCTACTATGCCAGGCCTGAAAGCTATTAGTCCAAGCCTGGGCATTATGCAAAAAAGGATACATATTATGATTCATTAGGACAAATTAGAATCCGGTATCTTGAAGTTTGGTTGACCACCACTGAGGAAGCAAACCATAACAAGTAATGTTGTAGTTGTCAAGAGCCCAATTGGCTAACCCATCCGCTGCTTTATTGCGTTCTCTGGGTACATGGCTGAATTGAACCTCCTGAAACTTATCCTGCAAAGTGCAAACTTTGAAGCTTCCCCAACTCTCTTACTATTTTCCAGTTTAGGATCAGATAACAAGCTAACGATTACCTTTGAATCAGATTCAATTTGGAGTTTTGCTACCCAATTTTGAAAGCCTCTTGCATCCCTTTATAAACAACTTTGATCTCTGCTAAGTTATTAGTGATATATCCCAATTTCTTAGCAAAGAAGAAAGCTACTGATTTATCAAAATATCTACCAATGCCTCCCATACTAGCCTGACCCGGATTGCCCCTTGAGGCACCAGACGTATTCAATTTACCATACCCAAAAAGAGGGGCTGTCCAATGTCTATCCATCTGACTTTTCTTTTAGGTCGAAAGGCAGGCATTGTTGAAGTTCTGGGTTGCAAAGAGAGTTGATTACATAAATGTTCCCATTCCAGAGTAAGAATCCGAGGCAGGCAAATCTTGTGCTTGATAGATTCAGCTATATTAATTTTGATCTTCTCCCAAACGTAAGTGATATCCCTGCTGTTCTGATGGAAATTTTTGTTGTTTCTCTCCTTCCAAATGTTCCAGAGCATAAGGGAGATGCCAAACTACAACGTCGGGAGAAGGTTCTGACCCTTAAGCAGTTGGTTTTGTCATGCTCTAATCAACTGTTCAAAAGCTTGAATGCTGACCAATGGAGGGTTAAACACTTGGGATAAACGCTGCCATAATGAGATCACCCATGGGCATTGGAAAATCAGATGTGTGATAGTTTCCTCATTATCCAGACATAAAACACAGCGAAAGGGGCCATAAAAGCCTCGTTTCATAAGTCTATCCCCAGTTAAGACTCTCCCCCTTAACAATAGCCACACAAAGAAGCTCACCTTGGGCCATAAAGCAGGCTGCCATATGCGTTTGAAGATATCCTTCAGTGGAGGAGGAGTACTCCTACTTAGAGAAGCATAACTTGAAGAGACTGTATATTCCGTAGGGCTGTTCCCCCAAGCTAAGGAATCAGGCATAGGGGAGGTTGTTAGAGGATGACCCAAGAGAATTTTATTTGTGTTTGCTGCTCTTCCCTGACTTGGATTGGCCATTCCAGAGAGGGAGTCCAACACTGCCCAACCTCCCAAGGATGGGTACTGGGCTGACAATAGTGAGCAACTTTAGTCCATCCTATTTCATGCAAAGCATCCATGGTGTTCTTTAACTCTGGAAACTGAGTAATGATTGGCGGATGCCCATCCCAAAAATCAGTCCAGAAGTTAGCATTTTGACCATTATGGATAACCCAAAACAAATGTTTTTTTATGAGAGCTTCCCCCATTTTAAGAATTGCAAGAATGGGTGATCCCTTGGAGGGAAGAGACAACCTAATGATTCTCTTAGGGGATTTATTTCTGCGTACTTGGCGCAAATATTAGCAGCCTACAACAGAGTTGGATCCATAAGCATTCTCCAGTACATTTTAGCTGCCATAGCCTTGTTGTGCTTGATGGAGGATTTAAATCCTAAACCACTTTGCTGCTTAGGTTGACAAAGAGTTTCCCATTTGACAAGAGACCACTTTTCTTTTTTCTTGCAAACCACTCCACATGAATATCTGGCAAATGGAATCCAATTGTTTTAAAGTTCTTACCTAAAATATTCAAGATAGAGGAAACATATATAGGCAAGGCTTGAAGGACTGCTTGAACCAGTGTCATTCTTTCTCCTGAGGAAAGCTATTTATTAGTCCATTTCTGCAGTTTCATCCTAACTTTATTTATGATCACATGCCAATCTCAATGATCCACCACCTGATCCCAATGATCCTCCTCCACCTCGAGAGAAATTTTGGTTGGCAAAGGTTTGCTAAGATCCAACAACACAGAAGCGCATTCGTAGATCATTTGTTCCAGCTGTGTTGAAGAATCTGCCGTCATCATATATGTGCCAAGTGTGTTGCCAATTGCAGTGAAGACATTGTTATTCTAGTATTCTGTGGGAAGCCAAAGAGTCTCACCCATACAGGAGCCACACGGAAGTTCTTCATTGGTCTTAAACATCGGGTACCAGGGTTTCATAAAAAAGCCCGCCTTTCCAAAAAACCATGGCCCCCCTTGGAAGATGAATTCTGTCTTCTGCTGAGGTTTAGAATATTAGAAAGTATCCATTTGAAACTCACCTTTTGTGTGCTAGAACTTCCTGGTCCAATCTTTGAAAGTGGCCAATGAAGGACGAAATCCAAGAAACCGACAATCAAACCTCAGCTCTCCAGTTCATCCATCCCACCTTGCACATTGGATTTTTGAAGTCGCACCACCGGCGATCCATTTGCTGCTTTCATGCATCCATTTTCATTTTTCCAAGGATCAATTTTGGGCATCCTCAGGGGTCTCTTTTGTAGATTACGACATGGCATATGGATTCTCGATTTACCACGCAAAGCGTCTTTGAATGATGGTTTAGATGATTCTCCTTTCCCTGGCACTGGCCCAACTCGATCTCTTCTCGAAGCCATCATTGGAGCCCCTTTTGCAACTGACAGCAAAGAAAATGTGGATCCCACACGTTTTCACTACAGGGAAAACATGGAGATAGAAAGGAAGTCGAGAAGAGTCTACGTGCACAGAAGACCAAGAAACGACAAGGAAGAAAGGATGCAGAAAACACCAAAACCTAGACACGTCACTGTAGAAAAAGGCACGATAAAACCGAGACGGGAAACGACAAAGCAGGCCCAAAACGACAAAAGCGTTCAGAAAGAAGAATTGAATCGGTGGTGTATGGCATCGTTTTCATCAGGAACTCATTACTTCAGAATTTCAGATTTCAAATAGTCACCATTTTTCAATGGTCAATGCTTTTGTTTTGAAGATAAAGCATTAAATACTTGGGGCATGTTTTCCTCGCAATCAGTTCATGTTAACTTGGTTTTTAAGTAGTATAATGGAACGACTATCAGGGGTACCTTGCAATATGAAGTAAATATGAGTTAGATATATCAGGTCAGACAAAAGAACTAGCATAAGCACTACATCTTTGAGATTGAAGCTCAAATATGGACTATAAAAAAATCAAAGTATCGCATTCTAATATTATCCTTGAAAAGAATTGAGCAGTGAACAAACTAATATCAAGTTGACATGATAGTACCATGTTCTTATACAACTGGAGACAGGTCAAAAGCAACAAATATTTCAGCTCATATTTCATGCTTAATCTAATAGGTAGGTAACAGGGAGCTGCAGCGGATTAAGATTGGATGTTTCAAAAGTTTATGGTAATTGATGGAAAGTTTCACAATTCAATTCACTGAATATTGTTTTCCTATTGCAGCTGGTATTGAAACTGCCCATGGAAGTTGGGATGTTCTGGAATTCTTGCTCTTCAAAGCCTTATGTATTAATTAATCACACCGTAGGTTCTTTTCCTGCTATTTTGGATACGATCAAATCTTTTTTATATACTCTAAAGGTAGGAACTATGCACATGGTGCATATTTGTCACCTGGTGCCGTTGGTATTGGAATTGGCCAAGGTGAACAACTAGCTTGGAACAAAAAAGTGGAGATGTTCTTTATCTGTTGCTCTTAACTCCAGAATATATCAGCTCATGGTGCTATTCAAGTAAGACCAAGCTCAAAGTTTCTGATCATTATAAATTATCAGAGACTGATATAAGAATTTTCTGCAATGGTATAACTTGCAAGATACTTCCTATAAGGATAAGAACAATGTGCATGGGTTTTACCTGATTTGAAATTCTTTGTAAGTTTAAATGGATATCAGAATAGAAGATATAGAAGTTCAAAATATTATGATTATACCCAGGTGTGCTATGTTGCGGTACATTCAATGGTGTTCCACTATGTAGCTCGTTATCGACAAAGATTAATCCTGGTCAAAGATTCAATCAGCGTTTGGACACCTGTTAATCGGCAAATAGTTAAAATCTGAAAATATTCAGCTTACAGGAGTAGCTTCATGAATAGAGTAATTATGGTTGATCAGTGTGTCATAGGTCTCAAACATTTTTGAGATAGATTTGATGGCTAGAATAAGAATTTGACTAAGCAAAAAAGATTCAATTATGTGTAGACACATTGAGCTAATGGGTGTAAAGATTAGATATTCCTGTGTCATTTAATCAGTGCTGTATGTCCGTTCCTCCAAAAATATTTTTCAAGGATCCCCATGAAACTGATATAGTTTCTGTGAGGCTAAAAATCTGGGTAAGCTATTGGAGCTTGAAAGTAGTATAGTGAATGTGTTATTATGGTATAGAGGTGCCCATACACAGTGTGTTTTAATGAATATGATAACTAAATTAATGTAGAATTTCTCATTGTTGGTTTTGCAGAAATTATGTAGTCCAGTATATTTTGGAATTTGGAATCCCATGGGCAACTGCAAAGGTTATTGCTCAACTTCAAGGCCACTATGCATTGCTCTCAATGCAAAAATTCAGCAGTAATGTTGTGGAGAAATGTCTGAAGGAGGGTAAAGAAGAGCACCGTGCAGCTATTATTCAAGAGCTTTTAAACAGTTCTCAACTTGGGGATCTTTTGCAGGATGCTTATGGTAATTATGTTGTCCAGTCGGCTTTGGGAGTTTCAAAGGTGTGCTCTCCCTTGACATTGCTTTTTGTCCTTTCTTTATGTCCTTCCCAAATAATAGAAGGTAAAAAATCACCTAGTGAAGCACTCGTGATGTTTTCACTGAATTAGATGGTTGGATCCTAATTCACAATTTACTTTCATTTTTTGTTTACAGAACCAGGTGATGGTTCATGCTGCATTGGTCGAAGCAATTCGACCACACATGCCAACTTTGCGGAGCTGCCCATATGGAAAGCGAATTCTTTCCCGTACCAATTTGAAGAAATAATATTTATCAGCATGTAGTAATTACATGGTTTTGGAACATCTCTTGATTATTACCATAGAGAAAAGAAGGCTGTGGTGTTAAATTGCTGCTTTAGAGGCTGCAACTATTTTTCAAGGGGTATAGTGACTTGTTATTTCTACCATCATTCGTATGGAATGTAAAAATTAAGCATTTAGCTATGTAACATTGCAATAAAACTGTATCGTGAGCTTGAGGTTTAGATCATAGAAGGAGAAGCAGGTCCCCAGCTCACTGCTGTATAACATAATGGCATTGATGATTTTTCCTAGGGGCAAATACGAATTTTCTTGATACCCATGCCCCTACCAAGTATTGACGATTTTTTTTTGAAAGGTTTTGGACGCGAGTTATGCAGAGGAACAGACGATTCTTGACAGAGGTATTTTGTACTTTCTGGGATTTCCCCTTGTGGGACATGTAGCATTGGCTAAATGACAGTAGGTATTAGAAAAGTAGATACCACGAACATCATAGTTATTTTGATATTTAGGTGCTGGTATGCTGGGAAAAGTGGCAGTTCCAGGCCAAAAAATTAATCTAATAGGAAAACTCTGTTCTGCCAAAGAATTGAAGATCTACAACCAGGCTTTGTAGGAAATGGTATTGCCTGGCTGTGGCAATAAATAGAGTTATCCAAATTTATATGGCTAGTAATATCCTGGATATAGCATTTCTGGGGCTGTACTATTGTACCTAAAATTGTTATATTTTGCAAATACAAATATATCCACTTGCATATTTTGGTCAATTCCGTGATTGTTTATACTCAAGTGGACCTTTTTGTCTATATTTCAGATTGTTAGTTGCTAAATTGCACGTCTTGTTTTTTTTTTTTTCCCAAGTGATAGTTTACATATTCCGCCAGGTCTCTATAACTTTCTATGCAATTTGCTTTAATTAATTGAGAGTATTAAATCTTATTGTCCATTTTAAAATGAAATAAAACATAGACTTAAAGTTTATTTAACTCTTACAATTAACATCAGCAGATATCCCATGTTACAAAGAATTTTACGTAGTTTCACCATGGTAACTGGAGTTGGCTCTGTTCTCTATCCTGATCTGATTAAGTCTCAAGAAAATTGCCAAATTGTCTAGGATATGCCCTGCAAACTTTTTCTGCTGCAGGGACAAAAAATGTTTTACACCGCAGGAATTGTCAAACAGTTCAAACAAAAAAGAGAAGAAAAAGGTAGAAAAAAATCATTTTATTTTCCACAATGACTCACATCTAAGAATAGTGTGAGGTAGCTGACTGAACTCTAATTATAGGTCATACGTAGGTAGAGCTTAGTTGACGCCCTTGTCAAGATTCTTGCACAAGGTTTGTCTTTTAAGAAATTCAAAGCTGATAATGCTAATCATGGCAAATATGTTTCCTTGGTTGAATATTCAGTTCGATACCACCCTACTAGGCATATGTTGTATGAAAATTGTAGCTTTGAATGTTCGTTATTGTCTGCATATGTTGGTAGGTTGCATTTTTCGCATCTCCAAACCACTCTTAAAAGATGATTAACAAAAATGGTGCTAGATAAGAGTCCAGCAAATGTAGTGGAATTTATATTTGCAAAAATGAACTGATTGAAAGTTGCCATTATTATAAAGAGCCATTTCTTGGGGAACCTAGAATTTAACAGTAGGGTTTGGGAAAATTGCATGCTTTAAGATTTCTAATAATGCTAGCATAATTGTGCCTTTGCTTTAAGATTTTTAATAATGTAGCTTAAAAATTTAGTATTTAACAAGTATTCTGCCCTTACTAAATTTTGATTGGGGGGATAATTAGCTTACAGGCTTTTGAAATGGACATTCATGTCCAAAAAGCTCCCTGAAAATTTGTCTCACTTCTGAAAATTTGAGAGGAACTTTTTATATGACAAACTGAGTTTTTTTGGGAGACAGGATAAACACTTCAATCCATATGGAAAGATATCAGTTAACCCTCAAACGACTTTTAACTAGGACTTGATTAGTGTGTTTGGGGTGGAAGCGTTGGACATTAGTGTTTATGACAGATAGAAAGCCAAATTTTCAAGTACAATTTACTCTAAAAAACGTGGCTTCGTTTCCTTCTCAAACATGTAACACCAAAAACATCACTTTCAAATCTTCAAAATGTCATTCCATTGAAGCTGCCCAAACTTGCGGAGTCTCGAGAATTGGAAAGAGGTTATTCAACGTATGTGCTTATTCAAACGACGGAGTTAATTCCACCTACTACTAAATCTATTACACCTTTTTAGTTGAAATGTTTGGGACAGTGGAATCAAAATTGAGTTTGTAGTTGAAGAGAAGGAAGACAAAGGTATATAGGCCAACACTTTCAAACCCTTTACAATGACCAGAGTCGGGTCAAGTCAAATCAGGCAACAAAGGACTTGGCAAAGCGTATGCAAAGAATCTTGCTAGAAATTGTGGAATGTGCAAAGTTTGAGAATTTGAGATATTAATGAATGAATAGACAATTTAAATGTCTACTAGACCAAGTACTCTATGAGACCCAAAGTTTCAACTGGAGTGTACAAAATTACCCCAAGAGTTGCCCTAAAAGTTTTGTATAGAGTCCATTGCCTTTTTGATGTTGACTCTTCGGCTGTGGTTCTTGACTAAAAGATTCATTATTTTGACAAGTCTTTCCTCCCCAAATAAGGATGTTAGGTTGTCTACTTTCAAGTTGTCCTCATATTTGATACAAAGGTCATTGTATGATGTGCATTCTATAATGTAGAGCCATCATGTTTCTACGAACGCTTTGTTGTAAAACATGCACATTCTTTCTTCCCACTATTATTTAGGAGGTGTCCATATATCAATTTCAAATCTAAGATGGTGTGAACTAGTACTTGACTGGGCTATCAACATTCTTGTCTTCCATTTGATATTCGTCCCTAAGTAGGCTTTTTCCCTGTGGTCACAAGTTGGATTAAATTCTTTGATGTAGTATTTTTTCTTCCACCCAAATTGTTGTCCACATGGCTATCTTGAATTTTTCATTCACATATTTTTTTATATTTTCTTAAAAGTGTTTGGACACTCTTGCGTGTTAATATTCTATTCACTCATCCATTTGATATTATGTTTCATCCACATGTTCTTCCTTCTAGCTAGATTTTCTTCTATAACCATTCTAGGCCACATGTGAACTTCCATGCTTTTACTTTCTTCAAATAAGTTAACAATTGAGTTATTGTTGATGCCTCTAAGGGGAAGGTTCCCACTTTAGCTTTGGATTCTCTTTATCTCCACTTAAGATTAGACACATTGCCGCCCCAAACTTCACAACCATAAAGAACCACTAGTGTGACAAGCAAGCCAAACATTTTTTTTGGTTTTCTAGTTCCATAATTTTGCACCTATTTTGTAACGAGTATAACGCCTTCCACCCTCGAATTCTTTTTAACTTGCATGTTTCCCAACTGAGCTTCTTGTGAAAATCCAACCCAAGATATTTGTATTCTTCCACTACTTCCAATGATTTTTCCTAAAAAAGAAAGCTAAGTTGCTTCTTTTTCTTCGTAGAGAAAATATTGCGACTTTTGTTTTGTTGACGTTTACTTACATTCCAACCTCTTGGTAGAAGAGCTCAGGGGCCCTCAAGTGCTATCTCAAGCTATGTGTTGTATTTGCAATCGGGATGAGATCATCTGCATAGAGAATCAATTTTATTACAAAATTGACTAAGTGGATGCCTCCACCATCCATTTTGTTTATCCACTCCTCTAGCTTATCAATGTAAAACCCGAATAAAGTGGGTGAAAGTGGGCATCATTGTCAAACATGCTCCAAAAACTTTTAGACATTTCCTACCCTAATATGATTTTGGCCCTGACTTGCTCGTAGAGCCTATGAGCAACCTTTCTATACTCATACGGAACTCCAACTTCCTCCATTTTCTCTAGAGTTTATTACTAGTTATTGTGTAAAATATGGTTTTGAAGTCCACAAATAAATAAAAAAACTTTTTCACCTTAGTTGTCCCATACTTTTTCAATTAAGTGTCTAAGAGTGATGCAATGGTTGATAGTAGAATGTTTCAACTCCTACCCCTTTTCTCTTTTTCCATCTTTTTCTTCGCAAGTACTAATTTTGTTCTCTACCATAGAATTAAAAATCATGCAATGTGCCAACACATAGCCCTCACTTCCATTGAGAACGATAGATGGAGCATTTATGTAAGTATATTTCTAACCAAACTAATTGAATAACTTATATTTAATGTGTACGGATAAGATTCAAATGATCAAGAATGGTCAATGGGATTGAGGACTAATGCATGAGTTTAGTTTATCAACAATTGTTAGTTGACTGCACACGACAATCTGTAGTAAGTTTAGATTTAGATTTAGATTTAGTATAAATATGGGGTTGAGATATGGTGGACTCACTAGTAAGGGTAAGGTAAACTATGATGGTAGTTGTTCATACTTGTGATAGTAGTTCGTGTTAAGACTTGTGTTCTTGAAGGTATGTGTAGGAAGGGAAACACAACTCTTCTTCCTTAGAAGCATGATAATCCTGCAACATTGTAAAATCCAAAAACTAGTGAGTTACTAGGTGCATGTAATATCCCTTCGTTATTATTAGGCTCTTAGGATTTTGAATGGTTAGGAAAACAACACATTATACACTACCTCAGCATCAACATGGGGGGTGGGGCTCATTGTTGCCAAGTCATCACACTCAGGTTCATCTCTTGCGATTGATAAGTTCCCCCAGTTGGCTTCAACAATTTTGTTGCCCCGGGGCCAAGATGAAGAAAAGAATGAAGGAACTGAAACTATTGTAATTAGCTAGGAGCACATTCCTGATGGTTAGGACCTTCCAAATAGTGGGTTGGGCAAGCACGACAAAAGAGATCGTCCTTTTTCTCTCTTCGTAGTTGTTGCCTAAGTTTCATGTCTTCTTGTTTTATGTGTTGATTTTGTAATCAAATTGTAGTCCTCGGGCTTGTATAATTTTGTTTTCAATTCCAATGCCTTTGGAATGGTTTGGATTTCGTAGCGCACTACCATACCACCTTTTTTTTTGTGAATAGTTGTACTATTTTATTTTTAGTAATGTAGTAGTTATTTCATCATTTTTTCAGTAGTTTGATTTTGGGATGTTAAATTTTAAATCATAAATTACGTGTTAATAACTAATAAATATTATTTTTCTATAAACATTTATGATACCATTTTGTCTATTTCTTATTAATTTTTTTTATATATGTACACTTGAGTTCTATTCCACCCCATTGTTTTGTACTATTGTACTTATAAAAGTAATAATATAACAAGGCCATGATATAGTGGATCCAAGTTAATTCATTGTGATTATATTTAAGTAAATAATTGAAAATGGTGTAGTTCGACAATGGTAATAAGATTTATAAAATATATGATCTAATAAAATATAGTTTTAATCACCAATAAAATTATTAATATATGCAATAAGTTCGCAATGAATATGTCGATAAGAAAGCCAAAGGTTCTAACTTCTCATTGGTTGGTGATAGATGGCCTCAATTTAAACACCATTGCATTGGGTATGGAAAAATTAACGGAAAAAATGTCTCCAAACTCCACAGTGCGGACAAGATATTACGATTT
The DNA here is from genome assembly GCA_019776745.2 of Taxus chinensis. Taxonomy (NCBI): domain Eukaryota; kingdom Viridiplantae; phylum Streptophyta; class Pinopsida; order Cupressales; family Taxaceae; genus Taxus; species Taxus chinensis. The sequence goes on from CM034154.1 coordinate 728,311,980, forward strand.
TTTAACTAACCTCCCTAAGTAAAAAGGAAAAACTTACAAACGAAGGTCAATTGGACATAAAATTTATGGTTGAAACTACCTTAGAACATTTAAATGAATGTCAAATTCAAACCCATCCATTAATTATTAGCATATTTATGGACATTACAACTCAACTCTACCTCGCCTACCATTGTAGGATGCCTCTCAACATAATAATTTCAGTCACTAGAAAATATTGCAGTATATTGATAATATTAAATAGATCTCAAATGATTTGAATTACTCATTACATGATGTGATTTGGAACTTTTGCTTATATGTGAATACTCATAATTTAAACTTTTTGTTGATTTAGTAAATTTAAATTGAGGATTCATAGAGTAACTTTACATGGATAAATTTGACTAGGAATCTATTCAAGTGTTTGGTTGTGAAGTGGTATATGATAATTTTGACACCCACAATACACGGGGATGATAATGGCTTGACAATTACGAAAATGGCCAACATGAGTTTTCATGAGCACATGTCAGTCACACTTGACTCACATTTTCCAACGGTTGGTTGGTTGCGGGATGAGTTCGTTTTCTTTCTCGACCTTCTCCACTCCTTTGTGGCTTCATAAACCAGAAAAATCTTATTGAAATACCTATAAATACATACCTACTATCCCATGTGAGATAAGCTTCTTAGGTCATTTTGGAATTGCTTTTACAACAAAAAAATTCTTAGTCATTCAAAACATTAATCCCTCACTAATTAGTAAGCTTAATTTGTAATAAGGTATAAACCCAAAAAATTATTCTTGTTATACCAATAAGAGTGATGTCATAATGGAAGTGGTCCTCCTAACCATAAAACATGGTCCAATTCGTTTAACGAATATGTCAACCCATTATTTCCAAAATTGTGTTTGATGCAAATGAAATTGACGAACATATGATTGTATCTATAAAGATTTAGTTGATTCAAATAGAGGGTCCAAATAATACCTTTCCATGCACAAATCTAACCTCCACACTATATAGGACATGATGATGATTCAAGGATTACGAAAAGGGTCGCCGCGAGTTTCAATTCCCACATGCCTTCACACTGACTCATATCTTCCAATGGTTGGTTGGTTGTGGGATGGTTACATTTTCTTTATTGGTCTTCCCCTCTCATATGTGGATTTATAATCCATTGTATGATTTCTACATGTATGGACCATAATTTTAGCCTTTAACCAAATCATGTATAAACCCTATTTCATTTGAAATTGTTGTTATAATTACATCATAAACTTTGCACGAATTTTATATTGTTGATTATGCTGATAGGAATTTCGCTTTTAGAAGCAGGGATATCATGTATGACACACGACAAGGATCGAACAATAGTGGTTTATTATGGGGTGTCATTGACAGACGAATTTTTTTAGGCTGTCCATATTGCAAGTGACATGAAACCCTAGCTGACCTCTTGATCATTTGGCATTCACGTGAGTAGTATCATGTAGATAGGTTCCTTTCCTCTAAGGGTAGGGAGAATGTGGACATCATGGGAAATTACTTGAGGCTTTACCCCTTCGAGGCTTGTCTACCATTCATTTTTGGGTGGCCAAAATACCGCGTAATTTCCACTGGCTTCCCCATCATAACATCTCGTGGATTTGTTTGAGGTCCTCCAGCGGTCTTGTGAGATGAAATATTTGCTTCATATTTTTTCCCTCATTATCCTTTGTTTTGTGATTTTTTAAACATATGCCTGAAGTGATAAACAAAAGGTTTATTACCACTGTTCCCATCTCTAAACCTATTTTGTGAGTGGAAATGGATACTAAGATTTGTTGATGATTGTTGCTTGACGTGATCATCATATTCTATAATGGAGAGTTGCGGCAGTTATGGTGGTGGAGAGTTTTTTGGATTTACATAGTTCATATGATTTTGTCGACGTCCTATTATATCTTCACGAAGAGGATAAGTTGAACGAGGAGGACACAATCTTTGTTCTCTAGGTACAATCTTTATTTTTCTCTCTAATTTTCTACTTTCATTATTCTCCATTGGGAATTCATTCATGTTCGTGGTTTTAACTTTTAATAATAGGCAAGAAATAATACTTTGAGGAACCGACATGATGACGATGCACAAAGGAAGGTGCATGACGAGCTGGAAGGCGTGGCGGGAAAGGGAAGAAGCTTGAAGGAATCTTCCATGTCTACAGGTGGTGGTGAAGGATACTGCTAATGCCTCCACATTGCACCCTCTTATTGTAGGTCTGCCTCTCCACTCAAGACACCAACACTACTAATGGAATGTTTTGTGTTTCAGAGGGAAGTGGTGCCATCACCACGGTCAACTTGTGGATGGTCTTTGTTCTCTAGGTAAAACACAACATATTCTTTATTTTTCTCTCTAATTTTGTACTTTCATTATTCTTGGTTAGGAATTCATTCATGTTTGTTTTTGCAAGACGAGGTGGAGGGCATGGTGGGAAACAACTTAAGGGTAAGGGTTTCAGACATCTACATGCTTCCTTATTTGCAAGTGACGGTGAAGGAGATGTTGTGAATGCATCCACCTAGTCCCCTCCTCTCGTGGGATTACCTCAACACCAAGGACACATGTTTAAAGTTATTCGCTATTTTTTTTTTGTTAGTAATAGGGAAGAATACACACACACACACATACACACACACACACACACACACACACACACACACCCTTTAATGCTTGTTTAAAACAATATTTATGTAAGTTCTTGGGGAAATAAATATGTGTCACATGTTTTGTCTTATGAATCTATGAACAATCCTTGAGATTTAATTTTGTAAATATTGCTCTGGCATCTTTGCTTCTGCAACAACCAGAGCAATGTTTTTTGTTTGGTTATGTGTCAAGACTTAATGCCACATTTGTTCCTATGTGATGGACATATATTTTATTAAAAATATATTATCAAATTTGTTGTGGCCATTATAATATGTGTCAAAATTTATTCTTGATTTACCATGTTTCTTGTTATGAAGTATTTTTTATTTTCATTGTGTTTACAAATTTTACTACATTAATTCAATGTTTGCTGATAAACCATATAATAATGTACCTATAAAAATCCAAAAAGTTGTAAAGCCATTAAAAAAGGATTTTTACATTGACGCCTATTACGATAGATTTAATACGCAACAATTGTTTGCATCAATTATTAATTTTCAAGTTCATAATGGCAAAGTTACGATTTAATTTTAGTCTAAATATTAGTGTGCACATGGGGCCAAAGATGGCCGACTGGAATGAAATTCAAATAGAGAGAAATGTTAAAAGGGAAATAAATAAACGAGGTTTTCAGAGTCTATTATATTATTGGTAGATTTGATGGACGGATTTGAGATGGTGGGAGATTTCAATTGGGATGACTTTCTCCCTTGGCTTTGCATGCATGAACCCCCTTTAAAATCACTTGTGTTTTTCTTTTCTTTTTCCACATGCGAGAGGCTCTATTGGGAATATAATTGAAGACACAAAGATGTTTCCCTGAGCATGTTGTGTTCTCATGTACCCTAAGAAGCCAACCAAACATTCTTGTTATTGAAGTTTTGGGTAGATACGATTTCTCAAAAAATACCACCATACAATTAGAGGCCCCACATCGGAATGACGACTTCATACAATTACAATTCCCTTATCAAAAATCACTCTAAATGATTTTAGTTTCCATGTTTGAATGAAAATTGGAATCATGAATAGCCACAATAATAATCAATCCATTTTTGCCATTTATTGTTTGAAAGAAGAATGATGGTATATAAGATATGGATAATTGATCTCAACATCAACAACTTTTTCCATGTCCTTCATTTAGTTTGCATCCCCTTTCTCATTTGAACGGTTTACGCAAATGACACATAGTCCATATGTGACCTACTAGAAGAAAGAAGCGTAAACACTCAAATTTGGTAATTTGCACTTTGGAAACCATTGATTTGACTATGTACTCTTGCTATGATAAGTATAAATTATCTATTCCCTCTTAGCACTTTCTGAGGTCCATTGTTTAGTTTGTCTATCCTTACACATTGAGATGTCGATAAATTCTAAGAATACAATACACAAAATCAATAGAGAAACATCAACTTATCATCTCCAAACGTCATTTTGCATGTTTTATGCTCCTTGTTAGGGTCGTATAGTTTGGTCAGGGTCGTACCATCAACTCCTAACCTCTTTGTACAGTCTTGGATTAACATGTTCTCCAACTGAACTTTTAGATTGACATTGTTCGTTGGGTCTTATACTTCATTTGGGTCAAACTTTATTAGAAAAATCATCTATGGAACCCTACATAAGCAAGTAAACACTACCTCATTTTCTAACCTGGAACTCCTAGGGAAATGCACTAGAGAACTCACATCATACAATTACAAAAGGAATCCAAAGCTCCACGACTCTCATAATTACGCATCTATAGTTGTTAGGACAACACACGCTTCACATATGAAGCTACAAACAAGGTCAAGGCAACTATATCTCTCATTTATAAAAATCCAAACATCCTCTCTCCAAATGTGTAGCAAGAGCCAAGTAAAAGCAAGCATGGTCAAAAAAATTTGTCGAATTTGATTGCGCTATCTAGATATCACATGCTAGGTGGAGAATGAGATGCGGTTTGAGGCCTCTTCAAAGTAGTGCCAATGTTGACCATGCATGGGTACACCCGCAACCCTTCTAATGTTTGTTTTGTAGGACTATTCATCCAGGGCTAGGTTTAGTGATGATGATAAGTCCATTCATAGAGATTCGTTGCATGTGTGACAACTAGTGTTTGAAAGCGATAGACAAATCCAGGAAGTCGAGCAACCCAAAAATTTATAGAAGTAGATTCAGAGTAGGTCCAAGATAATACAAAAGGGTCAAGACCATACGGTATGGTTCTAAATTGATGGTACAGTCCTGACCCAGGTGCAGTTATAGTTCCAATCAAGGTTACAAAAGTCACTCAAGTTCAGATCTTCTAGAATATCTATTAGACAATCCCATATCTCTCCAGAAATCATCAGAAATGAGCTAAGTGCCTTCATACATCTGCTTTAATTTGTCAATTGCATCTTATGTTGATTGGTGTATGTAAATTATTCATATTTGATCTGAGTTAGTATTCATATTGTAACATCTTTACAATATCTGTAATCAACTCTAATATATTCTACACCTAATTAAATTGACCTAAAATTTAATCAAGGGTTAAAATTTTTGGTGAACCTACTTTTGATCAAACCCTTCACCTAATTTAGGATATTTTTATTTCCTTGTGTATTATGCCCACTGATTTTCCATCCCTAGATTCCTTAGGGGCAATGTTGTTGTGCCTTCTTCATTGTCCGATACTATTTCAAATTACACATGCTTTACTCTTATTCCCTTCCGACAAAGTGCTTCATCTTTCCAATCAACCCATTGAACATTTTGAGCTTTCTCCTCCTATTTACAAGCATCGTAATTCCATGGTCTCTACTCTAATGCATATTTTTAGAAATCCCCTATTATGGACCAAGCTAATGAGGTCTCATTGCATGATCTCAAAACTCATAGTGAGCATTTTGATGACTTTTCCCATGATGATGATAATAATATTTTGGATATTGATCAAGTACAACTTTTGTATAATTTTCGTGAACAACTTCGTTAGAATACCTCACCACATTGAGCCTAAAATTACAATTCTTCTTACTGCTAAGTTGGCCTGTGATCAAAATTCTTGTGAATAATCCCTTGTAGGCCAACCCCAACCTTCTTCTGCTTTACCAACATATGTTTTTCCCACTTATGTGGTGCCTAGCCCTTTGGATGTACCTCATCTATCAACTCCAAAGGTCTCTATGTCTATTCCCACGACCACAATTGTTATTATAAATCCCACATCTCCTCCTCGTGGTTCACATGTATCTTCTTCCATCACTCAAGCTCTTGAATCCATTATTCATACTTTACAATCACAACTCTTACAATTGTAACAAGGTGCATCCACTTCTTCTAATGATATAGATTCACAATCCCCTTCCACTCGAAGTGGTTTCTTATCCATTACTTGTTGGATTTTTTCTCATAAATTTCGTATATATGGTACCAAGGGGGATCTCGCTAAGCATCTTCACTCATTCCATGTTGCTTATTTCGTTTATGCTTCTAATGACATATTGTTTACTAAAATTTTCCCCTAAAGTATTAAGAATTTAACATTACATTAGTTTTACACTCTCCCCACTCATTATGCATGCGCATTTATTCTTTAGAAAATCTATTTTTGGATCAATTCTCTATCAATTTTGAGGAACAAATTTCTTCTACTCAATTGAATCAACTACGACAAAAGCCTACTGAACCTCTTAATGCTTATGTGTTGCATTATAAGACCTTGCTCACCAATATGAAAAATCTCTTAGGTGATAATGAAATGTAAGACATATTCACTCAAATCGTATTATCCCGTTTGTAAGATTCGATCATGTTTGATAATTTTTTATCTTTTGACCATATATGCCATACCTTGAAAGAGTGCAATGCAAAGTTATTACATATGAGCAAACTCAATTGCACTACTAGATCTCCTCTTGCATCCACTGCTATGTTTTCAAGTAAACACACATTCAAAATAAAACCTAATAAGGTCAAATCCACTTCTAAAGATATTGTTAATGTTATATTGCAACCTATTAAGTTGTAACCCCAACCTGTGCGTCATTAATTTACTCACTTTCCAAGTCCTCCTCGCGTTATATTGAAACAATTTCTTGAATGCAATTTCATATCTCCCCCTCCACTGTTTGAGGTTGACATGAGTAGACCTTATGAGAATAATTTCAATACCAATGCCCATTGTGATTATCATCGGTGTGGGAGGCACTCTATAAATAGTTACTTAAAGCTTTATCATGTTATTCAACATCTTATCGATTCTCAAGCTATTGAATGGGATAAACCCAATGAATCTTCAAATCAAATCAATGATAACTCTAAGCTCAAAATATTCAATGATCCACATCCTAAGCATGAAACCTCCTAATATTATTCAGATGTACATAATGCATATCGTTCGGTGCCTCCACCGCCCTCTTATGATCACCCCTTGGATGCAATGATTGGCACAATTAACCATAAACTATATTCTGCTCATATCATCAATTTTCATGACTTTATATTGGTACGCTCATTTAATATACATTTTATATTCCCGATTCTATTAATCACAAACCCATACAGGGTGTTTTGGTCGATCCATATAATAAGGACAATGTTTGTTCTCTCACATTGCTTCAATATTTGGGCATTTCTACTCACAATCTTGTGTTTGATGCAAATCCTCACTACCACCACATTACTTTACCCATCATTGTTTGTCCTATCACTACATCAATTTCATTTTTTGTTGCATCTACTCTTAGTTATGGTGCCCTATGGTTAGGTCTCTCTTGGCTATGTACTCTTAGGGATATTCCCTCAACCATACACCAATGTGTTAATTTCATCCACAATCAAAAAATTATTACTTTTAGAGGTATTCCCTTTCAGGAAACCTCTCCTTGCGTGTCTAGTGCTCCTTTTGTAGCTCCTCCTAATCCTCCTATAGACATCTTTGGTTGAGCACAATGTCTCTAACGCTTCTATGTTACTCTTGAGGCCAGTGCTCCTACACTCTAGTTCCAATTTTGTGGATTATCTTAGGCCCCTTGTTGTAAATGCTTCCTCTCCCAGTATTGATTCTCTTAGGTCTCCTGATAGGCCTTCAGTTGCACACTCTACATCTCATGACTTTAGACCTTCTCATAGGATTGCAATCCTACGCATTGTTTCTCATTGTTCTCACTCCCCTAGAGTTTTACATCGGTCCTCTAGTGTACATGTTACCCCTATATCTTCTTGATACCCTCTTAATGGTTGTCACACTTGTTCCTCTAGTCCACAGCATCGACACTACTTTGTGCATGTTATTAATACATCTATTAAGCCTTCTTTGGAACATGTCACTACAACAGTTTCGTTAGTATTTGCGTCATCACCAAGGACTGAATCTCCATCTTCTATGGCAGCTCCTTCACCTCCTCAGGAGGTTATCGTTGGTTAGCTATTTTTCTCCTCACATATTTTGTACATAACTATGCATTGTGATAGTAAAAAAACATTCAAATATTTGTAAAAATATAAAATCAAGACTTGTGCATTTTATTGGAGTTGTTAGCACTTTATATTACATGTGTTCTGTTTTCACTTTGGTTTGATAGATAACATGTTTTATTTATTTATGCGCATGCATTCACTTGGTATAATGAGTTGGATGAAGGACATTAGATTGGTACATGCTTATAGGAGCACTCATGTCTCCCTTACATTTTCATCATTTAGGGGCAATTCCTCCACATCCTACAACCGGTATTATTCTTTTATAATTCATTTGCACTTCCTCATTTCTTCTCAATCGTATATATTGTGTACTTGATTATTTTCAAAATAAAAAGACTAACACATGTTTCTTGTGCAACATTTACATCTCTTGATTCATATATCTCACTAATGTTGGTTACTACATCATACTAGAATATTTTGACACTTTGGATTCATGTATACATGTTTGTGTGTGTGTTATTGCTTGTTTTTTTTCCTTTCTTATGTCCTATATGCCTTGCTTGTATTATGACACCATGGGTGTCCCATGTTTGTGACATCATGAATATATTGTTTGCAATTTCTTGATCTTGTTTGAAGGCCCACAAGCCTTGCTTTTCTTTTAACATCGTGGGTGTCCCATGTTTTCATGCCTAAAAATAATTTCGTATGTTCTTGTATGTCATTGTTTGCAATTGGTTGCACTGATGTTATTTGTGTTTTTTATACATGTGTTCTTCTACTCATTGCTTTAGTTTCTACTATTATTGATTGTCACTAGCATTGTTTTTATGTGGTCCATGGTTCCCACCATGCGTAAACACCTTCCCTTTTACAGGTGCAGGTTCTCCAAAGTGTCTACCTCTTCAACACTCCACATAGCTTATCAAACATCTCCTTTAATAGTATTTCTTTTGAACCACATGCTCAAACATGGTTTTCACACATGCCTCAAAAGAGGGGCATCTATCTGAGTCTATTCTACATTTTCAGCAAACATAGACATAATTTTGAGGGTAGATGCAGGTAAAAACATGGTACAAGCACCAAAAAATGTATTCACGCATAGAATTTTGGCAAAAATAGCACAAGTTAAAAACTATACACTATGGTTAGGATCGTACGGTACGGTCCTGACCCCCCACATGTTTTTGACTAGGGGGAATTTTAATAGGATTTTCTACATTTTAAGGTTTTCATCTATATATACAGGTTTCCAGCAAAATTTCACATTTAGATTGCTCAGTACAAGGGGCGTGATGAAATCTTTCATTCCTTCTTCACACCTACACTCACTTTTACTTTAAATTTTAGGAATCTTGGGGGCATGGGTCTCCTTCCTAGTTTAGCATTGTTAGCACACTTTTGGCATATTTCAATTTTTGTTTCATTTATACTCAGTCATTCGGCATATGGGGAGAGTTTGGGGGCACCTATTATCTTTTGGATTGTATGTCCTTATTTGTAAAATCAGGTCTAGATCTATCTACAACGGTGTGATCTCTAGGGTTATGGAAGGCAACGAAGTAGCTAAGGGTTTCGTGGGAAGGATTTCCTCTCTTATTACAATTTAAGGGGAAGATATAATAGTTGTTGAATAACTTTGGTACATGGTCTTTTTCCTTTGTGAAGGTGCATTTGCACCTCTTTCTTCTTTACTCTTCTACACACTTTCGTGTTGGGTTGCATGCACCTAACACTTTGGTTTCTCTTCAGTACTAATTGAGGACCGATAACCTCCAATCCTTCAGCGAAGTTTTAACATATACAAATCTTCAAGCACAAACAAACTACAAGAAAACATGTTTAATATTTCCTTGTTTACATCTTTTCACTTTACATATACGCAAATGCAAATCTTTTCCACTACATGTTCTATTTGATATACGATCAATTATCTATCATGGACATTGACTACACTTTGTGTTGCAAGTTTCATCATGGAGCATTCCAACAACAAGAACAACAACACAACTACAAAACAAACATTCGAGTAAAGGAAAAGTGTGTTTACACACTTAGGAACATTTTCCTGTAAGCGTGTAATTTTCAATTTCATACTTAAAGGGGGAAAATATAGACACCAAAATTTGGTAATTTTCACTTTGGCAACCCCTGATTTGACTATGCACTCTTGTTATGATAAACATAACTTCTCCATTCCTGATTAACATTTTATGAGGTCCATTATTTATCTTGTTTACCTTTGCACACCGACATGTCAACAAACTATGAGAATACAATGCACAAAATCAATATAGACACATCAACTTATCATCTCCAAACTTCATTTTTTTTGTTTTGTTCCTTCCCTGGGCCATAAATTTTGGTCAAGGTCATACCATCTAGTCATGACCTCTTTTTACAGTTTTGGACTGACATGTTCTCCAAATTCACTTTCAGATTGACATCTTTTCTGTTGGCCTTTCTTAGAAAAATCATCTATAAAACCCTATATAAGCAATTAAACACTACCTCATTTGCTAACCTAGAACCCCTAGGGAAATGCACTAGAGCACTCACTTCATACAATTGTAAAAGGTATATAAAGCTCCCTAAATCTCAAAATTGCACATCTACAACCATTAGGGCAACACACACATCAGGTCTGAAGCTATAAACCAGGTCAAGACAACCCATATCTCTCATCTACAAGCATCCAAACATCCTCTCTCCACGTGTTTCAGTAAGAGCCAACTCAAAGAAAATTTCTAAAGTTGATTGATCTATTTGGGTATCACATGCTAGGTAGAGAACGATGTGTGGTTTGAGGATTTTTAAAAGTAGTGCTAATGTCGGTGGTGCATGGGGTTTTCCACAACCCTTATAATGTTTGTTTTTCATGACTCTTCATCTATGGCTAGGGTTTGAGATGATGATTAGACTATTCAGAGAATTTCACTACATGTGCGACAACTAGGGTTTGACAGCGACAGAAAATCTGAGGAAGACAGGTGGCCCATGAAGTTACAAAAATATATTTAAATAGATCCAAGACCATATAAAAGGGAATAGACCGTATGGTACGGTCCTGACCTAGGTGCAGTTACAGTTTCAATCTAGATTGCAAAGGTCACTTAGGTTCAAATCTTCCATATTCTTTGTTGTATAATCCCATATCATTCCAGAAACCATCAAAAAGTAGCTAACTTTTTTCATACATGTGAGCTTTAAGTTTTCAATTGCATCTTAGGTTGATTGGTGCTGCAAATCATTCCTATTTGATCTGAGATGTATATTTGAGCTAGGATTCATATTGTAACATATTTTTAAGATTTGCAATCAACTCTAATCTACTCTTCACCTAATTAAATTGACTAAAATTTAATCAAGGGATCAAAAAGAAGAGGATCATAGATGGAAGTAGAGGGATTTGAGTTGTTGGGGGCTTTCAACTAGGATGACCATATCCCTTGGCTTCATTAGTTATATCCACTTTGAATCCACTTGTGTTGTGTATGTCACGAATTAATCTCCCCTACACTCTGATGTAACATTTTACAAATAATATTTAAAGTTATCAAATTTGTTGCGACCCTTACAATGTGTCAAAAAATATTATTAATATACCATGTCTTTACAAGGGCTTAGTACCTTGGAGATAGTGATGACTAATATGGGCACAAAGTAAATGATGAGCTCCTTGTTGTGATCTCAAAAAACCTGTAACTCAAAGACACTAGAGAAAAATTACTTAGATATTTTATGCGGGGGCTTCCCAACAAAGCGGACCCGAGAAGCGTTCACTTCCTCGGTGGTTGTCAACCCCCGTGTGATAAAGAATAATGATAAAATACAAGATAAATGGATAACATGCAAGCTAATGAACAAAGAAACCTGAAGATGTTGGTATGTAGATGAGCTACTAATCTGATCCAGACACAACATGCAACATGAACCAAGCTAAGTGAACCAAAAAATCATGAGCAGAGTATTGTGGGGATTCCAGTGTCATTACAAGGACATTATGAGGATACTATGATAAACAAACGGCTAAAAATTCAAAACAACATTTTCCCAAATTTTTCAACTTGTTTGAACGAGGGGGGAAGGCCCATATTTATAGCCTAGGGGTGAGGTTAGACTGTGGGTTATTAGGTAATCAGGGTTGGGTAAAGTAACCCCGGTTAAGGGACATGATTTGAGTAGTTAGGTTTGATTTGGATATGATGTGATCAAGTGGGGCTCATGATTTGAATTATGAGGTCAAAGAAATAAGGATGTGATATGGAGTGGGGAGCATGATTGACATGGTTAGGTGCAATAATGCATCCCATTTTTTAATTTAGGAGTGGGATGTCGGATGTGTGTATTATTGCCCATGAATTGAATAAATTTGGGATATGTGAGATAATGCCAAATTTTAATTATCAAATGGGTTTACATGGAGCCCATTAATTAATTAATTAAGGGTGAGTAAATAGATGGAATTTACTCAAATTTAGGGAAAAAGAAAAGTGAGAGGGAAATTTGAATGAAGGAGAATGAATGCAGGATGAAGGAGAGGAGTTACACCAAAAACTGGTGTCTACATTTTGCCCCTTTTTGTTGAGTGGTTTGCGATAGCAAGCCATGAGACAAAAACAAAAAGGATTGGATGAAGTCATGTGTCCGAGGATGGATAAAGACATGACCAAAGGCAAGATGCCCCAGGAAAAAAAGGATCATAATAACAATGAAACATATGGCAGTGACCCCAATATCACATAAGTAGAGGACAATTGTGGTCTCAACGGAGACGGGCGACAACGTTCTATGGACCAGTGAGTGGGTGGAGACCACTGCAATATGGATGTAAACCACAATGACCAATGGGTCATGGGAAAACACCAGAATATGTGCAACTGAATGTGAAGAGTATGTGAAATCCTTCGTATGCGAGGAATCGAGTGAAAAATCATGCATCTAAAAAAGGGACGAGGATGAAAATAATGATGCCCCAGCACAAAGCTCAATATAAAAGGTGGATATGTAAATAAAAATTCCCTAGGGGGAATGAGTGTAATCATAAATGTGGACATGATAGCAGATAGATACAATGTGAGATAAAATGCCCTAAAAGGGTGATAAATATGGTGATAAACATGTTTCATAGGAAAGATTCATAAGTGATGGAAAATTGGTAGATGAAAAAGAGAAAGCAGTCCCACTTCTTTGGCAAGTAGGATAAGAAGTCAAAGCTACTTTTGTGATGAAACAAAAGTAGAGAAAACATTCATGGAATAGAACAAGATCAGATAGGTGTTGGCCGTTATGGTATCCTCCAAGACAAAAATGCCATGGGAAGATGTGATGAGGGATATATATGATGATGTCCCCTTGAGAGGGTTGACAAGAATGGAAGAGATGACACCGCTCCCGAAAGGAGAAGAGATAAACTTCATAGAGAAGAGGAAGAGGACATTGAATGGAGTAGAGTAGATGTGGTGGAGGAGGAGAAAAAAATGAAAGAGGATAAAGGGGATGAGGTGTAATAGGATGGAGAAACCATCGTCCATGGATAACAAGGAGTGTGAAATGTGCTTGATTGTGATGGAAAGAAGAGGAAGAGAATAATAGAGAAGGAAGATAAGAGAGGAGAGAAGATAGATGAAAGCACAGAAGAGGGAGAAAGATAGGTAATATGAAGGTAGTGGGAAAAGATAAGAGGAGAAGAAATAGAGAAGGCGTGATGGGCCTGGAGAAAAAGAAAATAGAGAAAGAGAATAGGAGAAGAAGGGAAGGAGGAAGAACAAACAAGAAGAAGATGAGATGAGAAGAGGGAAGATATTAGAGGAGATAGTGAACGCATAGAAGAGAAACAAAGATGTGCCATAGTAAAGAAGCAACATATATAATAAAGAGGGGAGATGGTGGAAGAAAGAAATGATGAAGGAAAAAGAAGAAGAGGACAAGAAAATGATAGAGCAGATGGTGAAGGAGCAAGGAAAAGTAAAAGGGAAAGAGAAGAGAGAAGAGGACATAGTAGAGGGTGAAAACGGAAGAAAGATGTGCAATATGAAAGTAGTGGAAACCAAGAAATAGACAATATGATTATGAGAAGAGAAAGAAAATTCAAGAGTGAAGGAGACAAAGGATGAAAGATGGAGAAGGATATAAGAGATGGGGATGATAGGGGAAGAAGGAAAAAACAAGAAGAAGACAATAAAATGACAGAAGAGAGGGTTAAAGGGAGATGGAGATCAAAAATGAAGGGAGAGAAAGAATGGATCACGAAAGAGATGACAGAGCTGAGAAAAGGGAGAGGTGAAGAAGACATAAATAGGTAGAAGAATATTAGAGAAGGATGATAGGAGAGATGAACAAGAAGATGTGATGAGGGTAGGGGATATCATCAGGAAAAAGGAAGAGAAGGATGGAAAGATGAAGGGGATGAAGAAGATGAAGAAGTTAAAGAAGACGAAAGAGGAGGTAGAATAGAGAAGAGAAAGAAAGAAACAATGAGGAGCCAGGAGGCTGTAGAGGAGATGAGAGAATGGAAAAGAAATTGATATATAACGATGGAATAAGGTAGGGGTGGTAGAGAGAAAAAAAAGAGGTTTGGTAATGGGAAGGTGGAAATAATAGGGAAAGAAGAGATGATAGAGCAGAAATGGGAAGAGGATTGAACCAAGGTGTTAGGAGTAAGACCTAGGTGAAGAATATGAAATAGACCACATGGAAATGCATGTGGAGAATGGGATGATAAAAAAGATGGGACAATGCTGGTGAGCCAGGTTATCAATGGGGAAGTAAGATGAAAGTGCGAGGGAAAAAGGGGATGAAGATGATACAGAGGAAGTGAAAGAAAACCAGGAGTAGAAAGGAGGAGAGGACAACAGAGAAAATGATGCAAAAGGGAGGAAACCAAAATGGGAGATATACAGTGGAGAGTGAGTAGTATCAGGAATGTAAAGAGGAGTTGGAAGGGAGGGATGGTATGGATTGGAAGAAATGTGGAGATGCATGAAATGAGGATAAGTTGATGATGAAAAAATGGAGGAAGGATGTATGAGGAAGACAATAGAGATATTGAAGAAGGTGAAGGGAAGATGGAAAAATAGTGAAGAAAAAGAGAGGGAAGAATAGAAGAGGTAATGCCAGTGAAGGGATGTTAGGAGAAGTTCCCCTGATAATGATTAGAGGGCACAGAGGAAGGAAGGAATGAAGATAAAATGGAGGATGGCAAAGAGAAGGAACAAGGCCATGTAGAATGGGGATGAGTGTTTTTTAGGAGAAGTCCACTGATAATTATTAATGTGGAAACAGGGAAGATGATGATGAAATAATGTTAGAGGAATACTAATAACAATGGCGGGTAAACAAGGTGGTAAATATGTGGGAGAACTTGAGAAGGTGGAGTGGAAAGAGTAAAGAAAGGAGGGATAACGATTTGTGTGGAGATGAAGGTGAGGAGAGGATGTAGTGAAGGAGGATGTGGATGAGGATGAATGAGGTAAAGATGAAGAAAATGAGACATAGTAAGAAATGGTATGAAGTGGTTAAGTGAGATTTCCAAACGAGGGATGATGGAGATGATATTTAGGGAAGTCGGAGATATTTGGTGCGAGGAAGAAAGAGGAGGGAAGAGGATGTGTTTATGGGGAATGAAGAGAAAATGTGGATGGTGAGAATGTGGAGTGATGGGGAAAGGAAAGGAGACAGATCATCCCTAAGAGAGACTCTTAAGTAAGATCGCCATGCCGCAGGAATGGTTAAGTAGGATCGCCAAGCCGAAGAAGAAGAAGAATGATGAAAAGAAGTAGATGGTTGGAAAGGTTGATGGTAAGAGTGTATGAAAAAATGGACTGAAGGGGAACCCTCAAGTACATTTTCCATACTGCAAAAGTGTGTAAGTAAAGTGATCGAGGAGAAGATGGATACTAAGATGATAATAAGGAAAGAAGGAAACAAAGGAGTGTAACATAAATGGATGGAGGAATGTATGTGGTGTAGGATGGAGAGTGTGAGGGGAATCCTTAATTAGGATGCCCATGTTGTGAGAGTGATGACGTCAAAGTGTTAAGTGGAAGTTATGGAGTGGGAAGACATTTCTAGTGATGATTGTCATTTGATGGAATGGAAAATGGTGGAGGAGTTTCTACAGTGACAGGATCTTAGGAAAGGGATATATTTCAATTAAGAAGCCTGCACGAAATGGGTGATTAAGTAAGATCATCAAGCCAAAAGTTGAAAGAATGAAAAGGGAAATGAAATGATAAAACAGATGCCAGTAAAAGGATATTAGAGGAAAAACACAACAATAATTATCTGGGTGGAGGACGGGTGAAGGATTGAAGAAACAATGGAGAAGGACAAAGTGGGTGAGAAGAGCAACAGAGAATGAGATGGGGTGAATTTTAGGAGAAAATTGGGTCGACATAGGAGACTAGGAGGAAGGAATGGTCAACAGACGTGATTACGAATGAGACCTTGTCCAGAATGATAGGTCTACTTTCGAGTAGGATTTTCATGCTGCATGGGTAGTTACGTAGACGTGCCAAGCTGGGGATGAAAATCCTTGGAATGGTGAAGAAGATGATGTCTGTGCTAAGTGATAGACATGAATAAGAATGATGAGAAGGGTAATGGGTGGATAATTGGTGAGAAGAGAAGGATGATGTGAGAGGATGGATGGAGAAAGGTCATATTGGTCATGGTGGGGGATGAGGAGCTGTTGGATAATGAATGCTACTTGAGAGATATCCTCAAGTAGAATTCACAAACTGCAACGTAGATCAAGTAGAATTCCCAAACCGAATAGTGCATTAAAGAGAGTGTTTAGAAATAGTAAATGATTTCATGGATTTATGGATGATGTTAATAGGGGACATCCTTAAGAGTAAATATATGGATGTAGATTTATGATTTGAAATTTGATTTCAAAGAATGCAATTGTGATAAAAGATGACCTTAATGAGACAAGTGTCACATGACCGTAACAATATGCAAGAAAATCATGCTTCAAACCAGATAGGAGGTAAACAAGAAAAGGTACTACTCAAGGCATTGCACTTGCAACCAATAACAGGTGTTAGTACATAACCTAATGACAGTTGATTATACCAAAAGACCTGAAGGAGATATAAATGAAAGATTCTTATCATAAACCTAATGTTGACATGACAAGGGGGTTTGAGATGTATCTTGTATGCGGGAAGAGGGTTCTCCAAAGGTGGTGTTCCTTAGTCTATGCCCCAGCTCTGGGAAAGGGGAAGAACAATAATAGAAGAAAGTTGATCAATGCGGGAAGCTTTATGGGAATGCTGATAAAAGGAAAGTTGATCAAAGTGGGAAACCTTCCAAATGCCATAATAAAAGAGTATCCATCCTTCGAGGGTATGGTCTACTTTATTTACATAATATGGATGGCAAGAATAATATATATGATAGCCATCCTTCGAGGGATCAGTCTATTTCTTGTGATTTTTCTTTTGACTTTGATTTGCATATGCTTTTCTTTTTATTTTCTTTTTTTCATTATTTTTTTTGCATGAACAGAAACTACTCTTTCTTCCCACTTTTATTGTCCTTCGAGGGATCAGTCTATTTTTTTAATAACTTTGATTTTTCTTTTTGCATGCATGAATTTTATCTTTACATGGGGGAGAGATGGAATAGCTAAGTAGACCACTTAGGAGGGGATGATGATTGTACAAGAGACACCCTTGGACCCTTTGCATGACTACAATAGGAGAATGAGAGGGTGATGGATGTAATGATTATGGAGTTCTCACCAAATGGGAGAACTTATCCATAATGAATATGCTATGAGAGTAGTTGTGGTACTCATATTCAAGGTCATATCAAAGCAGTGATGGTAGACCACATAATTCATATCATTACCATGATAGATGGAAGGGGCTAATGATGGAGGAAATGGTCTAAAGATATGCATCCAATAAGATATGACTATGCTCATAGGTGCATGTACTAACAATAGAATGGCCATAAGTGCAATGCATTAAGAGGTTCAATTTCCATTAGGTTTACCATCAAGGGAAGCCAAGCGATAAGCCCCAGACCCATACTTATGCGTGATAATATATGGTCTGATCCAGTTAGGAGAAAATTTTCTCCATTGACTCCTTGATTAACGTTGCGTCCAAGATAAGATAAGAACTTGGTAGGATGAGATAGATGAGTGAAGGTAAAAAAACTATGTGCTACCCTTTAAGGAAGTGAAAATATGTGTCCCTAATGAGACGAGCAGATGGTCCCCTAGGGGAGGGATGAAAATGACCACAATGATGAGTTTAGGATGAAAGTGAAAGATTAGATAAGACGTCACGAGACAGATAAGATGGAATCTATGTGTTGCCTTTAAAAGTGAATAAGCAAGAAAAAGATATGCATCCCAGTGAGATGAAACATGGCCATAAGGGTGGGCTTACGATGAAAATATGGTGCCTCCAAGAGAGACACAATCATGGCCACAAAGGTGGACTTTGGTGAAAAATATGGTCCCTCAATGGAAGGAAAATATGGCCTCAAAAGAGGACTTTGATGAACATAAATGGTCCCTTATTAGAAGGACAAACATGGCCTCAAAGGAGGACTTTGATGACACAATCATGGCCACAAAGGTGGACTTTGATGAAAAATATAGAAATATGGTCCCTTAATGGAAGGAAAAACATGGCCACAACAGTGGGCTTAAGATGAAAATAAATGGTCCCCTAAGGGATAGACACATATGGCCACAAAAGTGGGCTTAAAATGAGATGAAGATTTGGATGGGGTTAGTTTAGATTGGATGGATTTGGATGAGGTAAATAAAATAATGTCAAGGAGTAAAGTCCCCTAGTGTCAAAAGGGGGGTTGTTTAGATATGAAATGAGTTAATACAGATGATATGCTCAAGGAAGAGGGGAGGCTACTCCCCCAGTGAAAGAGATTATATCACTGTAGGAAAATTGGATGTGGATGAGTTAAAGAGATTGGATGATGATAACTTTAGATTTGGATTAGGTAGATGAGTTGGGGATCATAGGAAAACAATGTTTATGAATAAGGGAGGACCTTCTGTATGAGGAATAACATGTGAAGGAGAGATGTTAATGGAGGATGGAGGAGAAGGACTTAGAGACTTTGATAGATGTGGAGTTAGTTGCAGATAAAATGGTAGAGGGACAATCCTCAAAAAGGTCATCCTTTTCAATGAGATCATGGATGACAGTCTGAAGGGCCTTACAACATTCAGTGTCATGACCTGAGGTATGATGGTAGGCACAAATGAGGTGGGGATCAAACCACGATGGCTTCTTACTATTTGGGTTAAATGCCTTGACAGGTGGGAGTGTGATGGTGGAAATTTGTAATAAGTGTTGAAGGGCTTCTGCATAAGATTCATTTGATACGTTAGTATATGTATTTTCTTTGGAATCTTTAGACTTAGATTTGGATGCAAATTCTTGGGATGTGGTTGTATGAGCTGTCTTGGAGGATTGAGTCATGTCATTCCACAGTTTTGATTCTATTTTAGTGACACTTGAAATTTTAGAGGAAGATTCAAATCTCGAAGGAATGTTGGATGGTTTTGATTTTGTTTGGTGAAGTGATTGTGATGCCTTAGATGGAGATTGAAGGTGGCCCCAAAATAGATGATGTATATTTGGTATTTGTTGGAGAAATGTCTATCTTATTTTGGGGAGGCACAAGAGATTGTTGTGGATGTGTACCAAGGTTCTTGGATTTGGATTGTGAAGGAGCATTCTTGGAAGGGATGACAATGATTTCAGCCACAGGGTCTAAAGGTTGTGTTGTAATTGATACGGGTGGAAGGTTTAGTGTTTTCATGATGATGTCCAATGAAGGTTGGTTTGTTGTGGAAGTATCTGTAGATGAGATAAGAGGGGCATTTGAAGTTGCTACAAGTTGAAGTGTTTTCCAATATTCTTCAAATGATGTGGAAGAAGAGGATGATGTGGTCACAGTCACACTAGTTGATGTGATTGGCATGGGTAGAAGCATGGAAAGAGGAACTGGGATAGAATCTATAGATGACATGATAGGTAAAGGTGAAATAGATGTGGATGGGGGATTCTTAGGAAACCCTGATGGATGGGGATGTAAAAATATGAGTTGTATTTGTTGTGGATGGGGAAGGATGTTCCCCCTGAATGAGGAAATCATCTTCCTCAATAAGGTCATGGACGATGGTTTGAAAGGCCCTACAATGCTCAATGTCATGGCCTGGAACATGATGATAGGTGCAAATGCAATTAGGATTGAACCATGGTGGCTTCTTATATGAAGGGCTAAAGGATTTAATGGGAGGAAGTGTGATCGTAGATGTTTGAATTAGTGTTGAAATAAATGTTGGAATATTTAAGTGTCAAAAAGAAGATAACTCTTATGGGTGTTAAGATGATGTCCTTGGCTTAATTTATCTTGGATGTTTGGGATGAAAATGTATGAAATGATATAGATGTTGAGGATTGGTGGACTTGCGGTTTCGGTGTTTTAGTTTCATTTTTAGTGTTGGTTGATGATTCAGAGTCACGTGGATCAGACTGAGTGGTCACTTGAATAATTTTCATGGACAATGAAGGATCCTCTTTAGACAAATCTTCATTTAAAGGTGACATGGTTGTGGAAGTTCTTGAAGAACGAGGGGACATTTGCATTGGGATAGATGAGGTCAAAGGTGTAGATGTTGAAGTGGAAGGAAGAGATTGGTTTGGTTTGGGAAGAAGGTATCCTTCCTTAATGAAGTCATGAACAATGGCTTGAAATGCTCTGCAATGTCCAATATCATGTCCATGGGTACGATGATATGCACAAACAAGGCTGGAATTAAACCACGATGGCTTCTTTCTACTGGGGTCAAAGGCCCTAATAGGCAGAAGTGTGATTGCATAAATTTGTAACAAGTGTCGGAAGACCTCCTGTACATGATTCAACCAAAGTGTTAGGAGGTGCTTTGTCTGTGTGGAATCTCTTACTCTTTGGAGAAGAAGTGGATGTTTGAGATAATTCGGATGTTGAGGACAAAGTTTGAGCATGTTTATATCTTGATGGCTAGAAGTCAGTTGTGGTTTTCATAGTGTTGGATGATTTTGGTTTTAGTTGAAGGGGTGTGGGGTTGGATTTTTTAGAGGAAGGAATATTAATTTCTTGTATAAGGGATTTTTGAGGCAATATTTGAGAGGTTGCGTCCTTGGGAGGAACGAAAATAATTTCCACCGGAGGATCTGGAGGTGGTACTGATATAGGCATAGGAAGGAATATTTGTTTCGTTGGAATCTAAGGAAGGTGGAAATTGATTTGGTTGCACTGATGAGGTAGAAGGATTATTTGAAGTTGAAGTAATTTGAAGTTCTTTCAAAGGTTATTCAAATGATGTAGGAGGGGAGGATGATGTGGATGTGGTCTCAATGACTGATGTGGTAGGTGTAGGAACTGGGATTGGATCTATGGTTGGTATTATGGGTAAAGATGGAATAGATGTGGATGATGGAGTGGATGAGGTATATTCAGGTGTGGAATCAACAGTGGATGTGGGTATGGGTATTGAAAGAGGTGCTAGATGTACATTATTAATTGAATAAGAATCAAAATCGTATGGTGTGGAAGGTAAAAATGGATTTTCCGATGGTGGATTTGGGAAGGTTTGTTAGAAGATATCCAGGAGTTGAGATCGAATTGGTTGGGAGGTTGTGTAATGTTGGGAAGTAGGGACATAGTAGGATGGATGAGATTGTTGAGGTACATGGAGTGTGGTAAATGAAGCAGGTGTAGCATTGGCATAAGGTGACGGGGATAGAGTAGGACTATGTGGTTGAGAACTAGAGTTATGGTGAAAGTATTTGTAAAGGGGGCTAGATGGAGACAAACACATGAGGTATTGATCATGTGCTAGTTGTCCAAGGAGTAGTAGTAATTGATGTGATAAGCATGGAGGTTGTAGTTATGGTTGGTGTGTGTGTAAGATAAGTATAAGATGGTCTTGGTTGTACAACACAAGGAGTTGATAGATAAGGATATAAGGAAGCTTGGTATGTTAAAGCTGGAGGAGATGTGTGATAGGATTCTTGATATATAGGGAAGGGGTCTCTGGAAATGTCAGGGAATGATGAAAATTGTATTTATTGATGTGATCTAGAAGGGGATAAGCGTGAGGTATCAATTGTGGTAGATGTTTGTGTAGAACTGTTTAGGGTGACGTTTTGTGCCATTTGAAACAGACAAGTCAAGCAAACAATTCTTTTTTTTGTTTTGTTTTGTAATTAAGGAAAAATATGAAAAGAAAATGGTTATAAGCAGGCCTAAGAGGATGCAAACTATGTTTGGTTTTGGGTACGTTGTGGCTTGGAAATGTCTGAAATGGTTTGTTGTTGGGTGACTGAATCCCAATTAGTAAACTGGGTGAAAACGGGTGTTTTGATGTGTTTATTGTTGCATGAGATTTTAGGCAGTGTGTGGCCAAACGTGCGATGCAAAAGATTAAACCTCCTATTTAAACTATCTGATCAAGAAGGATGCACGGAGTTCATTTTAAACCAAAACAAAATGTGATCTTTCAATGAGAATACACGCAGAAAAGGGGAAATTGTGATATGAAAGGAAAAAATAGGAAAAAAAAACGAGGAATACATGTATATCACTTTCCCCGTTATTTGATTGTACGTGATAATAGTGTATGTGAAGGCGATGGTCATGGGGCTAGGAACATCTGGGTACCTTAAAAGTGAACCATTCACAATCGCGGATGGGGTCAGTGAAAGGGATTTGTGGCATGTTTATGTTTCAATAATTGGCTTTTACAACATAATGTTGTGGTCGCCACATTGTGGATTTCACGACACCTATACAAGGTGAGAAAAAAGAAAAGTGACCAGAACTTGGGTCTAGTCTCATCAGACGTGCCAAATGTTGATCAGAGTTTCCTGCTTCCTAGTCAGCTTAGTGTGCGCGACATCAATAAACACCAAACAACCTCAAATATGCAAGGGCTTAGTACATTGGAGATGGTGATGACTGATACGGGTGTAAAGTAAATGATGAGCTCCTCGTTGCGATCTCAGCAAACCTGCAACTCAAAGACACTAGAGAAAAATTGCTTCGATATTTTATGCGGGGGTTGCCCGACAAAGCGGACATGAGAAGCATTCACTTCCTCAGTGGTTGTCAACCCCCGTGTGATAAAGAATAATGATAAAATGCAAGATAAATGGATAACATGCAAGTTGATGAACTAAGAAACCTAAAGATGATGGTATGTAGATGGAGCTATTGATCTAATCCACACAACATGCAACATGAACCAAGCTAAGTGAACCACCAAATCATGAGCTGATTATTATGGGGATTCCAGTGTCATTACAAGGACATTATGAGGATACTATGATAAACAAACAGCTAAAATTTTGAAATAACATTTTCCCAAATTTTTCAATTTGTTTGAACAAGGGGGGGAAGGCCCGTATTTATAGCCTAAGGGTGAGGTTAGACTGTGGGTTATTAGGTAATCAAGGTTGGGTAAAGTAACCCCGGTTAAGGGATGTGATTTGAGTAGTTAGGTTTGATTTGGATATGATGTGATCAAGTGGGGCTCATGATTTGAATTATGAGGTCAAAGAAATAAGGATGTGATATGGAGTGGGGAACATGATTGACATGGTTAGGTGCAATAATGCATCCTATTTTTGAATTTAGGAGTGGGATGTCAGATGTGTGTATTATTTCCCATGAATTAAATAAATTTGGGATATGTGAGATAATGCCAAATTTTAATTATCAAATGGGTTTACATGGAGCCCATTAATTAATAAACTAAGGGTGAGTAAATAGATGGAATTTACTCAAATTTAGGGAAAAAGAAAAGCGAGAGGGAAAGTTGAATGAGGGAGAATGAATGTGGGGTGAAGGAGAGGAGCTACACCAAAAATTGGTGTCTATAACTATATAAGTTTGTAATGGCGCAATTACAATCTAATTTTAATCTAAATATTAGTGTACTCATTGGGCCAAGAATGGTCGATTGGAACTGAATTGAACTAGAATGGAAATTTATAAAGGGAAATGAATAAATGAGGTTTTCATGGTCCATTTTAATATAGGTGAATTTGATGGAGGAGGAGGGATTTGAGTTTGCGGGAGATTTTAAGTGGGGTTGATTGTCTCCCTTTGCTTGACATGCAAGAGAATATAATCGAAGGCACAAAGATGGTTCACTAAGCTTGTTGTGTTCTCGCATACCCTAAGAAACCAACCAAACATTCTTGTTATTGAAATTTTGGGCACACAATGCTTACCCAAAAAATCCCACCATACAATTAAAATTCCTACAACAAAATGAAAGTTTCATAGAATTTCAAGTCCCTTATTAAAAATTGCTCCAAACAAATGCAGGCCCATGTTTGAATGACAATTGGTATCATGAATACCCATAGTAATAATGAATCATTTTTTGTCATTTATTTCTTGAACGAAGAATGAAGGTATATATGATATGGACCATTGATCTCAACATCGACATATTTTGCCATATGTCATTCATGTAGGTCACACTCCCTTTCTCCTTCGAGTTGCACGTACAAATGACACATAGTCCATATGTGACTTGTTTACAGGAAGAAGAGGACCATAGATGGTAGAGGAAGGATTTGAGTTGTTGGGGGATTTTAACTAGGATTCCCATCTCCCTTGGAATCACATGTTGTATCCCCTTCGAATATACTTTTGTCATGTGTAATTCTCAGGCCTTTTGCAAGTGTTTCTTTTGGCTCCTATTTCCAAATTCCCCAAAAAAGTATTTGTTTATATCTTTGAAGGATTCATCGAAATTATGTGAGCCCGAAAATGAGTCCCATAGTCTATTGTGTTCTCACATAACCCAAGATCCAACTTCATCACCCCTCTTGCTCTTGCATTATTTCACCTTCGCTCCTTCCACTCTTAACTTCCTTGACTCCTCCCTTTAGTTTTCCTCATATTGCTTTTCCTAATTGACTTGTGTCACATACTAGCTTTCCCACATCATGAAATGTCATATTTTGGCAACAGATTTATCATTCTCATTGGTGACCTAGGCCAATACCTTATGTCAAGGATATATCTACGTATGTTGGGAATTCATATGGGGCCACCCTTTTGAGAACCTTTCAAGTGTTTGTCACTTTGCGAAAAATATTCCTCTAGTGAAATTTTGACCCAACATGACAATCCACAAATCTTGAGGCCTAACATTACAGAAAACAACTACACAAATTGGAGGTGTTGAACGACAAAACCTTGTTTTCACATTCGTCCCCAAAGTCCACAGCCTTGAAGACCTACACATTTCACCGCCTTTCTCGTTCCAACGCTCTAGGTCTATATGTCAAATTCAAAAAAAAATAGAAGAGGCACACCAACAAGCGCCCCAACTTTTCTCCGCCAACTAGACATTTACAACTCTCATCCACCTATAGATAATTCCTCCCAATTTTCAAATTTCTTTTCCACATTTTGTTTCACTTTTCAACGATGGCACACATTGCTATTCCTATTGACCATCTCTATTACACCATCTACAATTGCTAGTCAATATAACCAAAAAAAACATATATGTAACTCATCTTGAATTTCGTACCCACTAATCCCTTGCAGCTGCCCAGGGAACATGTGCTAGTAAGATAATGTGAAGTGTGAATGGAAGGGCAGAGATGCGAGAGAGAGCATCTTGACCTGCAGGGAGGCCGCCATGAGGTAGAAGATGTTACCCCCCGCCCTCATAATGGCAGAAACAGAATTCGAAGGAATGTGGATACATCTGTTGGCACCAAGACAAGCAAGTGCCCTCTTTCGCAAAGCTCCCTCACGGAGGAAAAATACCCTAGCGGCGGATGGCTCCTTCACGTATTAATCGGATCAAGATTCAGCCTTTTCTTTGGCAATCATTTCCATGGTTAGAAGGCCTTGTGCAAGAATTGGATGTATAACATGCATCATAACACCTCTGTGTTATGCAGAGCTTGTAATACTTGGTCTGAATTACAATCATTGCGCAGATGACTGAAGTATGCCAGAGAATTGAGTAGCCTTAAAAACACGTGCTATAACATATCAAACAATTCATACACTTACATTACGAGGGAAGATTTCCCTTGATACCCTCCCCATCCACACGTGAAACAATGATCATTGGATTAGTTCTTGAAATAAGCTGTTTGTGGACTTACAACACAATGGTGCAAAAGGTTTTTTGATAGCACCAATCGCGGGTAATATCTAATGGGAAACCTTGAGATTATTATCAGGAGCCGACAAAGACTTTACTACTTTCAAATTTTGTTTGTTGGTTGACTTGAGTTTGCAACAGGTTGAACTATGATATGGGCCCTTTAAGCCTTATCTTTTGTTTAAAATGTGTGACACATTTAGTTGCTTATGAGTCAAATGTAGTTAATCCGATTAAATGTAAGTACTTGGTGTGTCTATATAAACACATCACTACATATGTAGAAAGCATGGGACCCAAATTGAGAATTAGTTTAAGTGTGGTTGCAAGGAGTACTACAAGAGATGTGTCTGTAAGTCTGAGTGGGATACTAGGATTGAATCCTTTCGGCATATTATATAAGTGCATGTTGAATTGTTGTAATAAGCCACTAGACTGGTAGAGTGTGGGTAAAGACCATATTGTTGCCAATCAATCTCTAGGTTGTTAATTTCTTATTGATGAGTAAATAAGTTGATGTAATTTTGGTGTAATTCTAAATGGAACATAGTCTAAGAATCCTTTCATTAGGACAACTAATTGTAGTTTCATCAATTTAATATCAAAGTGAGGTAGAACTTTGGGATTGAAAATCCGAAGTACTCAATCTTTGCAAGTTGGGTTGGGAACACAATCAAACAAGGTGAATAAGTGATTTGTGTACGTTTGCATGGGGTGTGATAGTAGATCTAAACTTTACAAGGAAGATAAGATATCGTCAAGAAGAGTAGGGAAAGGATGTGCATTAGCCAACAATTTGCCCAGAAGGCTTGATGATATTTGGAATGATTGCAGATAACACGTATTAGATTGACTATAATAGAGGATTCATCTTGATGGATGTTGTGTGTGATGTCCAAGAAGAGGAATCACAAGAAGCACTCGAGGGTCACATAAAAGCAATAGTTTCATTACAAGGTTGTTTGGACAATGGAGAAGAAAGGATTCTCAAAGCCATGTCAAATATTGGAAGAGGAGTGTAAATGGAGGTTTGTTATTTCTCGGGGACATTGAATGCATAAGAGCTAAATAATGGGCTCATGGTGATAAAAAATACATTATGTTTGATGTGATTGTGGATGAGGGAAAAGTGAAGAATAATATCATGTTGAAAGGCCATGTGACATTATGGTGAAAATAAGTTTAGTTGGATCACATTAGAAAGGGTAAAGACAAGATCGCCCATTGGGAACATGTGGTTGCAAAGTTGAAAGAATTTTTTTCTAGTTATTACTAGTTGCATGCATTGAAGCGGTTATAAAATTTGTGACAGAATGAGACAAAAGTGAAAGAATAAATTAAAGGGCCTTAAAAGACCACTATTCAAGTTGGTCACAATGAAATGGACCAAGATAAGGTAGGTGTAGTGTATCAATGGATTAATGTGGAGGATCCAAGATGATATCAACATAGTGAAGGTGCAAACGATAGAAAAGGTATACCAATACGATTTTAGAGTGAAAGAGAAGTTGGTGTGCCGAATAATGTGGCAAAGAACAAAGGGAAGCTTGGGGTGGTAGAGAACCAACGAAGCATAAGCATGAAGGTAAGGAAAGCACAAACAATGCATAAGGACAATGAGATAGAGATAGAACAATGAATTCAATGTTGTGGAATGTCACTCATACTTTGAGGGGTAGAGAAGTAATGAAGTATCCCACTCTGAAGTAAATTGGAAGCACTAACTACAAGAGGAAGAGCACAAAGAAAATTAATGAAATTTTGGATACACACATAGCAAAGGCAACATGCAAACAGGAATATAAGGAATATCTTATTAAAGTGGAAAGATAAAAATGTTGAGGATGCATCTTGGATTAACACAAACAAAATCCCTAAACTTTTCTGCTCCCTTTGAAGACCTTATGAAACCTACATGAGAAAGGACTCATGTTTCTTCTTCCCCAAAGCATATGATGTAGGGACATCCAAGTTCCCTTGCAATCTTGCATCAACAATAAAGAGTTAAAATTTAGGAACATAATGATTGGTACAATTTTATGTAGCCTTGCGCAACTTTCCACTTTCTACACATTTCATAGATTAGAATAAGGAAGACATGCAATGAAACATTTGAGATTTTGGTAGTCCTTTCAAGTTTTGCATTTCCAAAGGTCCTTAAGTTGTGCATTTGTGTGTTCTTATGTTCATGTCAGCAGATGTTATACCTTTTAGCACCTTCACAAAGCTCAATTTTCTTTGTGTGCTTTTCAACCCCAAAACGATTGGATTGAATCAAATGGGTCTCATGATCCCCTTATCTCAACAACGAGATGTCTGAGAAATGTGTTTAATTTTGATCGAACAAATATGTCATGAGTGATTACCTACAAACTGGATGGATTGAATCAACAGTGATCTATGTGATTTATGGAATATTTGCAAGGATTTCTTTAATTTCAAAGACATCATTACTTCTCACCATATTTTTCATATAGAAGAGAGCAATGGATGTGTAAAAGAACCAAAAGTTGAGACCCTTCATTCAAGGAAAGGATGACTTGCCAAATTAATTATGTTGCAAAGCTCCATTGTCCAAGGAGCCAAATTTACTTCTATTAAACCTTTACATAATCTACAAGTTTAGCTAGGATAGATCCAAGGATGTAACTTCTTTGGGAATTTCCTACAGTTTGTCATAAGACTATGGTAATGTGAGATTGTAATTATACTTAAAACTATAATCTTTTCCTTATCAATTAAAAGAAAAAACTATTACTATGTGTTGCAAGTTGTATTAAAATAATGCTTTGGTAATATCTAACTCGTAAGAATTTGTGGGTTGCATAGTCTAAGGCACCCCTTGAATTATGGCCCTTACCTATGTGTTGCATCAAGAGGTCTCATACACTTATTATTAGAATAAAAACTTAACCATATTTGTTACACTTGTCATCATCTCCCAAGTTGAGCCTCTTGTTCCCTCTCATTCCCCCTCGTTCATAGAATTTCACCTATTATATGCTCTTATTCATCTTTAAAAATTTACTTGTAGCCTCGGGCTCCATCCAACGCTTGATATCTATTCCACATTTTGCTAGTATAACCATGTAAGAGATACAACTTCGACTATACTATTTGCTCTCCTCTTCCTTGGAATTGCACATGTTATATGCTTACTCATCTTTAAAAAAAACACTTTTAGCCACGGGCTCCATCCAACACTTAATATTTATTCTGCATTTTGCTAGTATAACCATGTGACTACACCACGTAGGAGATACAACATCCGTTATATTATCAACCTACTATTTTAGTTTCAACTTTGTGATGTAAATTCATTAGATTTGTTGGTGTTAGCATTTCAGACACATTTAATACTCTTTGTGAAACATTGCATGCATGCTTTAGAAGTAGAAAAAAAAAGCTAAGCTCTAGCACTAAGTAAATCATAATCTACCACTAATGCAAATACATCAAGATAAAGCAAGAAATGGAAGAAAACACAAATTGAATAAGCATAACATGGAAATGCAAATCTCCCTTTCATTTGTGGATTTGCTTTGGAGATGTGGATATCCTTAGGAACCAAGTGTAAGCCACGAGTGGTTTACATAAAAGGAGGGAACTTGGTGAAGCAAGAGATCTCTTCAAAATGGTCAAAGCGCATGTTTGAGTCTTCAACCAAAGAAGGTTTTCTCACTCTTTGCTTCAATCTCTTTTGCAATAACTTAGTATGAGAAAGTAGGAGTCTCTATGTTTTTTGGAGGGTGTACTAGGTTGCTTTTATAGCTTTCCTCTTTGGGAAATACACAACTAGTAATGAATGTGGGATAATGGAGATGTAGGACTAGGAGTGGATAAACATGATTAAGAGTAATTAATTAAAATTAATGACTCGTGAGAACTAGGGGAGACTTTAATTGATCACTTGGGATTAATTAATAGGCCAAGATTAGCTTGTACAAGCTATTTAGAAGATATGTAGAGGGAAAATTAGTGGGTTTAGAGGTGTTTGAGAGCATGATTTAATTAATAAAAGTGTTATTAATTTAAATAAAAGATCAGGAATTGGGTAATTATCTAATAATGGGTTGATCCGAAAATGGTTTTCACCCCCTAGGTACCGTTTTAATTTATTTTGGATTCTTAAACTATTTGAAGTTAAGAATTGATCAAGAGTGTTTTTTTAATCCCTTTTGGGTGTTTTGAACCCCAATTTTCCTATTTCACTCTTTACGATCAATTAAACGTTTTAATCCAACTTTCATGATTCAATAGATATATTACAAATCTATTAATTTTCTAATCACAACTGATTATATAATGCATTCAATTTGATGATTGAATCTGAAATTGACTATGCATTCATTTTGTCTGTTGTGGGTGATGGATTTGTCAATTTTAATGGAAAATCCAATTTTTAACCAGTTTATTGCTTACTTTATCAATTTAACCAATTCTTTATACTGATTTTTATATGATCAAAAGCTTCAAAAACTGAAAGAAAATCCACAAAACTTGTTAACGGAGTTCACCTGAAGGCTACGTCTCCGGATTCACAAAATGCGAATCGATCTATTAACTGTCAAATGAAGTACAATTTATCACCTTCACAAAATGATTAATAGATCTTTATACCTATTTTTAGAGCTTTAGTAGGTTTGCAGACTCTAATTTCTTGTCAGCATTCGTCTACAATTTCACATGTGGCTCTACGGGCTCTCCACAGTGCCCTTTCCGTGCAAATGTGATTGAAAATCACCTAGACCAGAAAATATCCAACACTTCATGGGAAAATAAGAGTATCACTATCTTCATCTCTGAATTCTAAGAAACTTTGCTTTTTGCACAAAGTCTTAATTCGGCCTCTAAGCGCTTCAAAATTGATGATCTCTACAAGTTGCTCTATTTTGCCTTGTACACAAACCTGTCCAAAAGTCATTTTAAATATACATTGGCCCACTTTATACCTCATCGAGCCACCCTGGCTCAACGATGAGTCATTTTATTTGTACCCATGAAGTTGTGGGTTCGACGCACACCTCCACTTTTGGTGTTGACGGTTTAATACTATGTGCGGGGATTATCCCACATCTTCCACGGGATTGCCTGGTTGTGTGTTTAAAAAGGGCTTAACCACCCTACCTTGTTTTGGTTGTGGCCATTTGTGCAACGTTTTGTTGCCACGCACAATGGTTGGCCGGTGCAATTGGTTGAACTACCCAATGAGTGGGCCAAGTGGTGTGTTCATTGTGGCTTTTTTGTTAAGGCCATGTTGATGTGGTGAGTTGTATTGATAAGGTTGCCCACTCTGTTGGGGCCCGAATCGTGTGGTGAACTGCTGCGTTGACTATGCCAATGCATTGGCATTGTAATTCCACCGAGCTATGTGGTCAATTGGCTATTGACTCGCCACGTAACAAGGTTGGCTTGTTATATATATATATATATATATATATATATATATATATAAAATTCACCCGAGTTTGTATGAACTATGGTTGAGTTGTATGGAATAATCCTGAATGTTGGGCGACAATGCAAAATTGATCAGCAAAACGTCGAGTTATAAGGGTTCGGCCCAACCGTTGAGGAGATAGGATCGTCCGACGTGGAAATAATATGATCAACTTAGTGGGAAGTTGATCACCCCCACCGAGCAGGTAAATAGCTCACTGAGTTTATCCAATGTAATGCATATACAACCCTGCAAGTTAATTCAACTCCGTTGTACAAAAATCCCACATGCAACAGATATAGAGTGAAGGCGGCATACAAATGAAATATCAATACAATGATATAATGAGTTGGAGGCCAAGGCACCCCTCCGTTAAAAGAGTGTGTTGAACTTGGTTGAGGGTTCCCCAGCCAGCAAATATCGAGGCCACACCGTTTATTCGTTTGTTGTAGATTAGAGGCTTTAAACACATTTTTTAGTCTTTTACCATTTTTTCCTTCTAGCACGTGTCACGTCTTGATTGGACAGTTGACCAAGTTTGACCCTATTTTTCGCAAACTTTGACTTGCGATAACTTCTGCATATGAGCTTTGTTTTCTACAAACTTTATATTGATGGAAAAACTCTCTAAACACTCTTATGCACTGTAATGGTTTAGGGAGATTTTGGTAAGATATGAATGTAGAATATCCTTCGGATCACACGTAGTTAATTAATTGAAAAGGGGATTTTAATTAACAAAATGACGTTGATTTGCATCTAAGAGGGAACTATTAGTTAGCCAACTGGAAGGTCATTAATTGATTGGTGATGACAGCAAATAGTGCAATTTTAGTATTAAAATTGTGTGGCAGAAAGTGTTGTGTCTACATTTTCCCCTCTTTGAGGTGGTTTCGTGCAAGGAATGCCATTTCAAAGAAAGTACACGATTTTAGTTTGCGTAGGAGGAAGAAAAATTAGGTGGATGTGAGATGGCCCCCCTCGAGTGGCAATGGAGTGATAGAAGAAGTCAATAAATGCTTTTAAAAAGGGGGGAAATGATCACAACGAAAAAAGAAGTCATTGCGATGGTCAAAACCACCACGACGAGGGCTATATTTAGGGGGAGAGTAAAAACAAGTCATTTTCACCGCAATGAATAATAGAAAAAGAGCTATGGGCGATCATGGCGAGATGAGGTGGTAATCCTAATGTTCGAATATGGAGCAAAACAAGTCTAAGACTACCGACGGACGCCAAAACACAATCAAATGGTAGGCGATGTCATTAAGAATCATTGTCATTTTTAGTTTTTTTAATTTCAAGTGCATTTATGGCCCCAAAATGGATGGCATGCAAGTTCGTTGAAAGTAACAATTATCACTTTGAGTGACCTCGTGTCAAGTCATAGTAGATATAGAGAGTTTTCGCCGAACTCTCCATTGTAGCTACAATTTTGCTACAAGTCGTAGCAAACTCGCCATTGATAATGAACTCGCTATGTCACCTAGTGAATTCACCATTAGTGAATTCACAACATAATGTAGCAAACCTGCAAAATGGCGAATTCGCTACATTGCGTAGCAAATTCGCACTAGCAACGAACTCGCTACAACTTGAAGCGAAGTTGTGCTAAAAGAGGCTAAGTTCTAAATTTTGATGTGTTTTTCTATGTATTTGAAAAAGTATGAAAATTGGTTTTAAGTATAGAATTTGTTTGTGTGATTGCAGGCGAGTTTGACCGTGTTATAGTTATGTGAGCAGTGCTCCAGAGCATTGTAGCGGATCTGATCATTGTGTCCACATGACTGGTCCATATTAGAGGAGATTATACTATGTTGCCCTGATGTTGGCCTTGAGGGTGGATAAACCATTATTGATAGCACTTGTCGAGAGATGGCACTTAGAGACAAGTACATTGCAGTTCCTGGTAGGGGATGACGATTACATTAGAGAATGTGCATCAGATTTTGAGGTCGTCGATAATTGGGGGACCCTACTATTATGATACCATATACACAACTAGAGAGATGATTCAAAATTATGGTCATTCAGATTTTCCCTTAGATAGGACCGGAGTTGTGCTTACAAAAGTATTCAACAGAGATATGATAGATGATCTGCCCTTAGTACCAATGAGCCTTATCAGCGGCATCTTGTTGCCTAATAAGTCCGATTGTTACTCACCAATGGGGTTTATGGAAGTGATTGTCGATATGTGTGAGCAGTACATGGGATTTGCATGGTGTTCACACGTCCTTGCACATTTGTACAGATATCACCATTGTGTCGTCTATAGAGGCATTAAAAATATAGGTCATACCACTTTGTTAGACATATGGGCCTGAGAGCATATAGTAGTTAATCGCCAAGTAGGTCCATTCAATCACATAGATGATGATGATCCATGGGATTTCGGGTGGAACAGGTTAGGCCAAGGCATGGAGTGATGCATGGATTTGTTTGCCTGCATATGAGCATTAGATGAGTTCGTAACCACAGATATTATATGGAGGTTTATCTAGTGATAAGGACTTCGCCAGAGACTTTTACAAAGATGTGGTGCGATCGCTCAGAGTGTTATCCAGTCGGCAAGTGGGACTTTGGTGTAGAGAGATAACAAATTGGGGGTCGACAATATATGCAGCAACAACAACAACAGATTGGGCCAGAGTTAGAAACGTAGGGCTAACACTAGAGTATTAGGGCTGGTACAGGCGATTCTAACCAGTTAGATTGACGACTACATTGTACAAGCCAGTTAGTGCCGCCGGGGTCGCAGAAACAGTACACATGAGGAGGCATTCATATATGAGATAGACAACTCCTCAGCGTAGAGTACTAGTCATCAATGCATGGGATAGAGAAGGTGAGAGATTCAAAGGTTATGGAGGAGATGGGACAAATGGAGGTGATGGAGGAGATGGTGGCTAGACAGGGGCTAATGCAAGTACACGTGAGGATGCATGGGATGGATGGGGTACACCGATAGGATGTGATGGAGGTCATAGATGGGCGACAGGGACATGTACAGGAGAATCATCCCTAGTGCATATAGGAACGAGCACGAGAGGCAGCCTGGCAGGCATTGCCTTGGCCACGCAACGAGTTATACGTATTATATCCACAGAGATAGTTGTCAGGGAGATAGAGCTAGCAAGGTCGATGATGCAGGTTATTAGTGTCGATAGAGATGCATGTTCTTAGTGTCGATAGAGATGCAAAAATGTCTAGGATCACCATTAATGCAGTGTGCCTAATTGTCGAGTTAGCTAGCGAGATGAGCTTGCACAGCGAGGGATACACAAATTGCCCAACTAATGGTGGAGATGTCATGCCCCGCCCTCTTCTTAAAAATAAAAATAAAAATAATAAATAAAATATAAAAAAAGGGGAAGCCCGTGACTTCTTGGGAGGGCGGATTAGGGCAAAGAAGGGGAAGGATGGAATGCAAACACCAGGTGGGGTTTGTGGGCGGCGACTAAACAAACCAGGGCGTTTTTTTTTACTGTCCAAAGGAATGCTTTGCCAAATGTCATCTCTTGGGGCGCCATCACTGTTGGGCCTCCTCCCAAACTCCTAGCCGCGCCAGCATGCGCCCAGGCCGCACCACTCACACCTTCCGCGTGGGAAATGATGTAAAAAACGAAGTGGATTTGTGTTTTTTTTGGGTAACGCGGCCAGCGCCCTTCCAGCACGCATCCAGACCTGCGTAGGCTCCAAAAACGCAGAGGAAATGTTTCATTTGTTGTTGTTGCACGCGCCCTAGTAGATTCGCATATGCAAAAACGTGGCAGCATGCAAACTGTTCGAAAATGGCTGAAAGAAATGTGTATTGCGGACTGTAATGATGGCAGGATGTGCAAAAAACGAGGCTGCTGAAAAGGCCTTGGAAACTTTCAAGCAAATGCATTTGGTCTGTGTAAAGCCAGAATCCACAACCTTTGCCAGCGTGCTTCCAGCCTGTGCCAAAATGGAAGTATTGGAACATGGTATGAACAATAGAATGTGGTTTTGTTTGTAATAGTTTGTGCTTGCTGGTGTCTTAGTTGATATGCGTGGAAAATGTGGAAGTGTATTCAAGGCATGTGAATTGTTCGGCAAAAGGCCTCAGATATTTCATCTCATGGAATGCAATGGTTTTGGGATTTTCCAAATACATGGGATGCATACGAACTTTTCCCAATGAATACATTTGAATATGTGGAGGATTTGTTGAGACGGTGCACGAACTGTTTGGGAGAATGTCTCAAAGAAATGTTGTCTCATGGAATGCTAGGATTGCAGGATATGCACATAATGGATTCATAGTACACATGACCTTGTTTGCTATCCCCAAACACATTGATAAGCCTCTTTACCGTGGGCTTGTTACTCAGCTGGAGGCACTTGCTGTTCCTTTCTTGCCACCAGGGGATTTTCCAATAGAACTGGCCACCGATTTTGACATTATTGTGGATGCTATTTTTGGGTTTTCCTGCCGTGGCTGCAAGCAAGTGAAATCGATCGGTGCGATGTCAACTCCTCGACTTCTGCCTCACCAGTTCATTTCCAGGCATGGTCATTCTTCCCTTACCTCTCCTAATTTCCATATTTTAGTTCTCTTTTGCAATTAAACAAAATTTTAACTCATTAGGATTTTTAAATACAGTTAAATGTCTCTTCAACTCATTGCAAAACAATAAAGTGTCTTGTCGCAACTCTCAGAGCCATTATAACTCACCTACTTTAAAACATGAACTATCACCCTCGCTCGAGATGATTTAGAAATCTCTTACCCTTCTTGACCGTTCCAATATCGTTTTGTTGACCAGACAAATTTGATTCTCCACTGATAACGTTGACCTTCTCCTTGTTTTAAATAGTTAAATTTTGCAATTTGTGGAGACTCACCAGGTACCCTTCGCCACTCTAGAAACGAGATATGAAGTTTCATTCGGGTACCTTGGTATACGAGGAGTCACCCTGATTTTTGGTTTGGCCCGAAACGATCATATGACATCGTTTTGACGCCCTTATAGGAGCCCTGTTACACTGGTTTACAACAGTAGAGAGCTGTTAAAACTAGAAAGTTGGCTTTCATTTGGGGCCACCAGTTGAACTCCGGAAAGAGAAATCATGTTTTGTCTTCGCAAACCCCTGGTGTGTATACGAGACAAATGCATGGAACATTCAGTATAGGAAAGAGCACTTTTCGGGATAGTTTTGCGAAGCTGTTTTGTAGGCCTCCGGTCGTAGTTTGACGAGGTCAAACTGTTCCAATTTCGTCTTGTCTCTCCAAGAACTTGTCGCCGTTTGAACATGGTTGTCTAGTTCTCAGTCCTGTTGACTCTAATGAATTCTCGTTACATAGGGGAACTAGTAGGAGATGTCTCGTTGCGTGCTTCTCCATCAAACGTCAATTATGGATGCGGTTTTCTGGGCGCTTGAGCTAACTTTTGTCATTTTACAACTGGGTGAACTACGACCAGTGACCCCGGAAAACTTGCCGCCAAACGTAAACCGTGCACTCCATTTTCAATTCCGTCAGTTGCAATGAGCTCTTGGTATATCTAGGGTCACGTAGAAAGTTAATCAGGACGTGCGTGCTCATCGGGAGATACCCTTTGGAAGCAGTTTCTTAGCCTCCAAGCCTGTTTTATACGTTTTGCAGCTAGTGAGAAAATGTAAAAGTAGAAAGCTGCGGACTCTCGTAGGGTTGCCAATTCACCTTGGGAAACTTTTTACACACGTAAATAACTGTTTAAAACACTAAAATGAAACTTGTGTGTATTGTAACTTTTGACAAAATGATATTTTCTCTCTCTTCTCTCTTCCTCTTCTCTCTCTCTCTCTCTTATGAGTTTATAAAATGAAGAAAAAAAAACGAAATGCAATGATTACATGTTTCTAGGTTTTATTTTTATTTCGATTGCATATTGTAGTTATTGTCAGATGTAAATGGGAACTGAAAAATGATAATTATGATTGTTTAGGGTGGATGCCATGCCAGCGATTTATACTGATATCATGCTCACGTGGGTTTTGCAGGTGGATGAATGACGACGAAGAAGGCGATGTGAAATTTAATTACTATTTTTGTAACTCTGATAGGTCATTGTAAAATGAATAACTGTGTAATGTAGTCTCTTGTAACTGATAAAAAAAAAAGATTATAAATGAGATTTGTTAACATGCATGACATGCTAGTTTTTAAGGATACTTATGGAATGTATTTCTAATCACCAGTTCAAATTGATTTTAGTTGTGTGTGGCAAAAAGGTGTTGGTTTATACTTAATAAATTGAAATCGAAGTTAATACATTGTAGCACCTTTTCAGTATTTAATATATGCTTAAATTAATTACAGGGTTACCTTCTTACCTTGCAAACACAATAATGAGTTTTAATAGGAACACTCAACCTTAATAAAATATTCATGCATAACTTGCTTGTATGTGTGATCCCGTACTACCATATAAGAAAATTAAAACCGAAGAATGACCTTAAACTTGCACTTGATGAGACCTCATAGGTTAGGTAAATAAAACCCCTCGTTGGAGTTTTTACCGTCATAGCCTTTTGTCTAGCGACAGTGTCGCAAACCCATATTTAGGAAGGTCATGGTCCAACCTATCTGGAGTTTGCATTTTCCTTCTAGACTTGGCATTCGCGAGAAGAATGTCCTCTCTTCAGGTCTGACACCAAGTTGAGTGGTGAAGATCGCCTTAGAAGTCACCTTATGAGTCCTTGTTCGAAGGAATGACTAAGCAGTGCAACCCTGGATTCTATCAGAATAACACCTTGGTATGTCCTTGAATGTGGTTTAGTATAATTTTGTCCACCTGCCTTAAACTCTGATATAGTTGAGGCGTAGGTATTTGAGTGCATAATGGAATAAACCAAACCTCCGCTGATTAGGAGGTGTCTCTTGTGGCTCGTGTATGGTCTATAATTCTTCCGACCATATACCCCTTTTCTGATGGTAG
Organism: Taxus chinensis; assembly: GCA_019776745.2. Lineage (NCBI taxonomy): Eukaryota > Viridiplantae > Streptophyta > Pinopsida > Cupressales > Taxaceae > Taxus > Taxus chinensis. The sequence continues at coordinate 728,350,638 of CM034154.1, forward strand.
TCAAATACTTATGTAACTCCTGATTTCACAACAATGCTATGAACGAGACCATAGTGCGATGTATAAGCATATCCTAAGATGAGAACGAGATTTAAGATTAGGATGGAGGTCACTCATGAAGCCCTTAAAACTTAATTAAACATAATCAAATGTTTCAAAGTATATGAGTCACCTTGGTGCTACCAAACTATGAGAAAACAAAAGATATGTATATATAGATATATATAAATCTTGTTGGAATTTAATAAGTTTTAAATTATAATAACAATGGTAGAGAAATAAATTCAGTGTGAATCGAGAAATATTTTGGTGAAAAGCTGCCCTATGTCTAAATCTCCGTCAAATCCTTAATATCGTTCTGGACATCAAGTCACTTTCGCTTGAGTGTAAGGGTAAGATTGTAGCCTTTAAATAAACGTTTGAGAAGAAAAATCTTAACATAAGAATGAGAGAATTAGAATCTTGTAGGCATTTCGAAATATGGAAAAATACTTATGTAAGTTCTGAAGATTGTTATAAGGGAAAAGAGCAAATTAAATGGTTGAACAATAAGTGAACTGTGAAACGAATTTTCAGGTCATGTAGGTGGAAAAAAAAGGGAGAAAATCATGCTTACCTAATAAGGGTCTTGGGAAGTTAGCCTTAACTAAAATACATTTAAAGTAATGATTTGTCGTGGGTTCGCCGTTCCTAAAGTCACGTTTCTTGTGGTTGGGTCTTTGCTAGTTTTCGTTCGTTGGGAAGAGTGTGGTATCGACATGTTGATGTCGTCTGCATGTGTCTATGTGAGTCGATGACTTATGTGATTGTTGCATGTGTGTCGAGTTCTGTACTTGGAGCCCTTACTGTGTTGTGTGTCATGAGCAATGTAAGTCATAAAAAAAAAAAATTATCCTGGTATTTTACTGTTGTATTTGGGTGTGTGCCGCAGGCAGTCAACACCAAGAGAGAGTCACGCAAACAGATTAATCAGCTTAGAATTAGGATTTCGGTTGTTGTACCAAGATGTATGGCATACTATTTTGATATCATTGTGTAAACTCTTATTCGTGGATATTTATATATGATGCAATTTTTGGGCTTCTATGTGTTCTCTATTAAACACTATTGAAATAACATTTCATAGCATTTTATTTTTAGTATGTGATGATAATTATGGCTAGATGGATAGAGGTATGATTAGATTAGATGTGTTGATGTATTGATGATTTATGGATGATGATGTTGTGTTTGTATTTTAATCGCCTTGATGTGATCTAGCTAAGGTGATATGATGCACTGTGAAACATTTGTTTGTTATTTACCCAGTTGTATGTGTATGTTGACATCTAGTCACTGTGTCTCAGTGGTGTAGACGACATGGAACGGTTGGTTAGAAGAATCGTTTTTGAAGAGGGGAAGTTAGATGATGATGTGGGATGGGTAGATATTATAAGTAAGAGATGGAAAACAACGTTGTAGTTTGCACATTGATACAGTTCAATACAACCTTTATTTGATATAAGCATACAACTAGTACTATAATATGAGAAACCATAATACCATAAGATGCTATAGGACTGACACAAACCAAAGTACAATGCAATGTGAGTACACAAATAAGCAAGCAATCAAACAAACAATGTTTAGCAAATGTATTGATATTTTGTTTTGTTGTTGTAGTACCCGAATGTTGTAATTATACGACAAGGGTTAGAATGATGCCCTAAGCAAGGAAATATGCAAAAGTAATAGATGAAGGATAGATAAGCACTGAGATAAGCTAACGTGCACTATGATAATGCCCTGAGCAACAATATATGTCAAGAAGGCGGACATAACAAGCATGTAAACTTGATGAAAGAAGGAATTAAGACGATTTGCATGTCACACACTATAACAACTAAGGCCTGATATATGACATTTTTAGTGTTTTAATTTTTTAGGGCTCATGTGTTAAACACTATTTTTTAGAATTTTGGTAAAATATTCTAAGTATTCAGACTTTTGAATTTTTTCTAAATGTTTTTGAATTGGTTTAAAATATTTCAATATTATTGAATTTGCTAAATTTTACTATGTTTTACGATATTTTTGGATTTTCTAAATTTTACAATATTTTTGTTATGTAAGTTCATCAGATTTATTAGTGTTATGATTTCAGATACATTTAATACATTTTTCAATGAGTATTCACCCTTTATGAAACCTAAGCATTGCAATGACAATGCCATTAATATAGCCATATAACTACACCATGTAAAAAGATTCACAACATCCACTATACCATCATATAAGTACTCCTTTAGTTTCAACTTTATGATCCAAGACAAGTTCATCACATTTCCTGGCACTACCATTTCACACATTCAAAACACTTTCAAACAATAAGAATTCACGCTTTGTGCAGCCTAAGCATTACAACGACCATGCCATTCGTTGGCCAAATAACAGGTCCTACCCTGACCTGCACATTGATAAATGAATGTGATTGCCATCATATATTATTCCTAGACTTCCAACTCGACCAAGAGTAGTCACTAACTCACACCTTGCACAATGCAGTTATTTCCTAGCAACCCTATCTGACCTATTTTGATGTCTCGTGCATGTGTCTCCAGACGTGCAAGAGAGTGGCACCACATGTTTTCACTTGTAGCAATCGCTACATACGGATTCAAGAACCTGCAATAATTTGTTGTACCACAATAGAGTTATCACTTTATCAATTTATCAGGTCACATGTTTGATATTTTCTCATATTGTTGGGGAGTGCAATTTATCAATTTATCAGGTCCCTTGTTAGCAATTTTCTCTTTTTCTCGTCTTGTTCGGCAGTGCGATATGTCAATTTATCAGATCACATGTTTGATATTTTCTCGTATTGTTGAGCAGTGCAATAACTATTTGTATCAAACAAAAATTATCAACTGATGCTGGTTACTCGCACATTCTTAGATAATGCAAGTGAACCACACAATTGCATGGAGACGAGAACGAGTCGTTTATTATTCTACAAAAGTAAATATGTAAGCATGCAGATGTATATAACATAACAAGCTCTGTTGCACTAGGCATTTAAACAAATTTCTGTTTAATGAGGCAAAATATCAAATTCTAAATGCAAAACCCAGACAGACGAATGTCACCCCTCTTAACAAGATTAAAATAAAATAATCATACTTCTTCTATCATTGACATATGGTAACTACCTCCTCAGCTCACACACTCGAAATCACTACTACATGCCCCTGATAGCATAAAAGATAATACAAGTGAAATTGAAAGCTAGACATGCTAATAAGTAAAATAAATCCACTCCCATTCGCGGAAATTGGGTAGATACAGTACACAATAAGAATTCCTTGAGAGCTTAGTCCTTAAAAGAGAGAACTGTCGCATGCAATATCAAATGTTTAATTTCCGTAGTAATAACATTCTAGCAGGAAGCCCCGAGTTCACTACATTTGGATTTGTCAAGTCTCTCTCCTCGGGATGGGTGGAAGCAGAACCATTAAAAAGAGATTTGTCAGTGCAATATCAAATATTTGATTTCCATAGTATTAACCCATTCTAGCAGAAGTTCTGAGTTCACTACATTTGGATTTGTCTAAGTCTCTCCTCAGGATGGGTGGAAGCAGAACCAAAAATGTTGTGGGGTCATCCAAACAAAACAAGAAACTTCAAGTGAGTCGGGAAACTGGACTCGATTTGTCAAAGATTAACAAGATCAACAAACATATATTGAAAAAAGAAACTTTTGGTGGAATGTGGCATCATCCTGAATTTGAAACCATGTTTCCAAGAAGATTATTTTCTAATAAGATGATTCCCTCGAGTTTCTATGAAATGTTTTTACTTTGAAAAATTTGCAATAAGAAATTAGGAATTCAATTTTAATATCTGCACCTCTAAACGAGTATAGTCACATAAGGTTTCCCCAACAAATAAACTAGATAGTCCCATAAAGATTTCCCATACGAATAAACTAGTGTCCCATAAATTTTTCCCTCCAAAACAATTCACTCAGTCCCATACAAAATTGTGTGCCAAACAAAACTCATCACCAAGAACTGTTTTCCCATAAACAAAGAACAGTGAAAATGAAAGATAACTAACCCATAACTCTTTAAATGTCAGGTTAAGAAAAGTTTCCATCAAAAAGATGTTTCCCATCCAGCTTTCTTGCATACATGTGGAGTTTATGGGTTCTAAGAGTGTGGTCTCATGTTGGGGGCTAGTGTTTCTATTTATTTGATAAATGTGCTCTCATGTAAAAAAAAAAAAAACTTGCTGCTAAAATCCAACAGAACTCCTAAATTTTCTAAGCAGCTCTATTTTAGGGAGAGGATTTCTAGCCCCATAAAGCAATTGGGGCACAAAAATAATTCGCTGCTTAAAAATTTTTGGGAGTTTTTTTGACAATTGGCATTTAAGTTTAAGCTTCCCTCCCTTTTTTTCTTCCAATAGTTTATTTGAGATTCATGGGACCGTACTTTTGCTAATACTAAAGACTCCTATTTTGTCTAAGCAGAGAAAAATAAAAAGTCATGGGACCTTATCAATGCTAAAATATCCTATTTTTTCTCAACCCACACCTGCTCAAAAAAATTAGCTTGCCCCTTGCATGGGACTGCAGCCTAAGGGCCCCTCAATGTAAGCAGTAAGGCATGTAGAAACCAGTAAATTTATTCAATGCAATGCAAAGTCGAACGCCATGTGAAAATAGGTATTCTTAATCCAATATCCAATAAGTGTAGACCAAAATAAATTAATCGCAAAAACATTGCAAGAAACCCTTTATACGCTTTTCATTTTCAACAACATGCATAAACACTGATTCATGCCTACACTAAACCATACGGTACCCAGCAAAATGAACATGATAGCATACACAATTAGTATTACTCTTCAAAATAATAAAATTCTACAGAAAAGGGGAAGGATCATGAAGCTATTTTGCCAAGCAAAATTTCATATGTCAGAATGACCTCATTTAGAAACTGCAATTCTCTTGATCCTTCAAAGTGTGTGACAGCAGAATTTAAAATTCCAAAATGCTATAGGTTTGGAGCAAGTCATAAATTCATAGCCTGCTTTTCAACAAGATAGAAAAGAAGAAGAGCTACCTGATAGAAAGGGAGCTACCTGATAGAAAGGAAGAAAAGCTACCTAATGGATAAATGAGGACTGATAAGCAGGAGGGGGGGGAGGCAGGCCACTGCCAAAATGATGACTGTAGTTAGTAGAGGAATTGTAAGAACCAGAACCCAACAATGAAGGGCCCACATTATCAGAGGGATACATGTAAGACCTTGGTAGTGAAACAGGACTCCTGTTTCCAATGCCATAGGCTGAACTATAGATGCCCTGGCTTGACCTATCATAAGGATTCTGACCTTGTATGTTGTAGGAGGCAACACCCGGAGCTGCACCAGAATACTGGACTCTATCCACAGGTCTATAGAAGCTCCTGTCTGCAGCATTAGATGGAGCATACACGGCCGAAGACCTTTCGGCTGCACCTAGAGGAGCCACATAAGCACTAACATTTCCTCCATTAGCACGTGGACGTTTAGGCTGAGACTTAACTGCACCTGCAGACCTTTTTCTGTCTGCCTTAGCTTTCTCCAGCTGGGCTATACGTTTTTGAAGACTGTCAGGTGAATACTGGGATTCAAGCTTGTGCTCCTCAATGCACTTGATTACAGCTCTATAAGCAGAAAGCTCCTTTGTGTTTGCTTCGTTCTGCAGTAGTACAGGAATATATTGGTAAAAGAGGCAAATCAGAAATTACCCATTAAATAAAATGACTTATCCTGTACAGTAATAGAGACGAGCATACCTGTGCAGCAGTAGAGTTATTCCCACTTTTTATAATTGCCTGGGAGGCTTTCTTAGCATCCTTCAGATATTCCTTCAACAAAGGAACAGGCGGAAACTTTTCTGTCAACCCAAATGCAAAAGAAAAGTTAACTGCCTCAATTTGCTTTCCACCATTGACCAGGATTTCTACAAGATCTGCATCAAACAATTTGGAACACGTTCAGTAAGTCTTAAGAGGTCGTGCATATTCTGTTAGAACATATAATTTAAACACCAAAATGCAAACAGAATGAGAAGCACTGAAGAGAGAGAACAGAAAAACCTTAACCTAAAAAACAATTTACAAGGAGTCTAGAATAGTAGCGAAGGCAATGAAAATGGAAATATCCACTCAAAGGCAATGGAAAAATGAGATCAATTTAATGATAACTTTACTAACATCAACAAAAGGCATATAAAATTGTTCACCCTCAAGTATGGAACTCGACATGAAAGGTTTCCACATAAGCTTTAACATTTACAAACACATGAAGGTAGCATGAAAAAAATAGTAAAACAATCCCGAATTTGACCCACTGCAACTCATTATACCACCAAAGCCTACCTCTTTCAATCAGATAATTCTTCTGGCTGAAATATAATTTTTCTTTCTGACATTGTTTTATGAATCATGATGTAGAAAACCAGCCTAACAAAAATAGAGACTCCAATGATTGTACTAAGAGTAAAAGTGGTATTTCGATATTACCACCCTGCTTGCTAAATTCGAGCTTTTACTCAACAGATGACTATAACTAACCGCTTTATTAAAAAGAGGCAATCCCTCTAGCAAATACCAATGGCCAAGTGAGAAACAGACAACCTAAGTCGAGATAACGCGAGGAATCCAGTATAAAAATAAGACAAGCCTTTGCCAAGTATTGAAAAAAGAGGAAATTTCCCGCAAGCAAACAGGGATGGAAATATCTGTTGATATCACCATTCTGGCTAATGTTAGAGGAAACTGACCAACCAACCTGGCATTTTTGATGCAAGTCCAAGGGAACGACAGAGTTCAGGAGTCTGTCGTCGTCGTGCAACTGCAAGAACAAGCTTGCAAAGATCGTCTTGGTTAAACTCTGAAGCTATTCCAAAAGTAGCCAGAAGTTGCAGGAAGGCCTGAGCCTCCAAAGAATTGCCATTGGCGGCATCTCCCTCAAGGTCTATCTTCGACTTCCACTCATCCGCAATGGTTTTGGCCTGCTCCTTTATATTGGAGGGAACGACTGGATGTTCAACACCCAAAACAGGACCTGCCAAAACAGCAACAAGGGATTCCAACAATAATATACAGGCACGGCGTTGGGCCGGAAGCCCAGACTCTTTTTTATCTCCTTGGTTACCAGGTGACTTTGGTTCAGGTGGATAAAATCCCTCCAAAGACTCCAATACTAACCTTGATGGGTCAATTGCGCAATTTAATGCAGATGGAACCTCACTACGGAGACCAGCTGCATCTTTTCTATGCTCAATAATGTACTTTACAAGCCCCGTTGAATCCATAGTTTCACACAAGATTTTCAACTGGGAGCGAATCTGAGCCTGTACCTTTGCCTCTGATTTTGCTTTGGGACTTGTCACGGCCTCTTTATTGGAATTACCCTCTGCACCATCATCAGCAGACACAACATCTGGATTTGCTCGACCATTTGATTTTTCTTTGTCTGAATGCTTTTTGTTATCATCATCTGTAGGCTGCTTCTTTTCAACTGCATTCGATAGCTCTTCCTTCAATTTTTGTCGTTCTTCAAATATTGCAGCAAGGGCAGCATCCTTTTGTTCCTGAACACGAGCCAAAGAAGCCTGCTCTTTGGCAGAAACAGACTGCTCGCGTTTGTCCAAAATCTCTTGGGTTTCCTTCGCCTTGGCCTCAAAAGTTTTTTCTCTCTCCTCCACATCTTCAAGCTTCTTCTGTATATTCATTTCCAGTGAAGCAAAATGCTCCTCCAATTCCTTCCATTGAACTGTGCACTTAGTCAAAGCTTCTCTATGGTCATCCAGATCCACAAAAGCCTTCTGCAATCGCTCCTTCCTCACATCCAGATCATCCATGGTTATGCAAACACCACAGTTTCTTCAAATGCATAAACCTGTATTCCACAAGACACACACCCCAAAACCAATGATTTCTGAAAAACTCAAAACCTTCTTGTTGTTTCTGCAAGCCAGTTCTTTTTAGTGTGATCCTATATTGCTAAATGGAATAAACAATTCAATAAAATAACAGAATTAAAAGGAAAATCTCTCCCTTCATAGGCCAGAAAAGTTAATAACCAAGTCCGTACCCCAAATGGCAGTGACTTGACATCTTAGTCAAAAATTTACTTCCGGTAACACAGTAAACAATGATTTCTGAAACACAAAAAGCCTTATTGTTGGTTCTGCAAGCCAGTTGTTTTTAATGTGACCCCATATTACTGGATCGAATAAACAATTCAATAAAATAACAAGATTATAAGAAAAATCTCTCATATACAAGAAAAGCTAGCAAATGAAAACATGCCCCAAATGACAATGACTTGATATCTCGGTGAAGAATTTGCTTCCGAAAACCGAAAACTAGGAACCTACCGCCTTAAAAAATGGTTCAGAAACTCTCAAAACCCTATCTTTTTGTTTCATAAGATTAACATAAATTCATTCCAAAATTTACAAAAAGAAATAATTATAAATCTGCATCGTTCCTACATCTCCATCCCCCAAATACTCAATCTCGGTTGTGCAAGATACAAATTTATATTGAAATTCACAAAACCCAAACCAATAATTACAAAACGTCATCAAGTCTGCACTTTGAGATGATTCCCTAAACCCTTAAAGCACCAATTATGTGATATTCAAGGCAAAATTATAAAGTACACTGAAATATATACAAAACTGAAAAACAATTACAAAATCTTATCAATCCCAAGCCTGTAACTGAAACTGTGAGGCCTTAGACCAGTAAAGCCTAAATTAGCAATGCACAATATTAACTACAATGAAATCTAACAAACCCAACATGACTGCAAAACTGTATCTAAGCTAAAGCATAGACCCAAATAATTACAAAACCTTATCAATCCCAAGCCTGCATCTGAAACTGTGAGGCCTTGGACCAGTACAGCCTAAATTAGCAATGCAAAATATTAACTACACTGAAATCTAACAAACCCAAGATGACTACAAAACTGTATCTAAACTAAAGCTTCGACCCATAACCCTTAAAACCCTAATTGTATGTTCTCTACGTACACACCCCAGAACAACGATTCCCAAAATCCTCAAAAGCCGATTGTTTTTTTTTTGTTGCAAACAGAAAACAAAAACCTACATCAAAATTTACAAAAGCCGACGAACTGCATCGACTCTGAAGCTTAAAACCCTACATATAACAGTTCATGTTTTATTTTTTCTCCAAGTCGAATTCTAATGCACTCGATCAAACACAGCCCAGCAAAATCTACAATTTCACATCCACATAACACAACATTAACAACATTTATCAAAGCAAACCCACAAAATACCCCGAATACCAAACCCCAAAAACCCGCATTTCAGCTTCAAAAACCGAAAAAAAAACAAAAACAATTTCAGGAAAGCCAGTAAAACATTGTGTAAAGGAGTGATCTTAATCATACCTTGCAGTCTGATGAATGTGTTGTGGGTATGTACACTTCACCGATAAAAAAAGTTCAGAAAGTAAGGATATTATGCTATTCACTGAATATACAGGATAAGGGTATTTTACTTAGCCCGTGAGCAAATGAAAAGAAACCCTAGTGTTATTGAAAGAAAAGATTTTGATAAAAAAAAGCAATGAGATGCATTTATCGTGCGGCTGAGATGAAATTATCCACCGCCTTTCTTCCTTCCTTCCTTCCCAACTAATACCAAAGTCTGGACCCTCCTAAGCCAACGCTTTTATCCTCATTTTGGGGGTGTCGTATTTTAAATTATTTTACATCACATAGCAATCATCAAATTCGAGATCCGCAGCGGGAAAGGCCTTCCAATTCCATTTTCCATATGTACGACTACCAACTATTCTGCAGAAAATAATGTTAATGTTTTTTTTTTTAAATAGTGCCGATGATAATTTTTTAATAAAATTATATTATCTTTTATTCTCCTTTTGTATATCCAATCTTATGGAATTATATCTTCTAGAGATTTGCAAGTTAAGGCTCTGTTGCCCTTATAATGGAGTGCACTAACCACGTCTAGTTAAACCTAATACTAGCGATTGTATGTGAAATGTGAAATGTACGATGGAAATGTTGAAGGAAACATTGATTGTTTCTTATAGTAATTTGTGTGACCCCTTTTCAATTTAAAGCTCAAGTAATTAGAGGCAAGCAATACATGTAACCTATTGCCTAAATTACTACAATTATATTAATATTTGTATGAGTAATAAAAGCATATAACTAATACAAAAATAGCATAACAAACATAGAAAATACCTTAAAAAAACATGATATATTAAGAATGAATTTCGACGCAAATCCAATAAATTTAAGAATTATTAATAGAAAAGGTTGTATACATTGGAAGAGAAGGGACAATAGGGTATGCGTGAACAAGCATCGATAATTGAACATGCCCGATGGATGGGCATACGAGAAAAAATATTTGTCAATTGAGCTTTATTTTTTTTATTGTTTTTTTGTGTGACATCGTCAACTGAACATTGTTTAATCTAGCATATAAGACGAAGAAATGTATGAAAACTTGGAAATTACATGATGGAAATTAAATACCAGCACACGTTGCACCTATTCCACGGCTCAAATTGTTCCAACCCCAATAATATCTATCATCCACACTCCACTTTATCTCATGGACATGGAAGTGATGCCACTCTGAAGGCCTTTGTTCTTGTTAGCCGACATCTACTAAGTACCAAACACTATTTTATTCAATTCAAGGGATATATTCCACAATAAGGAATAAAGGAATCTTCCACTTAATACAAAAAAGTAATAATAACCAGTTATGTCGAGTTAGGAAAAACTAATTGCTATAGTATGGACTAATAAATACTTTAAAATGAATATTGTAGCTCTTGAGTCATAAGTATGGAAGGATGGATGGGGCATGTATGGATACATATTTCCATATATCTATATAACATAGATGTGTCATATGTGTTTTTAGTTACAAGATCAACTACTTCCCCATTAGGGCTAGAAGTTGATGGCCTGTAGGGCGGTTTTTTGTGATTTTTATCATATATGATTGGGAAAAAAATTGAATTAGAAAGTCAAATCATTTACAAAATAGTCCCTCATAAATATATATGTTATCTGTGAAAATATAAAACTTATTTCTATGTGAAAGAATCATGAATAATTGTATATAAAAATTTGGAATTTACTGCCACATGAAAGGAGGAAACCGTGGGCAAAATTTGATTTTATGGGCAGCGATTATTTGAAACTACAACCATGTTCCCCATGGTTAAATAAAAAAGTGTAATTCACAAATGATCGCTAGATTAAATTTAATTCTATGTATGATAAAACTTGTACCACATTCACAAAAGGCCAGTCAGACCTTTGCAATACAATCAATTATGCAATGTTCAGGAACTGGTTTATAAAGCACAGCAAGTAACAAAAGCCAAATCATGTGTGTTATTTTCATATGCTATGTACACATCTTGGTCATTGATGTGAACATTCATTACCAACGGATGTTGTCAAAGACAACAGGGTGCGTAACCATCGCTTGCCCTACCATGATGTATGTTGTGTTTTGTGTTTGATTCCTTGCATGGACCGTGCAGATGTTTTTGATAGACAACCATGCACTGATTGAAACTGTAGTTGTAAATTTTCACTATTTTTCTTAGAGATAGGAGGGTTTGTCTAAATACGTAAACGCCTTCATCGTAGTTAAATTGTGCTTCAAGAAAGTAAATTTACAAGTGTGGTTGGTGTAATCACAATTGTTTTTTGCTACAAAACGTATAGATTTGATAGAGAGATAATGCTTGGAGGACTATAATTGAAGGTTTGGGTTGAGGTCGAGGCTGTGTTTGGATAGAAGCGGGGAAACCGCCATCATGTGAAATGTACGATGAAAATGCCAAAAGAGATGTATTAAAGATGTTGAGTATGAGAGAGAGAGATAGAGAATTTGTGGGAGATTAAAATGGTTGGAGAAGAGGGGGTTGAGGGAGGAGAAGAGCTAGGGTTGGGAAAGCAGACTGGGAAAAAATGTGAAACTATACTCTCCTACAACCACCTGATAATTTTGTCAATCGACAAATGGAGAAAGGGTTTGTTGTGCAAGTTGGCAAGGCAACATATTCCAAATATCTCAAAATACTAGGAGTGGTCGAATAATGTTGCCAAATCTAATAGTTGTTATTTGCAATCGCATGTGTATATGATTGACATCATCTATGTAGTGAACTTTTCTTTTTTAAAAGCTTCGAAGTTGAATTTGGTAGGTAAGACAAAGACATGAATGGACAATTGGAAATAACAAGATGGAAATTAAATGCATAATTGCTCCACACTTATTACATAGCTGAAGTTGTTCCCTTTCAAATAATAACATCTATTTATGCTTCCACTTTACAATTGTGATCTCGTTCACACTAGGGATTTGGGTAATGGTGTTTAATTTGGCAGGTAAGTTGAAGACATGAATGGAAAATTAGAAAAAATAGGATGGTAATTAAATGCATACATTTCACAACTTAGATTGTTCCCTTCCAAATAATATTTACAATATGTGCTCAACTTTATAAATGTGATCTCGTTTGCCCTAGGGATGTGGGCAGTGAACAAATGATCATTGTTAAGTAAACTCATCGAACAATTGATCATGTGAGCAAAATTATTTGTCGTTTGATTTTTTTTAACAGCTTCAAGGCCATTTATTGGATGACGTTAAATTTGGTAGGTAAGATGAAGACATGAATGGATAGCTAGAAATAACACGATGGAAACTAAATACCTATATGTCATGTATCTATTCCATAGCTCATATTGTTCTCACCCAAATAATGTCTACTATATATCCCAAATAATATATGTTATTTGTGCTCCACTTTATAGTTATGATCTCATTCACACTAGATATGTGGGAAACAAATGAACAAACAATCATTGATAATTAAGCTTTCCCGATGGTTGATCATGGGAGCGACATTATTTGTTGATTGAATTTTGCTTTTTCTATGGCTTAAAGGTCATTTATTAAATGTCATTCAATTTGGCGCATAAGAATATGAAAGGATAGTTGGAAATAACGTGATGGGAATTTCGATCTTGTTCACACTAGGGATGCGGGCGACGAACGAACAATCATTGTTAAGTAAGTTCATCTAATGGTTGATCATGTGAGTGATATTATCTGTTGTTTGAATTTTCTTTTTTTTACGAATTTAAGGTCATTTATTGGATAGAGTTTAATTTAACATGGAAGATGAAGATATGAATGGACAATTAGAAATAACAAGATGGAAACTATATACCAATATGCCCTGCACCTATTACTTATCTCATGTTGTTCCCAGGTCCAAATAATATTTGCTATTGATCCCAAATAATAAGAACAACACACATCGATACAACTATCATATGCACTATGAGTTTCCACCAGTGTAAACACCTTTGACATCATTAATATGCACACCAACTAAGAAATTTTAAGAGTGAGTCTCCCATGAAACCACTTAGAAAATTTAAGGCCGAGGGGGACCACTTCCTAATATAAATTACAATGCAAAAAATAACTTAGTACTATCCGGCACTTGTTAAATATAAGATTGTGTTCCAATAAAACTTCATATCATAAATACTACTTAACTCGCATCTAATTTGTCCGCTTTATGCAAAATCCAATTTCGCTTTATCCATCCCACCTGGCATGTCCAAAGTTTTATTTATCGCAGCTATAATATATTGTTCATTCGAGTGTAACCAAAGTTAAATGTGGAAGAAGCAACCCTCAGGCATTAAAGTTGTGTTCAAATCCATTTATGCAAGCACACAGTTCAAGGTATAAAACATATTATCCCTTCTTCACATTAATTCCCAAGCTCATATGGTTGAATAATAAAATGATAAGGTGGGAAAGGGTAGAGCGAGGGAGGGAGATAAGAGGAGAAAGAATTGGGGAAGAATCACATGACAAATGTGAAAGGTAATAGTAACTACAGACAGAAGAAGTGGTGAAAAGCATAATGGAAAGGAGATGATGATTAGGAAAATGAGTTATAGTTATAAGGTGAAAAGAATTAGAGACAACATATATTGATGAGAAGATCATGATTTTTTTAAAGGGGAGAGAAATCTAAACACAATTAAAATGAATCATATTTTAAAGTCTAAAAGGAGAAACAAAGATAATAGACATAGTTGTAGTTGGAGATGGAGTGCATTTAAAGTTGGCATATTTACATTGTGGTTTGAGGGTTTAATCAAGGGTGAGACATATATATAAACAATAATCGAATACTCTTTTTCAATATTTTCTATGAAAAAGTAAGAATAACAAGAATGTAAACCCAATCAAACACAATTTGAAAGCAATACGTGATATATGATATTTATGGGTGAAGAGATAATAAACAATGCAAAATATGATCGGTTGTTTACACTACATCTATATCTTTCATGTTTTCATGAAGTGCAGCTTTCTATTCTCTTAGGATAAGAGGTGGGAGCTAAGGCGGGTGCCTTATCTATTTATTGTTGTTTTCTTATCGCTTGTGAGACTAAGATTGAGTTTTTTGTCATTCTATGTAAGATGACACACAGCTGATATTTGAGGCATTGAATTAGTGAAATTTTCATTTGTTATCACATTGTTTAACTTCATTGCACTATGAGGATTCCATATAAAATAAAAGCCATAAAAAAATTCATTATCTTTAGCATGGTCTATGGGACTCATGCGTGTTTTTCATTTAAATCGATGGCTTAAACAACCTTTAAAATTGTTATTTTGTATCTCATACATCATGCTCAATTTATTTTAAACATCGACTAGTCAATCACTGGTAACTAACAATCGCTACTCGCTAACTAGTACTTTTAACATATTTCCTTTTTAAAATGATTTGGTGGCCTCTGATTGACATCTGATATATGCCTTCAAACGTCATTCTAGAAAATGATATCAATCAAAGCTTAACTCTACTCTACTATGAAACAAATTGTGCCTCCAAGATGATGGCATTTCTCATTGGTTATAAATCAAGGAGTATCGTCCCATGTGGAGGAAAAATTGTAAAGTAAAAACATCTACATGCTAGAGACTTTTCATATGATATATATTAACTGAAGATGACCATCCTTACGGTACGATAAAAGAAGAGTAGATTAACTGAGAGTGGAAGAAGATGTGGTTTTTGAATAAGACATGATTATCATAAACACATATTTATGTTGTGATGATCAGCGAGATATTATGTCTAATATAAACCAAACATTTCAAACCCTTCGTTTCACAATAGTAAAGGCAGAAATTTCTATTCTGGCAAGCACGTGAAGCTTTGAAGTGGTAATAGAGAAGGTTGTTGCATTTCAAACAAAAGGCAGAGGATTCTATCATCTAACATCAAAGAATAAATATAAAATCCAAGGACATGATGAATGAAAAATTATACAAACAAATCCTAAGCCCTAGGCCATCAGACACAAACAAGAACCCGTTTATCCACACAAAGGGGAAACCATTAATAATCAACAGAAATGCAAACCATATAAAGAATAAGAAAACCTACTTGAGTACACTCACACCACTGATGTTGATCTTGCAACCTCAACCGCAACCCCCTCTTAGAGTACCCCTCTAGTTCTCCTCTTCTGGCTTCCAAGTGCATCATCATCCACACAAGCTTCATGCACAACGATTAGGAAAAAGCTCTGTATTACCCAAATCAATAAAATCCACTTTGGACCTGCAACCCAAATCAAACTTGCTCTAAAATCATGTGCCAATATTGGATGAAGTCTGGGCATACATTGAATGAGGGATTGTGTTTTTCTTGCAAGATCACTTACACTATCCACAAAAAAATCGCATACTGCTAGCAGATTTTACCAGGGGAGGATATAATTTATGTGATTTTGAGATGCATGACATTAAATTGGTTCACAAAGATTATGGTTGATATATATGTTGTTTTAGAGGTTGATATATACGTTGTGTCGGTGGTGGCAAGGGATGAAAAATGTCAGGAAACAAACAGTCGGGATCATTTTAATCGATGTCTATGCAGATAATTGCTTCTAATTTGTTTGTGTGTTTGATGCAAGCAACCTCACTCCCATTTGGAACGCCTTCTGCGTAAACATTGTTAAAAAACTAATTAACAGTGCTTGATTTAAATGATTCATTAAAAAAAAGTAATATTATTTTTTATAAAAATTCAAACATGTTTTTCCGAGCAAAACACTTATCAGAAGGGCATCAAACCTATCCCCAAAAATCCAAAAAAAATGATACAAAGTACTCCTGCAAAAGAATCAAGTCCATTAAAAACAAACTAAACTGAGATCATAACACCTGGAGCTTACTGAAGAACTCGTTTAAGTGAGCTACAATAAATCTAACAATAAAATTTTGGTCAAAACTATGTGAGCTCACTAGCATTGAAGTACATTTATGGGGAATGGAAAGGGTCTAGAGATACAAAAGAAAAAATATATTATAAGACATTATTAAAATGACCTGAAAAATCCCCATTGTTCACAGGCACTGTCAATCTGAGCCATGACAATCTCTCAATCTTCTCCATTCAACTTCTTCATGTCAATCAATAGAACAATAGTAACACCAGCCATAATTTTTAACGTTAAACAATGAAAAATATATAGTGAAAAAAGATTTAAAGATCTACAATGACAATGTTTTGCGAATTGGGTGTGGAAAACTCGTAAAGGGGAAACAATATATATATAGCCATAAATAAGATAACTAACAAGTTTTTCAGGGTTGATTTATATGGACTGGTTTTTCTTTTTTGTCGTGATTCTTTTTTTTACTGAATTTTTCTTTTACACTCAGTAGAGTCATAGTCGATGCAATAGGTGTGTCATAGGTTGATATATACGTTGTGTGAGAGGTGGCAGGGGATAAAAAAAATGTCAGAAAACAAACGATCGAGATCATTTTAATCGACGCTTATGCAGATCAACGCTCGTGATTTATTTTCTATGTTAGTTGCAGGCAACCTCGCTCCCCATTTGGAATACCTTCGACATAATAAAAATAAAAAAATATTTCTTTTAGAAATATAAAATTTTCTAAAGGTTAAGAAAATTTAGAAAATATTGAGTAGTTGAAATGTTTTAAAGGAAGAGAGAACTGGGGTTTTAGGATAATTTACTAAATTTGCAATATGCAACAAGTTTAGATCCCAAAGGTAAAATATGTCTAGAAAGAATAGAGAAATTCATTAACTTTGACTAGATTCATATAAGTACAAAAATGGCTCACTACTACAACTATAATTCTAATCCAGCGAATATGACAATTTGGTTCCAAGCTCCACAAACCTCGTTCATTTTTTCTACTTCCATTGTGAATTGTTAGGAAATTATTCTCCTTGCTCCAAGCCCTAATCTGAAAATGTTATGTCCCTATTTCCAAGCAAGTGGACTAGGAGGCCTTTCATCTGTCTTAGCCTTGGTCATGCCCAAGGGGCTAGTGACATTGATGGTAGTTAGGTATGGTTTGCACCTTCATTTCACTTATATGTTATATTTTGGAGTTGGACATGTACTTTGAGGCAACTTAAGTGAAATAAGGTTGTGGTATGCTCCCCTAAGGTAATTCATGTTATATTTAGTTGATGAATTAAGTGATGGGTGAATATATGGTACTTTATTTTCTAATTATTCGTTGGGGTGACTTGAGTGCACTTTTGCAATGGGTGGAATAAATTGAATTAAGTTATTTTAATTAATGAAAGAAAATACCCAATGGGGAAAATAGGGTTCTTTTGGGCCTTTTGTTGCAATGAAAAGTTATAAAAGGAAGCAATTGGGGGAGAAAAGGGCATTCATTCATACACTCACCTATTTTGATATTGGATCAACTATTGTTTGCACTTTCTTTTCTTGTGGAGTAAGATCCCATAGGAACCCTAGCTTTGGTCATGAAATATCCACAACTAGCGAGCAAGAGCACTCTTCGATGGTGAAAGATCCTCCCTAGTTTGCTATTTTGGAGCTTTATTCATATTTTTGGATCAGATCTGGAGAGTAATCAGAAATTTAGTTTTAGAGTAAGGCTTTAATCATTATTCATCAAGGGTTTCAGTTCAGATTTGGAATAGTTATTTTCTAGGGTTTTATATACTCACTTCCAAATTTACAGCAGTGTTTTTTAGGGTTTCCAGGTGTCCATTTTCAGATATGAAGGTTGGGATAATTTCTATATATTTATTAGATGTTATTTCCATATAATCAGATTTTAATCAGTTGTATTCACATAGATATGAATTTTTGAAGTTTTCAGTAGTTTAGGGCTTTCTAAAAATTACTGGCAGTTATATATTACTTAGAAAAATCAAAAAATATTTTTCTAGTCTTTGTTTGCACCTTAGAAAGCTCTCTATAAATTTTTGTGTGATTTGGGTAAGTATTTTTCAAGATATCTATAAATTTCAGTTTTTTGCCCTAGTTGGTTCCTTCTAGAAATTTTAGAATATCATTTGCTGCAATTTTTTATTAATTTTTTTTCAAATTTCAATATTATCCCATAAGGGATATTTCAATGGTATCAAAGCCGACTTTCCTCTAGCCTATTGGGTAGTGAAAAGAAGGTCAAAATATGGCAAATTGGAAAGATCTCAATGTGGGTTTTAAGAAAGAAAATGTTCATCAATATGGTGAAACAATAAGAGACAACCAATTTCGACTTGATCAAGCTCACACAGAACATGAATCAAATCAGATCTGGGAATAATAGGGGAAAAGGCACTGAGAATAGTAATAAAGGGAAGCCAGTAAAGGTGATTGATGAGGATTCTTGTTTGAGGAAATACCAATCTTTTAGTAAGGGTTTCAAAGATAATATGCCATTTCTAGATTATTGAATGATGAAGATTGGTAGCAAGCCCAAGCGAGATCATCATATGCCGATACCTGAATTACAAAGGAAATCATTTGAACAACCAATAGTAGTCCCACATGAGGTAATTTCAGATGGAGTTGATGGAGATAATTTTTATCCAAATATGATTGAAGACCAAGTGAAATAAGAAGAAGCTTCTAGAGAAAAAGGTATGACTTTTTATGAGAAAAATATTTGTGGCAAAGAGGAACAAACATGGCCAGTTGGTTTCAAAATTGAAAAAGATATTTAAGTCCAGAAGGTACCTATCAATCCTCTAAAGAATAATTCATTATCATATGGGATGGATTTACCAAGTAATAATGATGTTAAATTTGTGAAAGGTGTTGATTCTTGTTCCACTTGTTTTCCATCTTAAATCATGAATCACCATAAGGATGGTGTTGTTTTGGAGGTTTCTAAATCAATAATAAAAGGTGAACTTTTTGATGATATTCTTTATAAGCAGGTTAGTATTAGCATGGATTTATTTCATCATATTCATCCTATATCATTACAATAGTTTTATCATGATGGTATTCAGCCTATTGTGGATAAGAATGTTAAGGATTTGGTACATCAAAATCAAGTCATCATGAAGAAAAAGAGTTACAATCTTCTTTATAAGGAGATACAAGAGAAGCTAAAATTGAAAAATTTACACGATACAAGCGTTCATGGGCATTATAAGGTATGAGATCCTACTAATATGTTGCAATCATCCAAAACTATCAATTCTTATTTTGAAAACTTTGTGAATGATTTCATAAGGAAAATACGGAATTCAAATTTGTCTTTTGGGATTATAAGTGTTGGAAAGAATATTTTATCCATTGGAGACTATGGTTTAAGAAGGGAGAGAACCTCTCAAGGTACTAGAGCTAATTTTTTAAGTGCTAAAAAGGGTAAGAGAATATTTTTTAATCATCTTCAACTTGTTGGACTGTGTATAATCGCAATCATAAAGAGAGGAGAAAAATATTTGTTAATAGTTACCATGCTTGATTTTTATATTAGCTACATGATGTAACCCTTGGAAGGGTTAGTGGGGACATTTTTTCCTCAAAGTGTTCAAAGAATCAAGGTACAATCTTATATTAAAAAAATAGGATTTGAATTCAAGGGGCATTCATGACTTTAGCATCCTAAGGTATGATAATGGTTACCATTTTCCTAGTTTGTTGAGCTCTCCTATGTTGTTAACATGTTTATATCATTTGGGAAAACATGTACATGCTTGGATGATTTAGTAATACTATTTCATAATCACATCTCAAGGTATGCTAGATGGGATAAACACATCCTCCATTTACATTTCTCTTGATTCAACTAATAAGCATATTTTGACAAAGAAAATATTGCAGCGACCCATGATATTGAAAGGACATTAGGAATGTGGTATATTTATTATGGTTCAATTTTCTAGAGGTAAGGTTATTTTTTAGATGCAATGCTTTCATGATGTTAAGGATGAATATGATGCATGTGTTAAAAAATTGAAGGAGAATGAAGATGTTGATCCTATATCAGAAATTTTGAGTTGCAAAGGTAGGATGAACAACCCTAATTATGTTATTTTAGATGTGTTGTCTTCTCTCATGATGGGAATCAATGGGTACAATGAAAGGTATGAAGTTATGATGAAGTTTATGCATAAATTCTAATGTTGATTTCCCTTTCTATTAAATTTATTATGAAATGAAAATACAAGGAGAGAGA
Organism: Taxus chinensis; assembly: GCA_019776745.2. Classification (NCBI taxonomy): domain Eukaryota; kingdom Viridiplantae; phylum Streptophyta; class Pinopsida; order Cupressales; family Taxaceae; genus Taxus; species Taxus chinensis. Next base: position 728,371,266 of record CM034154.1, read on the forward strand.
ATAAAGTGTGATAAGGGAGTGGTCATATATATTTCCAACATAGAAGAAATCAGTGACCTATGTCCATCGAAATAAATGCCTTGCACAAAGAAGGTAACTTGTTTCTTTATTTTCTTTAAGAGGTTTGAGGTACTTGAATGTTTTTGTACAATTGCGTTACTTGAAGTGGGGACCATTAATTAGATACATTGGTTGCAATCTTTTGGGAAAATTATTTTCATTCACCATGTTGAAAAGCTGAAATTCAATGATAAAAATAAAAAAAGTATAATTCAAGGAAAGAGGGAATGGGTGAAATATGAAGCAGACTTTGAGGTACCACATTGTGGGATGCCATTTCACATAACAAATGACAGGAAAATTTTTATTATAGTTATAGCTATCAAAAATCAGTTTACTAATTATTATGTGAAAGGATTGAATTAGGTCACACATGCAAGGAAAATAGTCACTAGCCATCTTGGGAGTAGAGAAAAATATTACAAAAACATACAAAGCAAAAAAAGTAAGCCTTGGGGATACCACCTTTGGGGATGAATTTGTGACATGATCATTAGACAAGATAAGAGGATCAGTTTTCTTCCTTTCCTAGTGAGATTTGGGAGTATCCTTTAGATCAAGATTTCTCAATCCACTTTTTTGAGTGAGACAAGTGGAATATTTGATCACTCCTATTCCAAATAATTGTTTGCTACAGACACAAAGCAAAACATGATGACTTATGTGGAAAGAGATTTGGATGATGTTAAGTCAGGGATTGATTTAGGTATGATGGAGACTTTGACTCCAAATGAGAGGGTGAGTGAATTCATGGATGTGAATGTGACCAGTAGTGTTGCACATGAGACAGTTATAGAGATTGGGGTTACAGGTTCAGATCACCCAAGTCTATCATTATGTTGGTTATCAGAGGTTTTAGTAGAATGGAGATCTTATTTTATTTTTGAGTTCTCCAAGAACCAACACACTTGTGATATTCTGGATGGTCATATACAAGATGACAACTACAGATTGGAGGATGAGATGATATTCTATCAGGAAATATTGTACCTTGTGTCAAATTCATGGTTAAGGATGGAGACATTGTGATATGTGCATTTTTTTTCCATGACTAGACACTTGAGCTTTGATGAGACCTACAGGTTCATATGGGAGAGGTTCATATGGCATGGGTTGAGGGAGGATATCCTCAACTCTATACAGGGATGTACGATTTTTCCTTATGACAAATAAGAGCTTATAAATTCATCATTTTTTGAGCTGACATGGGACAACACTCATATGTATTTTACTGCTTCTATGCCCAATGAGCACTTCACCCATGTGTTAGTTAGTAGAGGGATGGATTTGACTCAATTACTTGGCTATTTAGTAGGTTCCCATTCAGCATAGGAGGTGAACTATGTAGAGTTGATATTTTCAGTTGACCGTTTACTGGAGGCTTAGTAATTTTCCCCCATAGGACACATTAAGACACATTGTGAGGATCCTTACTATCACAAAAGTGTATTGGTCATGTGAGATAGTTGGTATGCTTAGTGTATTATACATGATGTTTCACATGATTGATACAGGGAATGATATAAGGATTTGGAGTGTACTTTCATACCTATGGGTTGACTAGAGAGGTAAATGATTATGAGTGATCACATGATAACAATTTCACAATGGTAGAGATTGTATAGAGTGGAAATTTTAGTGTGGGTATCAATGAAGAGTGTGGGAATCATGTTACTTTAGGGGAAACATTGTGTCTCTACACAACATGGAGAGCAAGATGACTACATGGGGTGTCTTGGGTATGTCAGATCACACCGATCATTGGGGGACTACAGAGTGAAGTGAAGGAACTTACTTTGTGGTATTCAGCTTCTGCAAGATAATTATTGGGGTTAAGAATTTCTCGGGAGGGGAGGATTGTAATGTACCCATTTCTAAGTAAGTGGCCTAGGAGGCCTTTCATCTGTCTTAGGCCTTGGTCATGCATAAGGGGCTAGTGACGTTAATGGTAATTGGGTATGTTTTACACCTTCATTTCACTTATATGTTATGTTTTGGATTTGCACACATACTTTGAGGTGACTTAAGTGAAATAAGGTTGTGAGATGCACCCCTGAGGTACTTTATCTTATATTTATTCAACGAATTAAGTGATGGGTGAATATATGGTACTTTATGTTCTAATTCTTTGTTGGGGTGACTTAAGTGCACTTTTGGCATGTGTGGAATAAAGTGACTTAAGTTATTTTAATTAATTAAAGAAAAGACCCAATGGGGTGATTAGGGTTATTTTGGGCCTTTTGTTGTAATGAAAATTTATAACAGGAAGTGCTTGGGGGAGAAAAGGGAATTCATTAATACATTCACCTATTTTGATATTAGAGCAACTAATGTTTGTAACTTTCTTTTCTTGTGGAGTAAGATCCCACAATAACCATAGCTTTAGTGGTGAAATATCCACACTTAGTTAGCTACAATGGAGCTTTACTCATATTTTCGGATCAGATCTGAAGAGTAATCCTCCCTACGGTTTGCTAGAGTTAGAGGATAACCCTTCTTCATTTAGATTTTTGGATTCAGATCAGGAACAACTATTTTCTAGAAATTTAGTCTACTTAGAGTCCTGAGGACAACCCTTCTTCATCAAGGGTTTCTAGGTGTCCATTTTCAGATATGGAGGTTGGGATCATTTATATATATTTAGTAGATGTTATTTCCATAACATCATATTTTTATCAGTTGTATTCACATAGTTATGATTTTTTGAAGTTTTTCAACAGTTTAGGGATTTCTGAAAATTAATAGCAGTTTATATATTACTCATAAAAATAATTTATAAAAAATATTCTATTCTGTGTTTTCACCTTAGCAAGCTCTCTATAAAATTTTCATGTGATTTCTGTAAGTATTTTGCAAGATATCTATAAATTTCAACTCGTTTACTGCCCTAGTTGGTTCATTTCCATAAATTTCAGAATATCTTTTGCTGCAATTTTTTAATTAATTTTTTTCAAATTTCAAGATTATCCCACAAGGGATATTTTAGAAAAATAAAGAGCGTTAATGGGGGCATGATTTATCCCTCCACTATTATCACCCCCTAGATTTTAAAATAGTTTGGCAATCAACACTTGATGAAAGTTGACATAATTCAATATATGTAAGTGTCTCAACCTTATATTTTAATTGGATGCAAATATTTACTAAATGCTAGAATTCTCTTTAAATGCTTAATTTCTTCTTTTGACATGGGGATGCTTTTTAAGGACTAAAATTTTTCTCTTACGAATTTAATACTACTCTTTTGCAAATCAATTATTTATCATCTTATTCTTTTTTAATGCACTCATATATTTACAAACTTCTTAATTTCAAATTAGGACCAAGCTATTGATGCACTGGTTGACACCTAACGACGAGAAAGCTGACAAATAGAAATCAAAACCCTGAGTAGTTCGTAAAAAGGGGACAAAAGGGCCCACAAAATCGAGGACCATAACCATACAAATACAAATTTGTCTAAACATATCTCATAACACTGGGAAAACATGGGAAGGGAGAGAACTCAAAGGAAAGAGAGGTAACATGGACAAAACAAGGAAGAACACAAAGAGACAAAGTCGAAAAGAGTAAAACCATGGTTGTATGTGTTAGAAGTCATGCAACACATAACATAAACAAGTCTAATTTTGAACAACCTAAAGAATGATGCCAACAAGAGCTTAACTTTAACTAGTGAATAATAAACACATGAATATGCTAGCACCATAGTAATTAACTTCTGCACCAAAAATCTATCTTAACATAATGCCCCACACTAGTAGATATCTATTTTGTGTTTAGCATCACAATTTACATCTTAAAATTGTGAAAATTATGAAGAATTATGATTTTGTTCTACTGACATAAAGACATATTATCATGATTTACATCATGCATCCTAGCTTTAAGTGACATTTTTTAGTCAATGGATTTAATTATGATATTGATGGAAATCACATGAGCTGCCTAGTATCATATTTGTGCATTATTAATTAGTGCCAAAATTTTGAATTTGTAGAGTCTGCCTTTTTTCCTTTTTAAAACAATGTTACATCATTTTTGTGTCAATGTTACTTTTTTGGAAAAAATTAAAAAGCTTCAGATAAAATTATATTACTTAGAACTTATTATAAGTTATTTTATTAATAAGTATGGTGCATTATTTAATTATCAATTACAGATAAAATTTATTTTAATTTGTTGATTTTGTTTTGTAACATTTAATTATTATAATTTCAATGTATTCTAGATTATTTATTCAATACAAAAGAGCACTATCAACAACTAAGATGTTACAAAACAAATTAGAGAAAAGAAAATACTTATTCAGAGTTGTCCATGATGGCTCAATTAGTTTACACCCCTCGTTGTTTACAATAAGGTTGATTCGTCATGCATCAATTTAAAAAAAAATGCTTATTCAAAGTATTTAGACAAATTTGAAATTCATGTTTATAATGAACATTGTATAACATTATATTATACGGTGCATATCCAAAAATGTAAATAGTAATATTATTGTATTATAATAGTTTTTACAATACTTTTAGGCAAGATATCCATTTAATGAGAACATTAAAAAAATTACTAATGTTTTCACTAGTCTGCATCTGTATCGTCAATGTTGCCATATATGCATCTTCTTGCCTATAAGAAAAATATATTTTATAGAGAAATGTCTTAAATTTGAAAAAACAAATGTTGAAATATGATTATATTGATAAATTACATATATGAGAGGCATTAACATTCGTCACATAAGAAAAAATACAAATATTGAAGTTATTATGTTAATAAATAGTACCTTATAATTTGAAATTTCTAAACCCGTTAATTTAAATATCACTGTAACATAATCTTGAAAATTTAGCTGGATACCTAACACATGTATAAACTAATATTAGTCAATACTTAATTGGACGTCTTTCACAACATTGATGCATTTTAGGAGTGTTGTAACCTTCCTCCATTGCCACATTGATATGATCGTTAGGTGGCAAGACATGGAACTTGGCCTCCTAAAGGGAATAAAAGTGGTAAAATTAAAAAATTATAATTAGCTACATAAAAAATAATAAAAATTATAATTAACGTGTTAGAAAAACTATAAGACATTAATTAATTAACTTACATATTTTGAGACAATATAGTCTTAAAAGTCATGGGTTTTAAGATATAAAACATCATCATCTGGTCAATATTCAAACACTTTATATTAGCAAACAATTAAAAAAAATGTTATTGAACAATAATTAATACATAGCGAGTTCAAATTAAATTATTTAGAATAAAAATGAAAGGAATTAAACTTACAAAATAACTTCATTTATTGAACACTGGTTGTTTGTGGAGGGAGGGAGGAGGATTTGGCCCTGCTAGGGTTTTTCTCACATGATTATGCTCATGTTAGCCTTTTTGCCCTGGTCTTTTCAAGCTTTTTCCTGCTATTATTACCATTTTTCACAATGCTTTGGGCATTTATTCCGCCCATTTTAGGCGGTGCAAGCCCTTTAAAATGGTCGCAAACCATTCCATTGCAACATCAGTTGTACACGATGGTGAAGATGGCTCCCAAACACACGAGGAAATTCATCTCAAAAGTGTACGATGATGTAATGTCTCTGATTCTCCCCTGGATGTTACTATTGAGCTTTCTTTTGTTGATCTCATTGTGCAGTTTTACCATAACAGTTGTTTAGTTACGTATTTATGTGGTCGTATTTCGTCTAAGTCTTATCTTAAAAATTAGATTAAATCCCACTGGGAGTCCGCCGACATCCAGGTTACTAGTGTCCGGAACCTCACCAAGGGGTTTTATTTTTTACTTTTCGTGAGCCTTGACAAGTTCAACTACTTCTTGAGCATTTCTGCTTGTTAGTACATTGGAAACACTTTACTTGTTTTGTCACAATGGAGCCTTGATTTAAACCCAGCTAACCAGGTCTCTCTTCGAGTTCCGGTTTGGGTTGAACTTCAGGTCTTCCATTGCAACTCTGGCCTTTTCTGAATGATATTGTCTGTCCGCTTGGCCATGTGATTTTTCATGATCCTGACCTTTTCTTTTATGCTCGTCTGCATAAATGGGTTTGCATTGAGGTTGATTTAGCATTTGATCTGTGGGACCACATTGACATACAAGTTGGTCCATGTGTATCTCATAGAAGGTTGTCTATTTCAACCTTCCCAACACCTTCTTTTGTTGTCAAGCATCTGATCATCATATTCGTGATTTTCCGCTGACCAACATGTGTAAGCCTTCCGATGCGCATACTTGTGTCTGTCTCATAGGAAGAAAATGTTGAATGTTGGACCCAGGTTGCTAAAAAGAAGGTGGTGAGCAAGCCTACCTCGGCAGCTACTTTACCTCCTCCTAAGCAGCCCTTGGCTCCTCAACCGTCTGACTTCTATATTAATAAGCATGTTCAAGCTACCCCTGTCATGCAGAGCCAAATCACTCTGGTTCAATAGATAGCTGGGAAGATGGTTATTCCGTCATCTTCACAACGTCACTCCCAGAGGCCCTCACGGGACTCTACGGGGAACATTGGATCAAATGAGCCTAAGCATCATCCTAACCTGACAGAGCCACTTGCTTCAGACCAGTTTACTTTTCTGTCAAATCACTTTGGTATTTTAAATTCAAAGGATATGATGCAAGATGGACTAGGAGGAAGAACATTCCATGTCTATCTTTTCATGAATTGTCTCTCCTGGAATGTTAGAGGTCTCACAGAATCCTCTCGAAAATATTTTGTGAAGCACACTTGTCAAATTATTGGTAATATTGATATTGTTTGTTTGTAAGAGGTTAAGATTATTTGGTTTTTTGCTTCAGACTTCCTTATCGTGTATTGCTCTGAATTTTCTGCATATTTTTATTCCTCTCATTCGGAAGGCAAAGGTGGTGTTTCTATTTCTATGTCACCTAGATTTTCTGCCATGATCTCTGCCACGGGTCATGATCCTTGACAACATGGCGGTTTGGGTGCTTTTTAATGATAATGGATTTTCTTTTGGTATTGTTAATCTTTATGCCTCTAATAATGGTCTGGAAAGGATGTCGTTATGGCGATGGTTAGGGGATAATCTACCTTTTTCTTATTGGCTATTCTATGGTGACTTTAAATATGGTGGAACATCGCGATGACAAATTGGGTCTTCTACTGATGAGATGGTGCGTTGGAGAGTGTGAAGCATGGTTCTATTTCAAAAACAAGTGGGGCATTAAAGACCCTCTTTTTAAAAGGCAATGAAACTTTACTTCTCAAAATTGGTTTACTTGGTCCAATTTTCAAGAAGGCTCGGTGCATGTACTCAAACGGCTTGATCGTGTCATGTTATCTCAACACCCGGGTTTTGCGTTGGCATCCAACAGTCACTCTCCTGTCACCATGTGGCCTGATATTCTTCTGTCATATCACAGTCTGGTATCTTTCACACTTACTTGGGATGGGGCCTCTATTAAAACTATAAGCACACAATTTTATATGAATGTATCCTTGACTGCATCAACTAGGGGTTCTGATGTACATTGACCAAGTCTAGAATATGGTGCCACTTCCTCCTTATGCTTGCCAGATGGATTTCATGGTGGAATGAAGCTATTCAACACATTGTTAACTTCTTCTGCCACTTTGGAAAATAGGTGGCAAGGGTCTGTAAGCATGTTGATGAGGCTCTCCAACAAGAGTTCCAGTGCACAACTCGATTGCTCGAGCTCCAACCGTTTGACACCATCGTTCAGGTTTGAGTTGCTAAACTTCGACATCAGCTCAAGGTTATTGAACAACATAGAGCCAAAGGATCTCAGATCTGGGCTCACTTGCAGTGGTTGAAGACTGGTGACAGGGCCTCAAAAGGGTTCTTCAAAATTCTCAGAGCTCGAATTGTCAAGGAGAAAATCAAAGTTGTCCAGCTTTCCCATGCTCGCGTCACAGCCTTACCAAAAATCTCTTCTACTTTTTTTGACCATTATACTCTTGTCTTTCAAGCTTAGGAGCCTTCTGTTGAAATCACTACCACTCTATGTTAACGTATCGAAGTGGTTCCCTGTAAGCTTAGCCCACATGATCGAAAGCATTGTGATGCATATCTTTCTCTAAATGAGCTTCATAATTCCCTTCTTTGTCTTGTGGATGAAAAATCTTTAGGTTTGGATGGGTTTCCTTGTGAATTTTACAAGGCAACATGATACATTGTTGGGTCAAATCTCTTACAGGTTTATCAGGAAGCCTTGCAATTGCAATCCCTTGGGAACTGTATTAATAAAGGTAATATCAAATTCATCCCCAAGGTTGGTAATCTGGAGCTAATAACCAACTAGCAGCCCATAACACTTCTTAATGTTTCCTATAATATTTCGGCGAAGGCTCTTGCTCTTCGGGTGGCTTCTTTGCTACCCAAAATTGTTCGACCTGAACAATCTGGTTTTGTCAAAGGCAATTTCATTTTGGATAATCTTATTGCTATTTGGGAAGGGTTGGAATGGGCTTGTGCTTCTCTTCAGAAGTTGGTTTTTCTCAAGATTGATTTTGAAAAAGCATATGATCGTATAGAATGGCCTTTCATTCTTGTCATGCTTAAAGCCTTGGGGTTTGGAGATTTCTTCCTCAATGCGGTTCGCACTCTCTTTGTTGATGCCTCATCTTTCCTCACCATCAATGGACACTAGTCTTCTGTTGTTGGATTATTTTGATCGATTAGGTAAGGTTTCCCTTTGGCTCTAGCTCTTTTTGTCCTAGTAGCAGATGCTTTTGGTTACCTTCTTTCCAATAGAGCTGCTCAAGGGAGATTAAGAGGCATATATCTTACCTGATCATCAATCCCAACTCATCAATGGCCACTTTGCGGATGACTCCTTTCTCACTCTAGTTGAATCAGAACAAAATGTGCAGGAGGAACTTTCTTGTCTTGGATATTTTATGCAAAGTGTCTGGCTCTAAAGTTCAATTTTCCAAATCATTGGGTTTCCACCAAAGTCCTGGCCTATGCCCGATTGGTTGACATCCTATCCCTGGCACTGGATTCAATGAGGAGAATGATTCCACTTTCTGGGAATTCCTTTGGCCTTTGACAGTGAGTCTTCCACCTTGTGGCAATTTGTGGTTGATTGAGTTGAGTATAAAGTGCAGAAATGGATCTCTCGTTCTTTTATCTTTGGTCGGAAAGTTCTAGGTTTGCACTAAAATTCTTGCTGCCACTCAGGCTCTATTATGCAGCTTATTGGTGTCCTTCTCATGCCTCCTTTGAAAAGCTATGGCTAAGATCTTGTGGGATTTTCTTTGGTCCAAGCTCTAAGCAAGGTGGTTTTCATCGTGTTTCCTAGGAGGTTTGTACTCTTCCCAGGGATCAGGGTGGTTTGGGCATTATTGATGTCTACAGGAAGAGTATCTCTCTATGCGCTAAGTGGGTTGTTTGTTGTATCCAAGGAAACCAAGCTTGGAAGGTTTTGTTATGACATTGTATCTCTTCAGGAGCACCATATGGTAAAAAATGCTGGAAAAACATAGGATTTCATACTCTACTAATTACTAAAGTTCCAGTTAAAATACCTGGCACCTTTGTGGTCAAAATCATGTGGAAAGCATTTGAGATGGTCAAACCCTTCATGTGGTGGGTTAGTGATGGATTCCAAACATAGGTCTCTCTTTCAATGAAGCACAATCTGTGGTGGTCACCTATTTTCTCTCTGGATGATCTCCCGCTTGTAAAAAATCCCAACATTAAAGCAGTGTGGTTAGCTCGTAAAGGCATCTCCACCATCCGGGACCTGGTTTCCTCCTGGGATTGGCTTCCTTGGTCGGCGTTGAAACAGAAATACAACCTTACTAATTCTGATTTTCCTTCAATTTTGGTTATTCAGTCTTTTCTGTCTGATGTTATGCTACACAAGTTGGGCCTTCAGCCACCCAAGGCTTGGTGGAAAGACTGGCGATGGAACGTGGAAATTCCACTATTACAATATAATCCAGGAGTTATCTACTCCTTGGTTATCTCCTATCTCGCCGGATTTAGATAAGCTCAATACCATATGGTCATTGCATTCTTCTCATGTCACCTAGTTAAAGCATCTCCAACGAGCCTAGAACCCCCTATTTGATCTGAAGCTCAATTTATTTCTTTGGTGTCTGATCTATCAAGGCCTACCATTAGGGGAAAGATTAAGTCATATTAGCATTCCTAATCCGGTCTGTAGTTGTTGTGGTCACCCGGAGTCCTTCAAACATGTCTTTTGGTTTTTCCCTTGTGCGCAACATGTTTGCATTGGATTCACTCCCTTTTTCAGCCATTTCACCCTGAGTTTTTTATTGGAAAGTTACTTTGTTTGGTGACCATGCTACTTGGCCTTCCTACATTGCTTCCCTTTGGCATTTATTTCATTCTTTTATTTTGTTTCAACTCTGGAAAGCTAGGAATATTGCCTTATTTTAGCATTGTACTCTTTCTGTTGAACTAACCATTAACGAAAATGTGGTTATCTTATCTTCTATCCATATGCAGATTCAGGCACAAGCGCAAAAGGTGGCGTTGGAGTTTTCTCATCTCCAGCAGTTGCTTGATCACTGGGGTAGTGCACCTTGTACTATGAGTCTGGGTTCCTCTGGATGATGATGATCGATGCCCCCCGCCACCATAGCCACCTCATAGATGTCGTGGACGATCCCACAACCACTCCAGAAGCACCCGACCCTCTCCGCTCGGCTCGCCCAGGGCCCTCTTCTTTTGGTCTTGGCTGGAGCCCGTCGGTGCGTGGCAAGGTAGTGGCTAGCTCTTCTAACTGGGGCTCTCTGTCTGGTGGGGATTCCCAGTTTGGTGGCTCACCACCCCCTGGGTGGGGAATTATGGTTCCGCTGAGTGTTCAGATGCCCAACCAGGATGGTTGGCTGCTCAATCCACCTTCTGATGAGTCACACTCCCTCGGATTTCTTCCACTACAGGATGATCCACCTCCTCCTCCAGGTGTCATGGCTCCTTGTGCCTAATTCTATTTTATGATGTAGTTTTTGGTGCTCTCTCTTTTGCCTGTTGGTCGTTATTTGTAGCCCTAAGTGACATGTTTTTGTTCACCCTTGTGGCTTGTATTTTGTCTGCCCTCGTGGCATTTGTTGTTTTTTGAGGCTGTGAACACTGCCAACCGCCCCCTTACTATGTAACACTTTGTATTATTTTGTCTATAATTTAATATAAAGGTGGTTCCAATAATAAACTTACAAAATAATCCATCACTCCTTTAATGCCTTTTTGGCATGTGCGATGAATAATAAGGTTTGTTTGAATCCTCTTTTTTATGTTCTTCAAATACCCATATATTTTCTCTCTACAGGTTATGAGATCCTATAGACACCCAAATTTGGTCATTTGGCATTTGGTAATGTTGGTTGTGGCTTGTATCCATTATGCATGACATATGTGCATAAACTAAGCTCATATTCACTAGCCTATCATATCCTATCTTAAGGCTTGGGATGAGACAAATCCTTCATTCTACTACTCAATCACCTACAAGATCACTTATGTTTTTCATAAACATTGTATGCCTCTTATATAACCCTCTTCATATCATAAATTCAACCCTCAACCCTACAGGAAAAATACCTCTAATAGGGATAGATTCGATTGTTGATTTTGTCCCTTGTTGAGTGATCATGTCCTTAACACTCTAATAATAAAATTTTCAAATGAAACCCTTTCTGTGTGTTAGCTTTTTCCTTTAGGTCAACAATAGTGCAAAACATTTATCTTGGAATAATATAAATACAAGTTAAACCCACTCATTTACTCACTTGTCTCTTGCTCGAAACACACTTGGTTTTCACATGGTCTATACTTATCTTCCACTTGCCTTTATCAAGATCTCAACCAAAACACATATATCAAGCATCAAGGAACAATCCCTGTGCAAAATTGAAGCACTCTAAACCAAGTCAAGAACAAGTCTTATCAATTCCAAAGCACTCAATCCAAGTCAAAAGCAAGCAATATCAAAGGTCAAAGATCCAAATTCCAATTGCATATATATAGATGAAAAGAACAAAATTGCACTTCTAATATGTGGGAGATTTATATGGGGTGTGATGCCCTCTTGAAGTATTATTATGTAGGTGGAACAACGGTGCTTCAACCCAAACCTCTAACCCCTCTTACAAAACTCTCTAGAAGTCGGGTTTTAAGAAGAGAATATTGATTTTTATAACTTGTGCACATCTTTCGGATCCAATATTGCATAAAGCCACATATTCGATATTTTGAGATGTCATATAGTTACATATCCATTTCTCATAGTAGGATAAAATTGTTGAACATAGGACAAAATCTACTACCTATTTTGTCGCTACTTGCCAATTTTATACCAAGTCAAGTAAACTTCCAATTCTAGAGATGAACTGGAACTATATCAATATTATTTCTTGTTTCTCCTAGTTTTAATCCCATAACAATCATCAAATAACATTAAAAAATAAATGTGATATCCTCATGTGATTTACTATGTTTATAATACACCCTATTTAATCAAATATTTGGTTATTTATTGTTATATTAGATATGTACTTGAATGTTTAATTTAACAATATGAATATACATCATTTAGAGATTTCAAACCATAAGAACTATAATGTCTCCCATTCAGGGTTAAATCATTTGGTGAACCCATATATTGATCTTACATCACCCTTGCCCGCATTGGGTTTTTTATTTGTCAACTTTTTCCTTTCTTTGTTTTGTGCATGCTTATATATTATATTTTTGTGGGATTAAATTCTCTATTATGGCTTTAAGGTCTATTCAATCTACAAATGTGTCTCCAATCAACACCCCTATTATCAAACACCCTCTTGAAGATGCTATCATGATGGTCCTTACCAAACCTTCATAAGGGGAAATTATTCAATATCAATCACGTTACTTGCTTAGAAGATTTTGAGCTATTAATGGGCATGAGTTTACAAATATAACAATCTTAATCTTGATCAAATTTATGTGTTATTATTCATATCCAAAGATGAAAATAAGAAGATAGCCACATTCACTATTCCTACACCTACCTTTGGTATGGGGCACCTCATACGCCCCACCAAGTTTTAATGTCCATTCCATCTCACACTACAAATTAGTCACCTCTTGTGTATACATTGGGCCCTCACCCACCTAATTTTCTACATGTTCCCTCAAGTAGACCATTTTTATTTGCATGCTAAGGTGTTGTAGTTAGAGAAGAGTGTGTCTAGAGCTTTGTGTCATGGATTCAAATATCTTACTTCACAATTTGTTGGCACCTGAAGTGGCATCTTATCTTGCACCCATAGGATTTTTCACTCCTAAGCTTCTAATATACGAAGGTAAATGGAATCCCCAACAACATATTTGATCCTTCCACGTAGCGTGTCTAGATTATGCTTACAATGATACACTTATCATAAAGCTATTTTTAATAAGTCTTAAGGTGTTGATCAAATTTTCTCTTTCATGTTCATATTAGTGGAGTAGATACTAAAGAAAACCAAACAACTCCAAAATGCAAGGGTTTAAGGCACCCTGATGTATGATGGATGTAAATGGATAGGCGCAAAGTAGATGACCTCGCTACAAACTCGATGAACCTTCACAACAAAGGTAACTAGAAAGACAATGGATTAGATGGTAGATAAGGGGGTTACCTGATGAAGTCGATTTATATAAGCGTTAACTTCCTTATATTGGTGTCAACCCCCGTATTCGATAAAAAGGGATGAAATAAATGGAAGGACTGAATAAAATGTAGAAACTGAAGCTAAAGAAAATATGGAAATTGTAAAAATGAATGAAAAGTACAGATTTGATATGAATCAACAAAAAATAAAATGATACTTGACATGGTCGACGACAACCAAGGCTACATAAGGCAGGTCAATGGCAACCTAAGTAAATAAATTTGGACAAAAAGCTGGAAATGTAGATCTGAATGCAAATCAGATGATCACAAAGGCCTGAGAACACTGAGAGTAACCTGTAGATGAATACCTTAGACAGAAACAAAAAGGATGCCAAAAAACAGAGATTTTGGTGGATTGGATGGAAATAGGGCTCGGGTCGATGATGACTTAGCAGGGTTGGCAGTGTCTAGAAATGGGCAGAATAGATTTAGACAGATAGAAATATAGTGAAAAATTTGAGAGCTTAACACAATAACATAACCGAGAACATGTTGATGAGGACCTGAAAGGTAGAATAGGTGACAAAACAGGGTTGGGTCGACGACAACCCAGGAGGAGCAATGATAACCTGGGAAGTACAAGACAAGGCCAAGGATGGATGAGTTGAATATGGACAACCTACAAACAAAATAACTGGAAGGAGAGGTTGAAGATGAAATTTTGATGGCAGCTGAACCTGTAAAATGTTAGTTTATGAAAGATAATAGCAATAATAAGCAATAATAACATAAACCAACATAAAGTAAGGATAAACTTCCCAAAGTCTCCATAAGTGATGCAAGATAAGCTCAAATGGACTCCAAAAAGGTTGACACAACTACAAGAATGTTCAAGCTCGAAGATAAGTTCACACAACACAAGAAAATTTTGATTATCCCTCATTTTTAAGTGGGTGAAACTAGCTTTATAGGGTCGATGGTGACCTGGGTGGGTTGCCTCCAACTACAGGGAACCGTCCCTTTAGGTGGTGGATGGGTGATTTATTCAAGATATAGGGTTTTTATGGATTAAGATGAGTGTTTTAAAGCATATAGGAGGGTTAGGGTTTCCTAGGGAAGTGTCATGGGTGGGTGAGAGATAAAAATGGATTAAATAAAAGCTAGAAAAATCATAGGGATATGAAGTAGGTAGTTAGGGATGATAAACAACCTAGGGAGGAGAAATGAAAGCTAATTAGAGGTAATTAGCTAATGATACGAGGATTACAAAATGATTAAATGAAGATTAATTAAAAATTAAAGTTGATAGGTTAATAGATAAGAAAGGTGAGAATTAAAATATGAACATGAATTAAAATAAAGGGGGTCTAGATTTGACCATGGTGAAAGAAGTGGACGCGGGTAACAAGGGTAGCGATATTGAATTTTGGTGTCTACATTTGCCCCTTTTTGTTGAGTGGTTTGCACTAGTAAGCCATGAGACAAAAATGATAAGAAATAATGATTAAGATGATCAATAATTGATGATGATCTCCCCCTCAAACGAGGGATTAAGAACATAAAAGGGAATTGATTATGAGGTTGAAAGAATTAGATGAAGAAGGGTGGGTGGGAAAAGAAATATGGGTAAAATGATAAGGTGTGGCAAGATGCCCCAAGCAAGAAGGATCTGAATAAACAAAATTAAAAATATGGCACTGATTTTAGGAGTCACATCGGCAAGAAACAAAGGCCATGGTCATCAAGGAGACGATGAAAATGTCTTACGGGCCTGTGATTCAGTGAAAATCACAACGAAATGGAGGGAATCCAATGGGAAACCACTCAAATGGATGCAAGTCATGAGGACCAAAAGT
This sequence comes from Taxus chinensis, assembly GCA_019776745.2. Taxonomy (NCBI): domain Eukaryota; kingdom Viridiplantae; phylum Streptophyta; class Pinopsida; order Cupressales; family Taxaceae; genus Taxus; species Taxus chinensis. Next base: position 728,386,794 of record CM034154.1, read on the forward strand.
TTATGAGAAAACATCAAACTATGCACAAGTAAATGCAAACATAATGTGAAATCCTTCATGTGTAAGGAATCGATTGAAAAGGTATGTGTCCGTAATGGACGGGGATAGAAGTAATCGTTCCCCAACATAGGGCAGGAAAATGGCCGAAAAGGAAAAATATATCAAAAGTGATGAAATAAGATGCCCTAGGGGGATATAAATATGGACACAAAGGTGGATTTTGAGGGAAAAGGGGGATAAATAAATGGTGCCCTTGTAAAGGACACAACAATGGAGATGGGAAATCCAAAACAAGGGTTGCCAAGGCGAGTCGACGACTCACAGGGGGCAACTAAGGCCGATTGATACCTGTAAGCGATGAGTGAGAGTTGAGAGCTATAGAAGGATATTAAGAGATGGAGGTCGGAGTAGCAGCCAAGAAATACCAGAGGGTACACCGGATGGTGAGTAGTAAAACCCATGATGTTTTTTAATTTATGTTATGTTTTATTTATTATTATTTTCATGGTTGGACGGTGAATATATAATGTATGATGTTTAAAAATAGATGTGATAAATGATATACATAGATGGTGATGGATAGGAATATGCAATTAAATTTGAGATGGTTGGAAGATAATATGCAGATAAGTTAGATAGAGTGAATGTTATGATAATAAGACAAAGCTGAAATAAAGATAGATAACACGAACTAGAATAGAAGCGCAACTCGATGATTGACAACCTATAGGTATGAACAAAGCTACATCATATCAAGGAGCATGTAAGGAAAGGATGCCTCCAAGAACATTGAAGGTAAACAAAAAGGGGATCTCAGTAACACAAGGCACATGTGACCAAGACATATGTTAGCATATAACCAACGATAGTTAGTTATATCAAAAGAATGTTGAAGAAACATGGATGGAATGAACTCATAAACCTAATGTTGACATGACAAAGGGATTTGTGATGTAACTTGTACATAGGAAGAGGGTTCTCCATAAGTGGTGTTCCCTAAATCTATGCCCCAGTTCTGGGTAGGGGAAAGAGAGCATATTGATCAATGCGGGAAATTTTCTAGAAGAAAGATGATCAATGCGGGAAGCATTTCTTAGGATGCTAAAATAGAAGGTTGATCAATGTGGGAAGCCTTCATTTCCATGATACAAAAGAGTATCCATCCTTCAAGGGTATGGTCTACTTTATACATATATGATATAGATGAAAAGAATGATATATATGATATTCGTCCTTCGAGGGATATGTCTATTTTTATTTATTTATTTTTTTTACATGAACAAGTGTCCTTCGAGGGAGCAGTCTATTTTTTATAACTTTGACTTTTGATAAGAGCATCCATGAATTTTGACTTTTTACATGGGGAGAGCTGGGAATAGCTAAGTAGACCACTTAGAAGGGGACAATGAATGTATAAGGGACACCCATAGACCCTTAGCGTGGTTCCAATAAGCAAACAAGAAGGTGATGGATATAATGATCACAGAGTTCTCACCAAGAAGGGAGAACCTATCCATTAAGGAAAATGCTATAGGTAGAGCCATGGTGCCCATATTTAAGGTCATGCCGAGGAAAGTAACAATAGACCACATAAATCCATATCATTACAATAATATATGGAAGGGGCTAAGATGGAGGAATGATATAAGGATATGACTAAGTGTTCACTGGTAGAAATGCTAACAATAGAATGGTCGCAAGTGTAATGCATTAAGTGGTTCCACTTCCAGTTTACCATCAAGGGAGGCCAAACGATAGGCTCATGACCCATACTTATGTGTAATAATGTATGGTCCAATCTAATTGGGGGAAAACTTTCCATGTTGGCTCCTTTCTAAAGTAGTAACATTATGATTTTATTTAAGGACGAGGTCACCAACATTAAAGTCATGTTCCTTGAGGTGCTTATTGTAAGCATGCTTGATGCATTCTTTAATAAATGTGATGATGCTCAAGAGCAAGAAGGTGACATTCGTCTAACAACTCAAGTTGTGCTAGACACTCTTGGCGATAATCTTCATCAGAGATGAATTCACGAAGAGACATGCGCAAAGATGGAATTTGGACTTCGAGAGGAAGAACGACTTCAGAATTGTACATAAGAGAAAAGGGAGTAGCACCTGCCGAAGTGTGGATTTTAGTCTGATAAGCCCAAAGAGAAAAAGGGAGATGAAGGTGCCAACTACGACCTGATTGATCAATAGTTTTTGTAAGAATGTTACGAAGAGTCTTATTAGTTGCTTCGGCTTGGCCATTAGTTTGAGGATAATATGGAGAAGAGAAGCTAAGATTGATATTGAATGAGTCACAAAGTTTCTTGAGATATTTGTTTTTAAAGGACTTTCCATTGTCCTGTGATGAGTTTGTGAGGAACGCCAAAGTGGAAAATGATATGCTGGTAGATAAAGTTAATAATTGGACCAGATTTAGTTGAGGTGAGGGGAATTTCTTCCACCCACTTGGTGAAGTATTTGGTTGTAGTGATGATGGAGTGATGCTTCTGTGAAGATCGAGGATTGATAAGACCAATGAGATCAAGACCCCATTGCGAGAAGGGCTAAAGGTCCTGAGCCGGTTGCAAGGCTCTGACCTAGAATGTGAATAAGATTGGAATGTTGCTGGCATTTAACACATTTCTTAACATACTCACAACAGTCATGATTGAGGGAAGGCTAATAATAGCCAAGATGAATAACGTGCTTAACAAATGGCTAAGCCACTAAAGTGTCCACCACAAATACCATCATGGAATTCTTGGATAACATGAGAAGATTCATGGGATTTAAGGCATCAAAGGAGAATACCATCAAATCCATGCTTATAAAGAATGCCTCAAGGATAACATAGTGGTTAGTGCATGCTGAAGGAAATACCTCCTAACATTCTTAGATAGATCAGAGGGAATGATGGATTTGGATAGATAATCAAAGATTTGGGAATACCAAAGATCTGATGAAATGGATTCGATGAGATTAACACGAGGTAGGTCATGGAATGGTCGATCACTATGATGAACAATAATAGAAAGTTTGGATTATTCTATTGTCCATGGGATGAGAGCTGCAAGAGATGTCATCATGTCAGCGAAATGATTGGATGATCAAGGAATGACTTGGATAGTGTAAGAATCAAAGGCCTTGAGGAAGAGATGAACGATGTCTCGATATTTTTGAAGAGTATCATTTTTACACTGATACTCACTTGTGACTTGTTTGATGATAAGTTCAAAATCCCCATAGATGTCAAGAATTTGAAAACCTAGAAAGGCATCAGTTTCAAGACCTAAGATAAGGGCTTCGTACTCTGCCATATTATTCGTGCACTCAAAATTGAGCTTGTTTGCGAGGGGAATAGGAGCATCCCCTAGGAGGAATGAGAATGACCACAAGTGCCTCCCCCTTGCTGACACTTAGAACCATTAAAGAAGAGGGTCATCTTAAGGGTGTCATACTCATGATGAAAGTGATTAATTGATTTGTTTGGGAAATGCTCATGAGGAAGATGTGAACTAGGAAGAGGGGCTTCAACTAATTGGTCTGCGATATCTTGGCCCTTAATAGATTTTTGAGAAATGAACTTGAGGTCAAACTCAGTCATGAGCATGAGCCATCAAGTGATGCAATCATTGTGATATGGATTAGAATGCATCGTCTTGAGAAGATGGAAGATAGTAATGACATAAGTCTTATGATTAAGAAGATAGTGTTGAATCTTAGAGGTGGAAAAGAAAAGAGAGTGCAACACAACCTTTTAGCTTCAGTGTAGCGAGTCTCATAGTCATGAAGGGTGTGATTGATGTAATAAATGAATTGCTCATGACCTTGGTCATCATGATGTGCTAACATAGCCCCTTAAGTGTGATCAGTAGTAGATATATATAGATAAAAGGGCTCCCCCTCACGTGGAGGTGTAAGCACCGAAAGAGATAAAAGATACTGCTTAAGATCATCAAAAGCCTTCTGGAAATTATGATCCCAATTGAAGTCTATGTCTTTACAAAGAAGATGATGAAAGGGTTGGTAATGATCTGAAAGTTGTGAGATGAAATGATGAACTGATTGAATTCGACCTTGAAGACTGTGAAGTTTCTTAAGATTGGAGGGAGGAGGCATTTCGATGATTGATTTTGATTTTTGAGGGTCAACTTCAATGCCCCTAATAGATACAATAAATCCAAGGAGTTTTCCAGTTAACACTCCAAATACACACTTGAGCTGGATTAAGATGAAGGAAGAAATGAATAAGGCACTCAAAAAGAGGTTCAGAGAATGAAAAGATGGTTGAGTCAATGTTTAGATTTACCTAAAAGATCATCGACATAATCTTCTATTGTTTTATGGATGAGATCATGAAAGATGTAAGTCATGGCTCCCTGATAGGTGGCTCTAGCATTTTTCAAACCAAAGGGCATGACGCGATAGAAAAAGGTCCCCCAAGGAGTGATGAAGGAGGTATTATGTTGGTCTTCTGTGCGTGATGAGAATCTGATTATAACTAAAAAAAACCATCCATAAGAGAAAGCATTTCATGATCTGCAGTAAGATCCACAAGTTGATCGATGTTGGGAAGAGGGAAGTCATCTTTAGGGAAAGTGAGATTTAGATCTCGAAATTCCATGCATATGCGAAGCTTTCCAGATGCTTTAGCGACAGGTAAAATGTTAGAAACCCATTGGGGATAGTCAATGGGGATGATGAAGTTGGTAGAAAGAAGATGTTGCAAATCCTCTTTGACAAAGAGGGAAACTTGAGGGTGCATGCAGCGAAGCTTCTGCTTAACCAGTTTAGTGTTGGGAAAGGTGACGATATTTTGGATGATAATAGAAGGATCAAGACCATGTCATGTCATGAATATGAACATGCAAAGGCCTGAGTATGATGAGAGAGGAATGTAGTGAAAGACTCAAGCTCCTACGGATCAAGAGATTTACCCACCTTGAGGATGTGAGGCTCCTGAGGGAGTCTTGATATTGATGTTGATGGTGGCTTTGTTGAGAAGAGTGGATGTGTTGGATGGTAAGGTCTTATGAAGATAAGAATCCTCTACCCCCATATGGGAAATAATGGCATTGTCTTCAGCACATTGAAGAATGTTGATGGTAGAAGAGTCTTCTTCTATCATCTCAGATGGTGAAGGGGAAGGGACCTAGTCTGATTCTGACACTGATAAGTGATTGGTCCCAAGGTGATGGTGGAGACTAAAAAAAACTAGAAGTAATAGACACGGTGTCATCCATCTCATGGCCTCATGGGATGGTGAAGATGGAGAAGTCATGTCCATGCACATCTCAGATGGTGGGATGGGGTCAGCGGGTTTCTCTTGATATCCTAACCCAAAACTTTTCATGAGGCTTGTGGCATTGATCGATAATAAGGCCATGTGGCCCATGCTCATAACATCCCATGTCAAATCCCTTCCATGTGCAACAGTGGAGATAGGTGTGGGCAAAGGATGGTTTGTTGAGGAAGCCAAAACCACTGGTATAAGGTTTGGCTTGTGGATGATCAATGATGTGAGAAGAAGGGGTGTTGAAACCACCATAGATGAGATTGGTACGAAGATATGGTGGGAAAAAAGGAATGATATCCCCAACATTGGGTTGGTACATTGGAACTTTTTTGGGTTTTCCAGGATGGTGAGGAGTGGGAAAGGTGTTGAGTGTAAGAAGACAATACTCCCCCAACATAATTTTGTCCATTACTTTGTCTAGGGAGTCATCATTAGGAAGTTTGGATGAAGAAATGGATGAGCTGGTGGATGGTGCAGATGAATCATTCTTGGGAATGAGGACATTGTTGGGTCGATAGGTCATGTTGCACATTTGGAAGGGAGGAGTATCCCCGAGGAAGTGTGAAGATCTTCCCCTCATGCTCCTACTTAAGGAAGTGATGAAGTGTAGAGGGGACACAACACATAACACAGATCCAAGGTCACCCAAGGAGAACATTGTACTGAAATTCCCCTTATATGATGTAGAAGACCTCGTGGAGGATCTTCTCACCAATGCAGATAGGAAGAACAATCGTTCCCAAGGTGGGAACAATAGTGTCATTTGAAGGCATGAAGGACCGTGAGTGTTTGGGTGACGGTGGATTTTGGGATCTTGAGATGATCAAACATATGTGATGGGATGATATTAATTCTTGACCCCATTATTGATCATGGATTGTCGAATGAAGGTATCATTGATCCTAACTGTGATGAAAAGGGGAAGGTCATTTTCCTCTGGTGTGATATCTAAAATCTCAACATCATCAAATGAGATGGCAATAGAAGTCGTAAGTGCTCCTACAAGAGATGCAAAAGGTTGAGTCTCATCATTAGATGTTGAATACGCTTCAAGGCTTCAATGAGAGCCTACCTATGGTCTGACAAGATTTGGATGAGCTCGTAAAGTAACATCTTAACTGGGGCCTGATGAAGTTGTTTGATGATACTTTATTCAATATGCTGAGGGGAAGCTAAGATAGAAACCTTAGGTTTTGATGATGAGGTGAAATCCTTAGGAGGAGGAATGGTGACAAAGGTCTTGGATTTTAGTTGGGATGTTGATTTAGGATCATGTGGACCTAGATCGAGTGGCTATCTAAACAACATTGATGAATAAAGGGGGACCATCCTTGGAATAATTGTCATTTTGAGGTGGATGGCTGTAAAAGTCCATGATGAATGAGGGGACTTATGCATTTGGATGGATGAGGTCGAAGGTGTAGATGTTGGAATGGATGTGGAAGGAGGAGATTGGTTTTCCTCAAGAAGAAGGTCGTCTTCCTCAATGATGTTGTGGAAAATGGTTTGGAGTACTTTGCAATGTTTAGTGTCATGTCCAGGGGTGCGATGATAGGTGCAAATGAGGTTGGAATCAAACCATGATGGCTTCTTACTATTTGGGTCAAAGGCCTTAATAGGTGGAAGCATGATGGCGGAAATTTGAAGTAAGTGTTGAAGGACCTCCATATATGATTCAACCAAAGTATTAGGAGGTTCCTTGTCTTTGTGAGATGTCTTGGTCTTGGAAGAAGAGGTGGATGTTTGAGATGATTTGGATGTTGAGGGTGGAGTTTGAGTATTTCGAGGTTTTGATGTCTTGGATTCAGTTTTCGTTGATGATTGATGTTCTAGAAGAAGAAGTGTTGGATGGTTTTGGCATGGGCTCATTGGTGGATTGAAGTGTTTTTTATGAAGGGGTTGGTCTTAGAAGAGATGGATGTGGTCCTAAGATAGATGATGTGGCTTTGGATTTTTTTATCTTAGGTGGGGGATGTCTATCTTTTTGTGAGGACATGAAAGAGACCTTTGAGGAAAATGTGCCAAGGGTTCTAGATTTTGTTTGTGAAGAGGCACCCTTGGGAGAAATGACAATGATATCAACTAGAGGGTCTAAAGGTTGTGTTGTGGTTGATATGGGTGGAGGGATAATTTATGTTTGATGAATTCTAAAGAAGGTGAAGATTGGTTTGATGTGGAAGTGTTTGATTATGTAGATGAGATGGGAGGATCACTTGAAGTTATTGTAAGTTGAAGTGTTTTCAAAAATTCTTCAAATGATGAGAGTGATGTGGAAGGGGACGATGATGTAGATATGGTCACAATAGTTGATGTGGTGACTGTAGATTGAGGAATTGATATTGATGCTAAGGACAGTATATTGGGTAAAGGTGGAATATGTTAGGTTGTGGAGCCTGTTTACATGTGAGAAAGTGTTGAATATTGTACACTAAGAGTATTGTACGCTTTCCACACTTTGTACATGCTTTTCTCATATGGGCGAGATTTTTTACCCATAGGTTTATGGGACGATTTTGGCCCATGGTTTTGATACCCACTGTTTTGTAAAACTGCTTAAGTAGTTGTTTACTTATATGGTTTTATGCATATGGTAGGTATAATGTAACATTGTAGACATGTTTTGAATTCGGGTGTGAATTCTGTAGAGTTTGTTGAGCATAGCTCGAAACAGACCTGGGTATTGTATTGAGAGAGCGGTGGCTTGTAATAAAATCTAAGCAAGTGATTCTTGGTGGACGTAGCCCAAATTGGGTGAACCACATTAAATACCATCTCTTTGTGTTGTGTCATTTTATTTTGCACTTTTATTTGAGATCTGTAATATTTTCTGCATATTAGTTTCTACTGTTGTGAATTTGTGAGGGATTATTCCACATATTTTATCCCTTATTTTCCTAACAATTAGTATCAGAGCCTAGTTTGGTTTGCCAAAGTGTTGAATCGTAGGGAATTTTTTATCTTGAGTGGGAGCTATGGCAGATGATGGAAGATCTAGGGTTGATAAATTCAACAGGTAGAATTTCAGTATTTGGAAGATGAAAATGGAAGATTACCTTTATCAAAATGATCTTTATATTCCGTTTTCTGAGAAGGTGAACAAACCCTCGAGCATGATAGAAGTAGAATGGGATTTGTTGGATAGGAAGGAACTTGGGACAATCCGATTGTGTCTTGCATCTTCGGTATTATTTAATTTTTCAAAGGAAAAGACTACAAAATAACTAATGGATGCATTAGGGAAGTTGTATGAAAAACCCTCTGCCTCTAACAAGATATTTTTAATGAAAAGTTGTTTAATATGAAGATGTATGAGAATGGTTCAATAGCAGATCATTTAAATGATTTTAATACGGTTGTAAATATTCCAGCTTCGGTTACAATAGAATTTGATGAAGAAGTTAGGGATTTATTAATTCTGTGCTCTTTACCTGAGAGTTGGAATAGTCTGGTAATGGCGGTAAGCAATTTGGTTCCAGCTAACTCAAAGTTGAAGTTTGAGGATGTTGTAGGGGTGATTCTAAGCGAGGAAATGTGAAGAAAAAGCTATGGGGAATCTTCTACTTTAGGAAATGCTTTGATAGTGGAAACTAGAGGGAGACAGAAGAATAAAGGAAGCCATGGAAAATCAAAGGATCAGGCAAGGTCAAAATCCAAAAGCAAGGTAGTATGCTAGCACTTTGGAAAGTCTGGGCATGCAAAGAAGGACTGTTGGGAACTTTGGGACAAGAAGAAACAACAGGAAGAAAACAAGGAGGCAAATGTGGCAAAGGGTAATGTATGTCAGGATGCTTTGATTCTTTCTTTACACAATATTACTGAATCTTGGGTTTTAGATTCGGGGGCTTCTTTCCATGCTACTCCACATAGGAATTATTTTGTTGATTATATTTAAGGAGATTTTGGGAATGCTTTTCTTGGTGATGATGAGCATTGCAACATAGTTGGAAAATGTTGTGTTCAAATTAAGATGAAGAGAGAATACTTGGCTATTGAAGGATGTCATACATGTGCCTACATTAAGACGAAATTTTATATCGGCAGGGAAATTGGGAAGTGATGGTTGTACTGTGATATTTACAGCGGAATCTTGGAAGGTTACCAAGGGTGCTCTTTTGGTGGTAAGAGGTAAGAAGATTGGAACCTTGTATTTAACCACTTATAACACTAATGTTTGTAATCTTGTGGCTTCCGAAGTAGATACAACATTGTGGCATTATAGGTTCGGTTATATGAGCCATAAGGGCATGGAGATCATAAAGAAGGATTTTCCTGGATAAACAGAAACAAGTTTGGAGTTATGTGAGGACTGCATATATGGGAAATAAAAGCGAATAAGGTTTCTCAAGGTTGGACCTAAAAAGAAAGAGAGTAAGTTAGAGTTGGTGCACTCTGACGTGTGGGGGCCAGCTAAGGTATCATCTCTTGGGGGTTCAAGTTATTATGTTAATTTTATTGATGATGCAACAAGGAAAGTTTGGGTTTATTGTATTAGAAACAAATCTGATGTATTTGACACTTTTGTTAAATGGAAAGCCTCGGTAGAGAATGAAACATGTATTAAGCTAAAATGTCTCAGGTCAGCTAATGGAGGGGAGTATTGCTGTAATGAATTTGATGATTACTGTTCTAAGAATGGAATCCGATGGCAAAAGATGGTTCCAGGAACTCCAAAGTAGAATGGGGTGTTAGAAAGGATGAAAAAAATAATAATGGAATGTGCTAGGAGCATGAGGTTACATGCAGGATTGCCTCTTTATTTTTGGGCAGAAGCGGTGAGCATAGTTGTGTACTTGATAAACAGAGGACCCCTCAAGTGTCTTGGATGGAGGCATACCCGAGGAGGCTTGGTATGGTAAGAAAGTTGATTATTAATTTCCTAGAGTCTTTGAATGCGAGGTATTTATCCATATAGACAAGGATGATAGGACCAAACTAGAGGCTAAATTATAAAAATGTACTTTCATTGGTTATGGTGGTGATGACTTTGGATATAAATGTTGGATTATTAAGGACAAGAAAATCATTCGATCTAAGGATGTGATCTTTAATGAGAAAGTCATGTATAAGTAGCAGTTACAGGAAAATAGGGAAGAATCCAAGAAAGAATATGTAGCAGTAGAGGATCTTCCAGATGGGAAAGTGACACATGAATTAGTTCAAGAACCTCCTCAACAGGAACCCCAAAATCCTATATTGAGGAGGTCTTCTAGGGTAAGAAGATAACATGAACATTTTTCTCCTTCTCTTTATTATTTATTACTCACTGATAGTGCAGAGGCAGAGAGCTTTGATGAAGCAATGCAGGTAGATTTTCAGGAAGAAGTGGGAGCAAAGCCATGGATGAGGAACATCAAGCTCTCATGAAGAACCATACATGGGATTTGGTTAAGCTACCCAAAGGTAAAAGAGCATTGCAGAACAAGTTGGTGTTTAGAGTCAAAGAGGAAGAAGGAGGCAAGAAAATATACAAGACCCGATTGGTGGTCAAAGGGTTTGCACAGAAAAAAGGTATAGATTTTGATGAGATTTTTTCTCCTGTAGTCAAAATGACTCCTATTGGAACTGTTCTAGGAATAGTTGCAGCAGAAGACTTGCACTTAGAACAACTTGATGTCAAGACTGCATTTCTCCATGGTGATTTGGAGGAGGAACTATATATGCAGCAACCAGAGGGCTACGAGGTCAAAAGTAAAGAGGAGATGGTGTGCAAACTGAAGAAGAGCTTGTATGGCTTGAAACAAGCTCCACATCAATGGTATAAGAAATTTGATAGCTTTATGATGGAGCAAGGTTATATTAGATGTCATTCTAATGATTACGTGTATACAAAGAAATTTGAGGATGGAAGTTATATTATACTATGTTTGTATGTGGATGATATGTTGGTTGCAGGTAAAAAAATGCAGGAAATAAAAGTACTCAAGAAGCAACTAAGTGAATCCTTTGCCATGAAGGATTTGGGGGCAGCCAAAAAAATCCTTGGTATGAGGATATCTCGGGATAAGAAGGAGTGGAAGTTAAAATTCTCGGAGAGGTTTAATATGCAAGATGCTAAACCGGTTGGGACTCCTTTTGCAGGCCATTTCAAGTTATCAAAGGAGCAGTGTCCCAAGTAGAGTAGGAGAGAAACTAGATGTCCAAGGTACCTTACTCATCAGTGGTTGGTAGTTTGATGTATGCCATAGTGTGCACCAGTCATGATATTGCCCATGCAGTGGAAGCAGTGAGTAGATTTATGAGTGATCTAGGTAGAGATCACTGGCAGACAGTAAAGTGGATCCTTTGATATTTGAGAGGGACCATGGGGACAGTTTTGTGCTATAGTGGATCAGACACCACTTTGTGTAGTTATGTAGATTTAGATATGGCTGGAGATGTAGACAGCAGGAGGAGCATGACAGGTTATGTTTACGCTGTAGGTCGGACAACAGTGAGCTGGATTTCATGACTATAAAAGCTGGTGGATTTGTCAACCACAGAGGCTGAGTATGTTGCTGCCATAGAGGCAAGCAAAGAAATGATTTGGTTACAACGATTGCTTGAGGAGTTGGGGCATAAGCAGGAGGAAGGAAAGTTGCATAGTGATAGTCAGAGTGTTATACACCTCGCTAAGAACTCTGATTTCCACTCTAGGATGGATCATATACAATTAAGGTACCATTTCATCAGGACATCTTTGGAGGAAGAGAAGTTAAAGCTGGAGAAGATTCATACCAGTCAGAATCCTGCATACATGATGACCAAGATGGTCACAAGGGAAAAACTAAAGTTGTGTTCAGCTTTGATTGGTCTTCACTGAAACTAGTGAAGTCTTGAGAAGCTTTCTCAGAGGAAAACTAGTCTCCAAGTGGGAGATTGTTAGGTTATGGAGCTTGTTTTCATGTGAGAAAGTGTTGAAGGATGTACACTAAGAGTACTATACACTTTCCACAGTTGTCTCGCCGGATTTTTTTTTAGCCTTAAAATGTGCCTGATATACCGGGAAACATGCTTTTCTCATATGGGCGGGATTTTTGACCCATAGGTTTATGGGACGGTTCTCGCCCATGGTTTTGATACCCATGGTTTTGTAAAATTGCTTAAGCAGTTGTCTACTTATATGGTTTTATGCATATGGTAGGTATAATGTAACATTGTAGATGTGTTTTGACTTCGGGTGTGAATTCTATAGAGTTTGTTGAGCATAGCTCCAAACAGATCTGGGTATTATATTGAGAGAGTGGTGGCTTGTAGTAAAATTTGAGCAAGTGATTCTTGGTGGATGTAGCCCAAATTGGGTGAACCACGTTAAATATTGTCTCTTTGTGTTGTGTTATTTTATTCTGCACTTTTATTTGAGATCTGTAATATTTTCTGCATATTAGTTTCTACTGTTGCAAATCTGTGAGGGATTATTCCGCATATTTTATCCCTTATTTCATAACAAGAAATAGATGTGGATAAGGTAGTCAAATCTAATGAAGTGGATGTGACAAGTGATGAAGTGGATATAGGCGAGGAAGTAGATATAGGCGTAAAATCAATGGTGGATGTAGAATCAGGTGGGGGTGGTTGTTTCATAAATGTTTCAAGGGGCATCATTGATATACTTACGAATGGGGAAGATGTGGTAGTAGGTGTGGATGTAGGAATAGATTATGTCAAGATAGATGTAGACATGATTGGTGTGGTTATAGGGATAAGTGTTGATGGGCTTATAGATGTAAGAACAATGTCTAAAGAGGTGGATGTGATAGTTGATGAAGAAGGTGAGGCTGTGGATGGGGTAGGATCTTGATCAACGATGTGGATAGTGTTTATGGTATGAGCGTTGGGTGCTTGAGATGTAGAAGAAGTGGTGGTTTAACTTATTGGTGCATGGTTAGGGAATGGTTGTTTGAAGATGTCAAGTGGTTGATTAGGAGATGCATTAGGATTTTCCACTTGAAGGTCACCTTGATCAATGAGTTTTTGGACAATATCTTTAAAGGTTTGACATTTCTCTATATCATGTCCTCAAACTTGGTGGTATTTACAATAGTGATCTTCACGATACCACATGGGTTTAGGTCTGATTCATCAAATGGTTAAATAGGGGGAAGTGTGATGAGATTAACCACCATCAACTTGTCAAATATTGAACTATATGATTCTCCAAGAGGAGTATAGTTGGGCATAGGTCTAGGGGCTCATTGTTGAGGCCATGTGCTAGAGGTAGGTGTAGAAGAATACTTAACCACCACAACATTGGCCACACTCTTGGATTTTTCATTATGTGTGGATGGTTTGGTAAACTCAGTTTTTGGTTTGTTCGATTTAAGTTTAAGTTGGCCTTGCTCAAGGGCATCGAGTCTCGAGTTTACAAGCCATGGTGAAGGCTTCTTCAAATGTTTGGAATGATTGGATTTGTAAGGTAGATGAGATATGCTTCACACAAGAGCGTGAAAATAATTCAATAAGCTCTATGTGTGGAAGGAAAAATGTTAATTGATTTATAATCCCACGCCATCGAGTGACAAATTCTGTGATAGACTCATCATCGAATTTTCTAATGGCATATAATTTCTGTGATGGTGATCTTTACACAATATTGATTGAAAAGTGTTCTAAGAAGAGTTGCGCAAGTTGGGTAAATGAGAATAATGAATGTTGGGGAATTCCATTATACCAATCCAATGCTGGACCGACCAAGGACATAGGGAAGGTGTGAAGCATGAGGTCCTGATCATGTGTAATAAGATAACATGCATGCCTAAATGCACGAAGATGTTGTTGGGGATCTTCCTTACTGTTAAACTTGGTAAACTTGGGAAGCTCCCAATGAGGGGGATAAGGTTTGATTGGAACCGATGGATGAATAGGTTTGTTACAAATTTGTTCATAAGATAATGTAACCTTGGGTCCCAAGGTAGTGGCCTCAAGGCTAGCCAACCTATTCATTAAGGCATGCATGGGGTCATTTGAAGTGGTTGGTTGAGAGATGAGTGGTTGCAGTTGCATGACATGAGAAGTGGCCAGATAAGGTTGTTGATGAATTTATGGATGTGTGGGTGTTTGAGGAATTTCTTGATGAGGGTGAATGTAAGTCATGGGTTGAGATTAAAGAGGTTGTTGTAATGATTTTTGTTGAGAAATGGGAATGTGATGTGATTGTTGGGATTGGGTTGGTTGTTGTGGTAAATGATGAGTGGGAATGTAGGTGTGGATAGGTTGAAATTGTTGATGAAGTGGATTAGACACCATATAATGCAAAGCAATCATATGAGGAGGTTGGGAAGTGATAACATTTGCATGTATGTGTGATGTGAGAGGAAAAGAATAGGTATGTTATTTCAGATATGGGATGTAATGTTTGGGTAGATTGGATAGGGACACTAGTGATGATAGTGGCCGAAGAGGTGATAGGAATGGAAGTGGTGATTGTGGTATTGATTGGGGGTAGATTGGGAGGAATGGGTGTGACTAGCTGAGTGGTTTGATGAGGTGGAGGATTGGTAGAAGAAGATGGACCAAGCTCACATTGGGCTATAACAAGCTCGTTCATGGCTCGAGGGAAAAACACCACAAGTTGAGAAGAGAGCACTTGGGTTGTTTCAGGGTTGGATTGATAAGAATAGATTTTTTGAAGTGGTGGTCCATCAATAGGAAGTTGGGTTGACTTCCTAAGAAGGTAATCATGGAGAGCTATGGGATTAGCATCAAGAAGCTCTTGGAACTCCACACTACCACGAGGGATAATAGGAGGCCCAAAAGCTTCAAATGATGTGCAGATAGGAGGGGTCGTTGGTGGTAGATGAGATGGATTGATGATATAAGAAAGGATTGGTCTCATCTATAGTAGTGGTTTGAACAAGAGGTCCTTGATGAGGCACATTGATGATCAGAGGTTGGGTGACCATAGAAGAAGTAACCATAGGCATGGATGAGCCAATGGTCACAATGGAAGTTTGTTGGGATGATATGATGGGATTGTTTGATGCAATATTTTGTTCCATTTTCTTAGCTAAAGAGCATGTGATAATGGGCATGAAACAAAATAAGAAAACACTAGCTATATTGATTATGGCAAGTAAGTCAAGCACACAATGTTTTCTTTATCTTGATTAATAAGAAAGTGTGAAAAATAAAAAAGGGGAATGGATAACTGAAGGTACCTAGGAAATGGAAATCTAGGGTTGGTTTCAGGTAGTTTTGGATGGGGAGTCCTTGATATACCCAAAGGTATGTGAGGCCCGAGTCTGTGTAGGATTTATAATGTGGCCAGAACACTGTGGCAATTTTCCTGTTGGGTGATGAAATCCCAATCAGTTCCACCTGGTAGGAAATGTTTAGATGTGTGGATTGATATGTGATTTTGGTTATGTGTGATGAAATGTGAGATGCAACCAATTAAACCCCTACTTACATGCTAGATGAGAAAGAAAGGATGCAAAAGGTTTGTTTTAAGCCCAAAACCAAATGTGAAAGTTTGATGAGAACAAGCACACAAGAAAGGGAAAATGTGATGCAAAAAGGAGAAACTAAGACAAAAAGAAGAATACCTGGAGAACACTTTTCCTTTTTATCTGATTTTTTAAAGCAAACAGAGAGCAAGAATCCAAGAAATCTAGAAAGCCCAACATGGACAAGAAAAAGTGAAATCCTCTACCTGCAATGTTAGAAAATGGAAGAAATATAAAAATGACAAAAAATGCAAAAGACTCACCTAAAAGGGTCGTCCCACCAGGCGTGCCAGAATGTTGATCAAATTTTCTCTTTCCTGTTCAGATTAGTGAAGTAGATACTAAAGAAAACCAAACAACTCCAAAATGCAAGGGTTTAAGGTACCTTGATGTATGATGGATGCAAATGGATGGGCACAAAGTAGATGACCTCGCTGCAAACTTGATGAACCTGCACAACAAAGGTAACTAGAAAGAAAATGGATTAGATGGTAGATGAGGGGGTTTCCCGAAAAAGCCAGTTCCAAGAAGAGTTAACTTCCTTATGCGGATGTCAACCCCCGTGTTTGATAAAATATGATGAAATAAATGGAAGGACAAATAACATGCAGAAACTAAAGCTAAACAGAATCTGGAAATTACAGAAATGGATAAAAAGTATAAATCTGATCTGAATCAACACAAAATAAAATGATACTTGACTGGGTCGATGGTGACCCAGGCTACAGAAGGTAGGTCAATGGTGACCTGAGCAGATAAATCTAGACAACAATTGAAAATATATATATGAAAGGATCTGAATGCAAATTAGATGATAACATAGACCTGAGAACATTGACAGTAACCTGCAGAGGAAGATCTGAGATAAAGAAACAAAAAGGATGCCAAAAAATAGAGATTTGGATGGATTGGATGGAAATAGGGCTCAGGTCGATAGTGATTGGTAAGTTGGCGGTGACTGGAAACAGCTAGAACATATTTAGACTAGACAGAAAGGTAGGATGACAGATCTGAGAGCTTGTATGATAACAGAACCGAGAAACACACTGATGAGGATCTGAAGATAGAATGAGGTGACAGACACAGGGTTGGGTCGACAATGACTTGGGTGGAGCGATGACGACCTGGAAAGTATTAAGACAAAAATGAGGACTAGATGGGTTGGATGGACAACCTATAAACAAAATCACTGAAAGAGGAAGCTGAAGATGAGGCTTATGATGGTAGTTGAACCTGCAAAATGTTAGTTCTGAAAGATAATAGCAATAATAAGAAATGATAGCATAAACCAACACAAAGTAAGGATAAACTTCCCAAATTCTTCACAAGAGATGCAAGACAAGCTCAAATGGACTCCAAGAAGGTTGAAATAGCTGTAAGGATGCTCAAGCTTGAAGATAAGTTCACACAACACAAGAAAACTCTGATTATGCCTCATTTTGAAGGGGGTGAAACTAGCTTTATAGGGTCGACAACAACCCGGGTGGGTCACCGCCAACTGTGGGGAACCGTATCCCTTTGGGTGGTGGATGGGTGATTTATTTGAGATATGGGGCTTTTATGGATTAGGATGAGTTTTTTAAAGCATATAGGTGGGTTAGGGTTTCTTAGGGAAGTGATATGGGTAGGTGGGAGATAAAGATGGATTAAATAAAAGCTAGAAAAAGCATAAGGATATGGAACTAGGTAGTTAGGGATGATAAACAACCTAGGGAGGAGAAATGAAAGCTAATTAGAGGTAATTAGCTAATGAGACGAGGATTAGAAAATGATTAAAAGAAGATTAATTAAAAATTAAAGTTGATAGGTTAATAGATAGGAAAGGTGAGAATTAAAATATGAATTAGGATTAAAATAAAGGGGGTCTAGATAGGACCATGGTGAAAGAAGCATACGTGGGAAACAAGGGTAGCGATACCAAATTTTGGTGTCTACAAAATTCAAGATTTATTCACATAAATTTTACTAGCACCTTTACAATAATATATCATGTTCAACAAATTTTGATCTTCCGATGAGCTATGTTTGACATATTTTAATCTTTTGATGAGCTATGTCACACGTTCAAGGAAACTTAACTCTAACTCCCAACATTGAATAAGCTCAAGTATGTGCCTAATGCACCAACAACATTTAATGTTGAGTTTCAAGGGAAACCAAGCTGAAAATTTATATATAATGACGGTAAGCATGAAACAAGGTAATAGCCAATGTTACATCACAATAAGTTATTAAGCTTTAACTACAAGATCCTCTTAAATGAAAGTTCACATGGATATCATCACCACCACATGCTATACTTCAAAAATTATTTAAGAGTGACCTTGTATCTCTCCCTTCACCTATGGAATTTGATATGAGAAAACCGAAGCATAAATTCTTCTATTCTAATGTCTATTGATATTATCATCGATGTGTTAGACATTCTACAAATTGCTAATTTGAGCTAAACCATGTGATATAAGATCTTATTAATAGTCATGCTATAGAATTCACCACACATTAAGATGAATATAGACCTTGGGAAAAGGAGAATGCAAAGCTAAATATATTCAATGATCCATTAGCAAACGATGGTAAAATAGAAAATAAGGGAGCTTTAGAGGTGCGTCATGCATACATTGCATGACCTCCTCCAGCTACATGTGGTTGTTGTCTACGTGTTATTATTGGAACAATTACTAATACTCCACCTCTATGGCATGTGATTCAATTTGATGACACTAAAATCATGGATGATGAATCAAATAGGTATGGAATCTTTATTTGAGATTATATCATTTAGAAACATATCCACAATATTATGGTTGATAATGATTAAACTGGAAATGTGTGGACAATGACATTACTTACTTCTTTAGGATATAATGAGAAACATTCACAACTGAATTTGTGGGTTATTAAAGGGTTTATCAAGCATGCACGTTGTAATTTAGGAACAAGGATGAAAGCTTGACAATATTATTGATATTGGACAACCATGTGCAGGCAAACAAGATGTTATACAGTTACAACAATAAACACAATAGCTTCCAAAATACATCTGGGAAGCATAACCAAATTAAATACAAACAAATATATTTGTTACAACTATGTAACAAAGCAACCTATGTGAATAATAAAACAATACAAATGGTTGTGCACTCATAACCATATAATAATATCAAATTACCATAGTAAATGCCAAAATTAAGTATAGTAAAATATGTTTACCCTAATATTCCCCCCCTTAATTTTGCATTGCCTCAAGGGATGAGGAGAGGAACTCTTTGAACAACTCAAACTTGTCACGTGCAAGTGATGTTGTGAATATATTTTCTCATTGTTCATCTATTGGGAAAAATTGAAGTTGTATATTGTGTTTCAAGACATGCTCACATATGAAATGTATATGTACCTCAATGTGCTTTGTTCTTTCATGAAACATTAGATTGCGAACAAGTTTGAGAACACCTTCATTATCAGCATACAAGGTGGTAGGTTTGTCCTGTGATATTCTAAGTCCTTCCAGTATGTGACGTAGCCATATCGCCTCGCAGACAGCTTCACCTGCAATAGGATATTCGACTTCTATAGAAGAGCGAGAAACAAAGTGTTGTTTCTTGCTTCCCCATGATATCGGTCCAAATCCCAAAAAGAATACAAATCCATACATGGATTTCCTATCATTAATGTAATGCTCTTATGCCTTTTTACAAACTTAGGTGGTGATAGATAATGCTTATGATGCTTGGCCCATTATTTTAGAGCAATAATTAATTATATATATGATTCCCTTGATTGAATTTTGTAATTGAAAACTGAAGGCCGGCCCAAAGTGTTAAGAGGTGACCAAGAAGTAAAAGATACCCAAAAGAATAAGAATAAGAAAAAGAAGGGCAGGAGTACCAAGGAGGGACAATATCATATGGGCACTTCTATCCTAACTAGGTTGTAGTGTCTAAGGCCATAAAAGATACATCAGTCAAGTACTGATAGAGCTATAATATGTGTAAGACTAGTAAAGTGTAAGAGATAAAACAATCAAAGAGCCAAAAAGAGTTGTCAACCACTAATTTTCTTAATTAGGAATCATGTATACATTAGTATGCTTTAAGACCTAGAATTGTACCCAAGTGCATAAATTTTGTGTGTACACTTCCTAGATTGTTGTCTGGATCAATAATACAACTTCAGTGCCATATTTGAGTGAAAATGGTGTGTCTCCTATTTGAGTATAGTAAGATGTGCGATAGGCCTAAAGGGCTGGATTAACTTGTGTATGCCAATTGCAACCATGTTTGTCAAAAAATATTTTCCAAGATGGACTTAAGCATTTTATTATATGCTTCAACTTGGCCATTACACTACAGTTAGTATGGAGTGGACCATTTGAGGAAGATATGAAAGTGTTTGGCTAGCTCTTTAACAATTTTATTTTTAAAGGAATGTACCATTATCTATAACAATGGAGGAAGGGATGTCAAAACAAAAAATGAGATGGTTAAATATGAACTCAAAAATATTAATACATGTAACATAAGTGAGAGGAATGGCCTCTACCCATTTGGTGAAATATTTGGTTTTTGTGATAGTGAATGTATGGCCATCGAAAGATGTGGGTTTGATTTAGCCTATAAGGTTAATCCCCCATTGATAGAAAGGCCAACGTGTGGTGATGGGTTGAATAGCTTGTGAAGGGGCATGAATTAGATTGTCATGTTATTGGCATGCCCAACATTTCTTGACAAATTTATAGGTATTAAAATCCATTGTGGGCTAATAATAACTCGCATGTAAAATATTTTTAGCTAGAACCATGTCACTTGTGTGTGTGTTAGATATACTAGCATGTACCTTGACTAGAGTTTGGTTTGTTTCATCTTGATTGAGACATATTAGGAGAGTTCCATCATATCCTCTTCGATATAAGGTATCGGCAATGATAGTGTAGCGCAAAGCATGTTATATTAGGGATCATTTGTATTAGAAATTCATATTGTCAAGGAAAGTTTTATCGTGGATGAAAGTGTAAATATCATAATACTAAGGGTTTTCAGAACCAACTATTTCACATATCATAGTTCACTCAGGAAAATCAAAGGCCGGAATTATAAGATGTTTTACAAGAAACGCATTGTGTGTTTGATTTGGACCAAATTCAAGAAGATATTTGATCGTTGCCATGACATCTGCTGATTTGTTTTGTATGCAAGGAAATTGTTCAAAAGTAATAAGTTGAAAGTAACATTTTAGGCTATCAACCATGAGCTTATACAGAACCAATTTTTCATCCTTGAATTGATATTCACTAGTGTCTTAATTGATGACCAAGAGGGAATCAGTGTAAAATGTCAACTCCTTGAGATTCCATGAAATAACAAACTTTAATCTTGCTATGAGATCTCTGTAATTAGTAATATTGTTGGTGTAGGGGAAGCTAAAGTAGAAATATTTTTGAATGACATCGTCATCTTGTGTGAGTAGTATAATTCTAGCTCCTAACACATGGATATTACAAGATCTGTCAAAAAATAGATTCCAAGAAGGAATTGCAACAACATACAAGAGTTCTTCATCTGGAAATTCAAAGTGAAGAGGTTATGATCCTAGTAAAGGTGTTACAACAAGCTGATTTGCAAGGGCTTGTCTTTTGATGGATTTTTTATTGACAAATTATATTTCAAATTCGCTGATTAAAATAACCCAGATAAACATTCTTCATGTTAAGGTAGGTCTGGATAGTAGATATTTGAGTGGATCTACTTTTGTGATAAGCTTAGTTGTATGATTGGGAAAATAATGTCATAGCTTGTGAAATGTGAAAGCCACTGCTAAGCATACCTTCTCAACATGGGAATATTTACGTTCATGATCAATCAAGGTCCTAATAAGATACTAAACAACATGTTCTTATCCCTGATCATCTTGTTGTGCTATTAATACCCACATTGCATATTTTGTGGTACATATATAGAGAAACATTGGTTTTTATGGAATAGGTGACATGAGCACCAGAGGAGTTGATAGATAATCTTTCAATTTGGAGAAATATTCTTGACATTCTTGATTTCATTTGAACTGTATATCTTTTTTGAGCAACTGATTAAATTGATGGCACTTGTCTACTAGTTGGAAAATGAAACATTTGATGCATTGGATTTTTCCTTGAGGACCTCTTAGTTGTTTAAGACTATGTGGCGGAGGCATTTCCATAATAGCTTTGACCTTTGCAAGGTAAATTTCAATACCTCTTCATGAGATAATGAACCCCAAGAGTTTTCGTGAAGTTACACCAAACACACATTTCTTTGGATTGAGTCTGATCTTGTATCCACACAACATTTCAAATATGTGCCTTAAAACTGTTGGCTGATCAAATCTCATTTTTTATTTTACCAATATATCATCTATGTAATCTTCCATAATGTCATGTAGCCTATCATGGAAGATGATTGTCATTTCTCTTTGATAAGTGACACTTGCATTCTTAAGGCCAAAAGGCATGACCTTATAATAAAATATGCCCCATTGTGTTGTGAATGTTGTCTTGGGTTGATCTTCTTCTGCAATTTTTATTTGATTAGAACTATAAAAATCCATCCATTAAGGAGAGCATTACATGGTGTGCTATAGAGTCTACAATCATATCAATATTTGGTAGCGGGAAGTCATCTTTGGGACGTGCTTTGTTTATATCATGGAAATTTTTGTAAATTATAATTCATAGGGTTTTCTTAGCAACAAGTACAATGTTTGATATCAACTCTGAATAGTCAAATGGTCTGATAAAATATGATTCTAAGAGTTTCTGAATTTTTGCTTTAATATACTATAAATGGTACATGAAAGAGGCTCGTCAGCTCAATGACATCTCATTTGAATAGGATCCCTTATATGTAAGTCGGTGATGTCCCAAACCTTTAGGATTTATGCCCATTGACCAATGACATCAGGAAATGGGGGAATGAATGTGTATGTCATTTCCTTATCTCTCCCTAGTTATTCATAAGGTTGATGTCATAGACTTCGTTGTTGCAGTTGTGTTAGGTAGCAGATGTAGTAGGTCAATTACGACGGCTTCACTCGTAAATGTGACCCAGAGGCATAAAAAATATTGAGCACCGCTTATGAAGCTTTCTCTTTGTGATGTGCATAACATATATGAATGAAAAGAAAAAGTAAAAACTTATAAGCACCAACTATTACAGAAGTATATAAATTCATAATACGTAAAATAAATAGGTGTTACTTGGAGCATGAATGTCATGTTTATGTGTTTTCTTGATTATTTTTGGAGTCTTGGACAAACGAATTTGCAAGCTGAATGCCAATAGTTTTGGCAAGTGTATCCTTAGACATATGATTGAGCAAGCTATAAAACACGAGTTAGAGAAAATAAAAAAGAAAAACCTGCAACAAAGAGAGATTAACAAGTAAACAATAATTGAAATAAAACAAAACCAATGATATAAGGTAGTTAAAACTAGATTTAATATCAAAATATTATAGACCTAAAATGAAAATCATGGGTTGGCTTGTCACGAAGGTTGTTCTTGAGTAATCCAGTAGCACTCAATAATTTACAAATGTTTGGTAAGAGCGTTTATTTGAGCTATAATAAGTGAGATGATAGGATAGACCCAAAGACTAAATAATGAAGTCCTAGGTCAATGTCATCATGACGAGGGCTAATATTGGGCTGGGCTACGATTGGTTCGAATGGTAGTCTCTGTGGATGATTTTCACTACGGATGGTCATATGAAATTCACTAGTGATAATTCAGAACTTGTATGTGAGCTCGTATCTGGACTTGTAACATGAGATTAATATGTAAAAAACGTCTTCTTGGTTTTATGAGGTAACAAGTTACATCAAACAAGCTAGAACAAACAAATTGATTTAGATAAATAAAATATTAGTGTACTAACATCAGTCGAAATAAGATAAAGTAACTAATGGAAATCATCATATATTATCTGCAATCACAAAATGTTATTTACGGTAAACCCCAATAATATCATGGATTATCTCATCTTGGAAGTTGTGCTCACTCAATACAATATCACTCAACGAGGTCAAGGTGTTCATTCAAAGTGTTTAATTATATTTCAATTAGTGGCACAATGGGGGTAGTTTGGTAAAATGATAAGAATAACCCTAAGTTGATGTCACTCTAATAATGGTCAATGTTGGGCAAGGTGACAACTAGTTCATAAGGTTGTCGTTGTGGGTGTTTTGTGTTAGGAATTGTCATATGGGTTTAATCTATAATAGCTCGTGATTGAAGAAATTAAAGGGGGCGTAACTTGTGGTTTTTAAAGGCCACAAACAATAAAATCAAGTATTATTATTAAAATTTAGGCATTTAAATGAAAATTAATCCAAAATTACAGTATATAAACCAAAATTGATCTAGATTTTTTTAAAAAAAATTAATTTAATCTAAAGTAATCAAGATTTTTTTTAAATCTAAACTTCAAAATATTAGTATAAATTAATCTTGGGAACAAAAATTAATTTAAAATTCTAAAATTAATAGATGGAAATGAAATCTAGGGAAATCCTACACAATAATATAATTAAAAATAAAAATATTTACTAACCAAGGAAAATGTTAGATTAAAAAAATGAGTAAAAGACTGCAACTATTTTTTATTCTTAGGATCACTCAAGAGTGCGATGGAAGAGCATACATAGCATATAGTATAAGTTAACATGAAAAACAAAATTACATTTAGAAATGAAAGAAGCAAAATACTGCAGTGATTTTTGATTCCCAAGATCACCCAAAAGTGCGAGGAAAGAGCATATATATCATACAATCTAAGTTAACATTACAAATAAAATTAGATTCAGAAATGAAAGAAGTAAAAGAATACAACTATTTTTTATTCCCAAGATCACTGAAGAGTGCGATGGAAGAACATACATAACATACGATATAAGCTAACATAAAAATAAATTTATATTTAGAAATAAAAGAAATAAAATATTGCATTTATTTTTCATTCTCAAGACCACCCAAGAGTGCGCGGGAAGAACATACATATCATACAATCTAAGTTATCATAAAAATAAAGTTATATTTAGAAATAAAAGAAATAAACCCACAATCAAAATTGGTTCCATTGTGGGCACCAAAATATAGTGCATGGATTGGATCACCTGCAAGATGTGTTAGATTATAAAATCACCGAAGTTATGCTACGTAAATAAACGAGCTTATGCTACCATCGTTTAAGATGAGAAGGACAATAATGGATTCTTGCAATGAATAAAGTGGGATGAATCTCTTATATCTAAATATGAAATGTGCATAAAAATACTCAAAAACATGTTATTTATTTTTGTAGCTAGGGGATTTGCCTCAATCAGATCCCTAGCCCTTTTCAAGGTTGATAAAAATAACATAAGGAAGTATGCAATGATAAATGAAATAACTAAAATGAAATAGTATACCTGCTCTGGGACCCAAAGGGACCAAATTGTGGTGTAGGGTTTGTGTTTTTGCTGATTTGAAGTTGTTATAGTTACAACTTAGCCATGGATGAGATTTGTCTTCTCCTCTCTAATAACGTACAAAAATAAACAAATGTAAACAACAGGATGGGAATCTAGGCAATTTTAAGCATAATGAGGGCATTCTCTTAATTCTTCATGTCTATGTTTAGGGGGGAGGATATATTTATAGGTTTTCAGATTGGATTAATTAGGAAAGACTAATTAATCACGTTTTTCAAAGATAATGGGTGAATAGTATGTGAATAGTGTTGGAATAGTGCATGAATAGTACAAGCTCTTTGAACGTGGAGGGCTAGTGGATAAATGGCCACATTTTTTTATTTAATAGTGGAAGATAATGGGAGATTTGATCATAATATTTTATTTTGATAGTGGGGGATTGAGGACAAATCAAAATATTTAATTCTGATGGTGGGGGGTAGTGGAGAATAAATCAGAATATTTTATTCTTGCGGTGGAGGACATGAGGATAAATCAAAATATTTTATTTTGACAGTGGGGGGTAATGAGGACAAATAAGAATATTTTATTCTAATAGTGGGGGAATGAGGACAAAATTGAATTTTTATTCTAATAATAGGGGGTAACAAGGACAAATCAACATATTTTATTCTAATGGTGGGGGGAATGAGGAAAAATCAGAATATTTTATTCTGGGGATGGGGGACATAAGAAGAAATCAAAATATTTTATTCTAATGGTGGGGGAATGAGGAATTTTTTTTTTTATTATTCTAATGGTGGTGGGTAGTGGATGATTGATGTGGCGTGTGATGTGGAAGATTATGTGGAGGATTTAATTAAGTATTAATGGAGGTTAATCAATTGATACATCGATTAATCATTTATGATTTTTTATGGGAATTTGATGGGGTGAGAAATTAGTTAATTAATGTGGTGACAAAATCAAGTGTCTACAACAAGAAAGTAAACATAAATAAGATGTGCATAGAACAAGACGCACTATTCTATACAAATCATATGTATTAGTATCAAATCCTAGTAGAGTCATATCATAATGTAAGCCATGAACATGAATGAGCTATGCAAAATAATATAGAAAGATATAACCTTATATAGTGTGATTTGAACAAAATTATGCCTTTATTAAGGCAAGACCACAAGGAAAAGGGTAAGTCCAACATCTAAAAGACGTACATGATCTCTTATGTTTGACATCAAGCTCACATACCACATGGACATATATGTGCTTGGAAAATATAATATGATATCTACCAAATCATGTGATAAATAACATATGTAAAGTATAAAACTAGTAACTCAAGTCATGATTAGGTCCTTAATTTTAATTTTGTCTGAATATTTTGAATATTTTCTTAGAATATTTTTGTAGGGTTTCAAATCAATTATTAGATCAATTTGAGGGGGAAAACCAGAAGGTTTTCTTATGTTATAATGTTGAAGGGTGACACGCATGGGATGAAAAGTGCTAGATGTGGGTGTGTGGGAATCCAATATGAATTAAATTTTGTAGTGTAAGGATACCTATTCATAGGAGGGTATGAGAAATATACAATTCTAGGAGGATTATGCCTCGGTGGAGATTGTGTCATTGCAAGCTTCAACTGCAAGAACTGTTGATTTACTCGAGATTTTTTTTGTATAAGTCATGAAAAAAAAATTGAACTCTACTGTTCTTTTTGTTGTAGAGGTGGTGATGTAGGAGTGTCTACCACTTGATTAAGTACTAGAAAAGATAGATTTATCACAGGTCATATAACCTCTTTTGTACAAGGATTGTTGTTAGAAGGAGGAGTAGATAACATGGGTTGCAAATGGTATTCACATGAGATTCCCAAAACATCAATAACTTGGTTGCAACATATTTATGTGATGCATTTATGCACTTTAGATGAAACTACACAAAGTGTTTAAGGCTAAGGGCATCCTACCTATTAGAAATGTCTTATATATTTTCATGAGTTACCCCATTTCAGACTATACAGCCATGGATTAAGTAAAATATGACACTCGTATAGGTGGTTTAACTTATGTCATAATATGATTGGTTAGATAACTTGCGATTATGATGAACTGTTATGGTATGTATTCTTGGCCCATTATTTTGGTACTCGTTGTATTGTAATAGCATTGCAATGGTTACCTATTGATGTGCTTACATATATTTGGACATGTAGTAGGATAGAGTAGAACTAGGAAGTACATTATTGTATGGTAAAACATTTGATTTAATATAATAATAAAGAGAAGATTGTCCTGGGTTTTATTCCCGAAAGGGTTTTCCGAAGACAGATCTTGTGTATTGTGTTATCTTGTGTGTGCCATTTTCTCTTTTTGTTCTATCTTACATATTTTATTAATTACTTATTCTCTCGTATTTATTTATTCGATCAAATTCTATTCACTAAAAACATGTCACATATCCTTGTACTTTGAATGATCAAAAATGGTGTGGCCAAAGTAGTTGATTTGACTCGAAGTGGTGACATGATATTTTCCAATACATAAATGTTAGGGTAAACATAGTTTACTATAGTTAATTTTGACATTTACTATGGTAGTCTGATATTATTACATGGTTATGAGTGCATAACCATTTGTATTATTTTATTATTCATGTAGGTTGCTTTGTTACATAGTTGTAACAAATATATTTGTTTGTATTTAATTTGGTTATGCTTCCTGGATGTATTTTGGAAGTTATTATGTTTATTGTTGTACCTGTGCAACATCTCGTTTGTCTACACATGGTTGTCCAATATCTATAAATATTGCAGCCCTCATATTGTAATCTAATTTTCTTGAATATCAATAATATTGTCAGGCTTCTGTCCACGTTCTTAAATTACATTTGGTACAAGAGTAGGAGACCCTATAGGTTGGAGAGAGGTTGTAGAGGTAGGAAAATTTTTGGAGAAAAATACTGCATCATAGGAGAGCTAGTTTTGCCTCCAGTAGCCCCAGATGCCCTGACCTCCCCACAACCTCCTATCATTTTCCAAGTTTTGGGAATGCAAATTTGTTTTTCAGTGGTGCCCCCTGCACTAGGTAAAAAATTTGCCTACTAGAGCCATTCTGAAATTCAAATATCATATCATATATATATATATATATATATCATTTTTTCCCCATTAGGGGTTTTTCCTCTAAATCTAAAGGACTGCTATAGTCTACAGATAAAATTATCTAGCAAACTGTACCAAATTTGGAGGTCACCTTGGTCAAAGTTGAAGCAAACTGCAGATCTCCTGAGCCTCGAAGCAATCTATACAGGGAGTTAGTTGCTTGTATTAGGGCCGACCTTCATTGTCTGAGTCTCCATTGGCAGGCCAGATCCTCCAGCTCCACACCGCTCACCGTCGATTTGGGAAAAGCACATTGTCCACGGGTGTAGATACTCCCTGCATTACAATAGAGTTGACCGAGCTCTGTGCATTAAGGAGTTTGCAAGGTAAGGATTACACTATCGTGTCAAATGTTCGTATTATTCCACCATTTGGATTCATCCTGCTAAGGAATTAATTTGCATCAGGCCCTACCCTACAAAGTCGATTCACAGAGTTGCATTGAAGCGGCCGAGTCGATCCTCCATCTAGCGAAGGTTGTGAGCAAAGTCTTAACATGTATTCATTCAACTAAGCCCCCGTCGAGTTCACTGTTGTATTGAGGAATTCAAACCAAGCAGCTCATCCTCCAGCGAGTTGGATTCTTCTATAATCTTTGGCCACCAAGCTACCCTGTTTGTTCATTAGAGTCATTTAATACTGTGTACTGCGGGCTTTATACCATCCAATGGCAAATGAACCTTCAAATGAGTCGGTGACCACCTGTCACAGCGAATGAACAAAGAATCTTTTGCATCAGTGTTGAAGTCGAGCCAAGATTGGAAGCATGTCCCTGCAACCTGAGTGGCTCCGAACGAAACTGCAACAAAGTAGTTGTGATTTTATCCACATCGATGGATCGATCAAAACTTCTGACTTGCACACAAACCCACAAATCGGGGCCAAATAAAAATTCATAGTGAATGCAAATACAAATCGTTGGAGATAAAAAAGCACATTAGCAGATATTAATATAGAAGATCTCAGATCCATGGTTTTCATGGAAGCTGCAAAACCCTAAATTCTCCTCGATACATCACAGCCATGTGGAGTCATCCAACAGGTGCCACGTCAACCTTTCAATACGAGGATTAGTCAATTCTGTTTCTGGTTTAAATAAAATAATTTGTATTTCATATGCATTATGCGCTATGACGTGTTGCTGGTGGCTAGTGGGACAACGGATTTGGGAGCTTTGAGGTCTAGGAGTCCAACCCCCACGCCATCTCAACATGCTTTTTAAAACATTTTGAAATTTAGCGGCAACTTTTAGCATCCAAAAGTGCCAAACTATAGTGGCAACAAGCCCCCTCTAAAACTACCTAGTCACAACTCAACAGGGACTACTAAACTTGGCGAGAGAAACCCTAAAAAAGGGTCAAAAAAACATTTTCTCCCACTTCACTTAGTTTAATTTCATTTTGATTAAGTTTTTTTTTCCAAAGGAGGGGTAGCTTCAAAAACTACAATTTTAGCTACTTTTGTTGTAGTTTTTTGCTCACTGAGACTTGCACGGAATGAGCTCCAAAGGCCACCTAGGGTCCTCAAAAAACAAAAAAAATGCCTGCCATTCAATTTTTCTACATTTTGGATGTAATATTGTAAAATTCTTATTGTATTCTTCAGTGTACATTGGATTAAATTGCAGGTTGTCATATTCAACCACAAACTTTTGTAACTATTAAAAATTGGCAAAGCATTGTAAACAAAACCAGTGAAATTTTTTGGTTCTGTAACACTCACGAGTTCTTTGGATCTCATTCGCAGCGTTCAGTATATACAATGCCTCTAAGAAGTGCTTACGAGGTAAAGCCGTCATGACTACAACTGCACTTAATGTCTAATATAGCTACAACAACGTTGTCTGGGTATCTACCCTTTAAATTGACGGGGAGAAATAAGGACATCATTACATACACTTTGAGCCCTCCCATCCGTATATGAATGAATGATTTGACAATGTAAATCTAGACACTGAAATTATCTGAGTATATAACGTAAAGTTAC
Organism: Taxus chinensis; assembly: GCA_019776745.2. Taxonomy (NCBI): domain Eukaryota; kingdom Viridiplantae; phylum Streptophyta; class Pinopsida; order Cupressales; family Taxaceae; genus Taxus; species Taxus chinensis. The sequence continues at coordinate 728,417,101 of CM034154.1, forward strand.
GAGCACGGGTATGAGGATATTTCTTTGAGCCGGTGTCAATAATCGCACAGACGCCCTTTCAGTACTTTCTTGGTACCATGTATCTAATTCTTTCACGTACGTTAACGCCTCTTTCACGTACTACCAAGTGTGTGTGTGTGTGTGTATATAGAAAGGATGAGCTTCTTCCATGTACCGATGGGTATATCTAGAAGGGCACGTATATAGAAAGGTTTGGTATATCAGACTGATGAGTATATAGATTGGGAGACCGTATACCTGGAGTGATAAGAGCCTTTCCCTTTGTCAATTGATTTTGGAAAATGGGCACCAATGCCCCCAAATTTTTCTTCCAGATTCACAAATTCTAAGAGGAGATAACTATGCAGCATGGAAGACAAATATCAAAACACAACTTAAGTTTAAAGAGATTTGGAATGTTGTGGATGGTTCTCTAACTAGATCAACAACTGATACAACCCAACAATGACAGATTGATAGATCCAATCAGAAGGCCAAGCTCAATCTTGTTTGTTGTGTCTAACGACATGCAACCCCACATTTGTGATGCAAAATCATCCAAAGAAGCGTGGGATAAATTGAGCACAATGTATGAGGCCAAGAACAAGAATACAATATCTAAATTTGTAGAGTCAGTTACACACACTGAAGTTCAAACAAAATGAGAAAATTGAAGCTTTTTTAGAAGAGTTGCAGAATTGAGGGCTTCACTTCTAGCCCATGGGAGAGGAGGTCATTGATGAATCTCTCGTTCCCATTGTTCTGAGAGCACTCCCTCCTTCATACCAAATTTTTGTAACGACACTCAACTTTTCAGATCATACAGTTAGCTTTGACAAGCTGGTAAATCTACTGCAACAAGAAGAAGTTATGTACAACAAAGATGATGAAGAGGAGAAGGCACTTTCTTCTCATCAGAAATGGAAAGGAAAAGGAAAAGGAAAATCTCATTCCTCTCAAAAGTCCCAAACACAACATCAACATGGGGACGAACAAAATAAGAATAAGAATAAATGTCCTATTTGCAAGAGAGGACATGATATAAAAGATTGTTGGTTTAATACCTATAAGAAAGGTTCATCAAGTCATTCTGGACCTTGAAAATCAACAATCTCACAAGGGACATTCTAACTACAATCAAGGGAAGAAAAAGGGGAACTCGTGAAGAAAACCCCATCAGCAAGGAAATATAGTTGAACAAGAAGAACATTCGGATAATGAAGACTTCTTGTACACTGCTCGATCAAGTGAACCTTCCACGTCATCTAGTGATGTCTGGTATGTTGATTTGGGAGCCACTTGACACATGACCGGCCACAGAGACTGGTTTACTTCAATGAGGGACACGCCTTTGAAAAATCATGTTTTGTTAGGTGATGATTCTTCTATACACAGTATAGGGGATTGGAAACATTTCTCTACCTCTTGGTTCGTGCAATTGTAGACTATCAGATGTACTATATGTCCCTGGGTTAACAAAAAATCTACTATCAGTTAGTCGACTTCTAGATCAAAATCTAAAAATTGACTTTGATAGTCATTTCGGCAAGAAAATGTGTTTAATTCGAGATAAATCACGAGGCTCAAAAATTGTTGCAAAAGCCTCTAATGTGGGACGCATGTTCCAACTTGATTTTTTCCACAGAGATGATCAGGAACTTGTGGCTAATAATTCTACCTCTGCACAGTTGTGGCATCAGAGACTTGGTCACATCATGTTTTAAATATCTCGAAACACTTTGCCAATACAACATGGTAAAAGGATTTCCATCTCTCCAGAAGGATACAGATAAGTTTCCTAACTGCCTAGCAGGAAAACAACACAGATCTTTCATTCTAGAAGAGTACTTATCGAGCTCATGGTAAGCTTGATCTGGTTCATACCGATCTTTGCGGTCTAATGCAATTGAGTCATTCCGGATTTCAGTACTTCATGCTTTGTGTTGATGACTATTCGAGAAAAATGTGGATATATTGTCTTCATAAGAAAAGTGATGTTTTTGAGACCTTCAAGAAGTTCAAAGTGGTTTTTGAGAATGACAATGGTCGTCACATCATATCTCTCCACTCAGATCAAGGGGGGGAATTCATGAGTAACAAGTTCAAAGTCTACCTACAAGCTCATGGGATTCATCGAAAAATGCCTCCTCCACACACACTGCAACAGAATGGTATTGTTGAGAGAAGAAATCATACTATTATGGAAATGGTGCATTGCATGATCGATGATTCTAAAATGACGAGGACATTTTTGATAGAAGCAACAAAGATAGTTGTATATTTTTTGAACAGAGTGCCCACAGTTGCTCTTGATGGAGTAATGCCATATGAAGCATGGTCGAAGCAAAAACCATCTGTTACACACCTCAGAGTATTCAAGTGTAAAGCAAGTATGCACATACCCAAGCAAAACATAACGAAGTTGGATATGAAATCGCAAAAACTCATCTTCGTTGGCTACAGTGAAGAGACTCTTCAGTACATATTGATGGATCCAATGACCAAGAAATTCTACACTAGAAAAGATGTTGAGTTTTTGAGAAGAAGGAAGTAGAGACTCCTCCTCTAAACTCACCTGATGTAGATTTTTCACCTGTTGTAAAAACATAAGTTGATGTTCCCACAGATGATGACAGTGATGATGGGGATGATGGTGATGATCAGATAAAACCATGACCCATGGGAGTAGTACAACGTATGGCCAAGTTGTATACTAACATGATACAAGATGCAAAATTGGATGCTCCACTAGACCAAGGAATCGCAGTAAAGCACGAGAAGAATTAAACTTTGCTTTGATGAGCAGAGTTGTTGAATCTGTTGAACAATCTACTATCCAAAAATCCCTATAGTCAAAATCTTGGAAAGATTCCATGGATGTTGAATATAAATTAGTGATGAAAAACAACACTTGGTAGCTTATTGATCTTACACTAAGGAAGAAACCCATTGGTTGTAGATGGATATTCAAAACAAAGTACAAAGCAGATGGGACCATAGACAAGTATAAAGCAAGACTGGTAGCAAAGCGGTATGCACAAAATGAAGGCATAGACTATGAGGAGACATTTTCTCCCACGGCTAAGATCAAAATGATTAGGACGATGTTTTCTCTAGCTATATAGTTTGGTTGGAAAGTCCATCAGATGGACGTGAAAAGTGCCTTTCTTAACAAATATCTACAAGAGGAAGTCTATATGACTCAACCTGAGGGATATGTTGTACCTAGAGAAGAAATAAAGGTATACAGACTCAGGAAATCTTTGTATGGCCTTAAACAGACACCCCGGGCTTGGTACATCAAAATAGATGAGCATCTCGTACAACATGGATTTGTCAAAAATCCATACGATCCCAATCTCTACCTCAAAAATCAAGGGGGGGGATTTTGATTGTTGTTATTTATGTCGACGATCTAGTCATCACTGGCAGTTCAGTGAAGATGATCGATGCAACGAAGAAAGATCTTAATCGATCATTCAACATGAAAGATCTTGGGATAATGCACTATTGTCTTGGATTGTAAGTATGGCAGAAAGAGAATCACATCTTTCTTTCTCAGTTAAAATATACCAAGACAACGCTCAAGAAATTCAGGATGATGGATTGCACACCTATTGTTACACCTATGGAGAACAAATTGCAATTATCTCGTTCAGATCCATCTCCTTTGGTAAATGCGACTCTTTATCGACGGTTGATTGGGGAGTCTCATTTACTTGACCTAAACTAGACCAAATATCAACTTTGTAGTGAGCTATTTATCCATATTCATGTAGGAACCCAAAGTTTTTCATTGGAAGGTAGCAAGGTGGATCTTGAGATATCTCAAGGGTACAATAGATCTTGGTTTAGAGTACAATAAGAACGACAACTTCTTCTTGAGTGGATATTCAAATTCAGACACATCTTGCATACTTGGTACATTCTATATCTAGCCCACTATCATATTGGAACTTGCATAAGGGAAACCTAAGGCATCATTACACACACAAGCACAAAGAACTACATGGACTTTGAGATGTAGCGCAATGCTCAGTAGTAAGTTTACTCTTCGAGTGATATAATTCTTCACCGAGAACTCCTCGTGCTATGATTATTTACTAATGCACAGCCTTTAGTTTGGTGGATGTAATCTGGAAGCAAAACAACAACCGAACACAAGAATACCATTGACTATGATAAGACAGAATGACGACAAATCTGAAATATCAAAATAAATTATAATATTAACATGAAACTGTTACAATCTCACCCATGAGATACTTCAACAAGACTATGGGAGAAACTTTACAATTACACCTCTTGATGGCTTCTTCAACACACCTTTAACTGATGGCTTCCTTCGCACACTTCCTACAATATTTCTCACTACTTCTTTCTATGCTAAATGAGGGGGGTGGCCTCTCTATTTATAGAACTTCCAGGCTTATCCATCCTATCTCTAAGATAGGATAAGAAATCCACTCTGACGAATCATATTCCATACCTTAACTCTTATCTGTACATGTAAGCTTATCTGTTAAGATAAGATAAACCTTATCATTTTACATGGGTTCCACATTTTTAGACTTTTTACAAATAAAATACACAAAATATTTATGACCTCACTCCTTGTCCTTATTACCAATATAATATTTCTAATTCCTAATCATGTAGACCCTACTTCTCTAATTACCCAAACTTTGACATTTTAACATTACCGGACCACTTACGACAAATATTTACTTTTTACAACATTCCTATTGTACTTTGACTGTTACCGTACTCCACATTATTGGCGGCACCGTACTGACGGCGCCGTTATCTTCTATCGGACACTACTACTAATTACACTTAACAACATCCTATTCCTAATACATACATTAATGAAATAGAAATTATGGAGGAAAATTTTAGTGTCGACATCTTCCCCCTTCCTAGCTTCTACTCCGTCCTCGGAGTAGACTATTCTGGTGCTTGGAAAATCTTCAACTTGTCGTGGTTGACCCATTTCGTAATGGGAGTGCCATCCAATTCCTCCAGTCGGTACGTACCATTTTCATGCACAGCTGCTATTTTGTAGGGCCCCATCCATTTTGGAAGAAATTTTCTCTGTCTTCTTTTTTTGTATCTGGAATCATATACTAGGACCAAGTCATTCACATGAAATGGAGACCATCGGATCTTTTGATCAAAGTATTCCTTCTGCTTCATTTTCTTCTTATGGCTTGTATCCTTTGCTATTTCCCTCATTTCCTCTAGCAAATGAAGATGTACCAACCTTTCTTTTACTGAATCACTTTCATCCATCCTTTCATTTTTCATAACTCTCACAGTGGGAATATCAAACTCAATAGGAAGAACTGGATCAATGCCATAGGCCAACTGAAATGGGGAGTATCCTGTTGCTGACTTTGATGTTGCCCTATATGCCCACAATGCTGCATGAATCCTTTTATCCCATTTATGTACCTGCAAGGCTGCATCTTTTGCTAGAATTTGACACAGCACAAAATTTGTTCGTTCCACCTGTCCATTTGTGCTTGGCTTGTATGTTGTTGCCTTCCTGTGCTTGATAGAAAACTTATTGACTAGGGCTTCTACCACCTCATTAATGAAGTGGCTTCCTTGATCTGTTACAATTTCTAATGGACAACCAAATCTGGTGACAATGCGTTCATATATGAACCTTGCCACTTCATCCATGGAAGCTGTTTTCAATGGCCTAGCTTCAACCCACTTGGTTAAATAATCTGTGGCAACTACAATATACTTATTTTGACGTGATGTAGTTGGAAGTGGACCTACAATGTCTATTCCCCATTTTTCAAAGGGACCAAGGGGAAGAATAGGACATAATGGAGCTGATGAAGTCTTACGGTTACCATGTGTTTGACAAATATCACATGTCTTACAATAATTATAACAATCTTTAAAAAGAGTGGGCCAGTGATAACCTGCATCCAAGATCCTTCTTGCTGTAAGTTGTCCAGAGAAGTGCCCTCCACATGTACCATTGTGGAATTCTTCTAGCAGCTCCTTTCCTTGATCACGTCCAACTGCCCTCTTGTACTGTCCATCAGGTCCTATTCGAAATAATGCTCCATGCAGAATAGAATATGGACGACTGGCTTGAGTAATCTTTCTCTTAGTCTTTGCATTGGCACCATCAGGAAACTTGAATTCATTCAGATAATTCCAAATATCTATGTATTCACTAGGGATTGTGTCAAGGGAGAACAATGCTGCATCGGGAAAATCATCATCATCACAAGATGATCCTAACCCATCATAGGCTCGAGAGAGTGCATCTGCATTGACATGCTTCTTTCCTGGCCTATCTATAATATCAAATTCAAATTCTTGTAGCAAAATTATCCATCTTGCTATCCTCCCTGATGGGTTAGGCTTATTGACAATATATTTCAGAGCCTGATGATCCGTTACAACTATAAATTTCTGCCCTAGCAAGTAATTTCTAAACTTCTTTACAGCAAAAATGATAGCCAGAGCCTCTTTTTCAGTTACAGTATAGTTTACCTCAGCACTGCTCATTTGTCTGCTCCCAAAGTAAATTGGATGTTCATTCCCATTTTCATCCTTTTGGCTCAAAGTACTACCTAGTGCTGCATCTGAGGCATCAGTGTACACAATGAATGGCTTGCTCCAATCTGGATTCTTCAAAACAGGTGAAGACACCAGGGCTTCCTTCAGTTGTCCAAAAGCTTCATGCGCCTTGTTTCCTGGTTCATAAGCAACATCCTTCTTCAAGAACTGGGTTAGTGGCTGTGCAATCTTTGAGAAATTCTTGATGAACCTTCTATAGTAACCCACATGGCCTAAAAATGATCTCAATTTACTTCTATTTATAGGAAATGGTAAATCTTTGATTTTTGAAACTTTATCAGGATCAGTACCAATACCATCTCTGGATACAACATGCCCTAACAAAACGCCTTTAGAACATCCAAAGACACACTTTGTAGGGTTTAGTGAGGCTTGTGCTTCATCTAACCTTTGAAATGTTGTCTCCATCTGGTGCAGGTGGTCCAACTTGCTCCCATAGATGCAAAAATCATCCAGAAATACTCTGATGAAGGTCCCAATGTAGGGTTCGAACACCCTATTCATCAAACGCTGGAATGTTGCTGGAGCATTACACAACCCAAAAGGCATAACTCTATAAGCAAACGTTCCCCAAGGAGTGGTGAACGTGGTCTTCAGCTGATCTTTCTCCGCTATACGAACTTGGTTGTAGCCGCTATATCCATCAGCAAAACTATAGCACTCCTGGCCAGCTACTTCGTCCAAGATCTGATCTGAAAATGGAAGAGGGTAATGATCCTTCTTTGTTGCCTTATTGAGCTTCCTGTAATCAACACAAATGCGTAGCTTCCCATTCTTTTTTATTGAGATCACAATGGGAGAAACCCATTCTGAATTCTCCACAGCAAATATGAATCCTGCATCAAGCAACTTATCTATTTCTTCTTTTACAGTCTTGGAAAAATTAGGATTCATTCTATATGGCATTTGCTTTATAGGCTTAGCACCATCTACCAGCTCAATACAATGTTCTACCCAACTTACTTGACGGAGTTCCTTGTAATCAAAAGTGAATAGGTGTATGTACCTTCGAAAGAGCTGGAGGTAGGATTCCTTCTCACTCTCCATCACAGCATCACCAATCTTTATTTGTTGGAGACGATCATCAACTTCTTCTTCAGATAATTTTATGGGGTCATGAGTTTGTGTGACTGGCAGGATATCCATGACTGAAACATCCACCTCGCTTTCTTCATCTTCAGTGTCCACTTCACTGGTACTAGAGTAATCAGAGGATGTCCAATCATCAGTTTCATCACTTGAATCCACAGGTTCTACTTTATGATGTCGAGGGATCACGTTTATCTTCACCCTCTCTCTACCACGTCCAAGTGTCATGAAACCTTCATTCCAGTAGTTTCTTGCATGAACTCTCCTTAGCCATGGTCTTCCCAGCAGCATTGGGTACGCAACAGTACCATTTTTCATCACCTGAAAGTCTACCACACATACAACACCCATAACAGATATTGCCACATTTGAAATTACACCTTCTGGTTTAGTTTTTCCCTTATTTAATGACCTTAACATAAGTGTTGAAGGGCGATCAATTTTTAAACCCCAACATATTCATTACAGACTCGGTCATTACATTAACTGCAGCACCTCCATCAACTAAGACATCATGAATTGAAATACCATTACATAATACCTCAGCTTGTGGAGCATAGGGATCTGCCTCTGCCTCCAAAACAGGGACCTCAACCTCCTTCCTTCTTCGAGCATTGAGTCCACCTCGCAACTCCCGCCTCTTCTCAGAAGACATAGCCAAGAGTTGACCATATGTAATATTTGCAGGCCTTTTGGACAGATCTTCCAAGATGGAGTATGGTCCTTGCCCCTGTGAAATCAGAAAATCCTGCACACCCAACTTTCTTCTCCTATGTTTCTTACTAGTTTCTTCTTTCATCTTCTTAGGATCATTTCCATCTTGATTATCTTTCTCTTTCTTTCTTTTTGTTACAAACACATCTACTTCATTATTTCTACTCTTATCTACTACATCAAAAGAATTCACAGGTGCTTTTCCTTTATCATTATCTCCCTTACCAGATGTAGAAGCTCTATCTGGACAATTATACTTATAATGACCCTTTTTATAACAACCATAACAAACAACTTCAGAAATATTTCTCTTTGGACCTCTATCTCCTCCCTGAGAACTAAATTCCTTTCCTTGAAGAAGATTAATAGTTAACTGACCCATCTTTTTGAGCAGATCTTCATACTCAGTAGATGTATTAGGAGAAATATTTGTGCTCACCGGGAGTGGTTGTGGATTCAGGACCAAAGGTGCTGGTGTAGGCTCTACTTTAGCAACAATTTCTTTGGGCTCCTCTTCCATGCTTTCTTCTTGCCTTCTTGCAATCTCCTTTGCTTGTTCAATGGTAGCTGGGCGGTCATACTTCACTCGTTGTCTGATCTCTGGCTTCATCCCAAGAATGAAGTGCTTACAGAGGAGATTATCCACGCCATTCATCAACCCATCCGCTAGTCCTTCCTTCCGGATCTGGGCATCGAGCTTCCTCCTTAGCTCTAGAACACGAGCATGATAATCCCTTATCTTCTCCTTCTCTCCTTGGGATAGCTTTGTGATCTCGATCATGAGATCTGCATATTTCTGTTGTTCACCAAATTCTTCAAGAAAACTTTCGGTTAATAAATCCCATGAATTTTTCACATTATCACCTAGTGTTTCAAACCACCTAAGTGCTGAACCATCCAAAAAAGTAGGAAAAAATTCAGTCCATTGTTCCCTTCTTATGAGGCCATTACAAATACAAGATCGTTTAAACTCTTGAATGAAAGAAGAAGCATCTTCATTAGATTGAGCTGAAAAAACAGGAATCTTTCCCATTTTCAAAAGTAACCACCGTGAAATACCAACCCACAAGTACAATTAACAAGACTTATGTGCACAAATAATTGGAATCACTATACTAGAAAGTGACTTTACACCTTTCTATAGTAAAATAGAAATGACCACGGTAAACTATGGTAAAACTTGACTTACTACGGTAAAAACTGACTTTACTGTGGTAAACACTATTCACGGTAAAAAGTGAAGTTACTGCGGTAAATACTATTCACGGTAAAAAGTGACTTTACTGCGGTAATTACTATTCCCAGCAAAAAGGACTTTACCAGGGTAACTACTATTCATGGCAAAAATGACTTTAACATGGTAACTACTATTCACGGTAAAAATGACTTTACCATGGTAACTACTATGCACAGTAAAAACAAGGTTACCCTCCAATTAATTTTTGCCTAAGTGGGAATATCTCTCCAGAAAATCCACCAACGAGGAATGGTCCCGGCAACGGAACCAAAATGTCATCACCAATCCGGCACTATGATAATTCTTCACCGGGAACTCCTCGTGCTATGATTATTTACTAATGCACAGCCTTTAGTTTGGTGGATGTAATCTGGAAGCAAAACAACAACCGAACACAAGAATACCATTGACTATGATAAGACAGAATGACGACAAATCTGAAATATCAAAATAAATTATAATATTAACATGAAACTGTTACAATCTCACCCATGAGATACTTCAACAAGACTATGGGAGAAACTTTACAATTACACCTCTTGATGGCTTCTTCAACACACCTTTAACTGATGGCTTCCTTCGCACACTTCCTACAATATTTCTCACTACTTCTTTCTATGCTAAATGAGGGGGGTGGCCTCTCTATTTATAGAACTTCCAGGCTTATCCATCCTATCTCTAAGATAGGATAAGAAATCCACTCTGACGAATCATATTCCATACCTTAACTCTTATCTGTACATGTAAGCTTATCTGTTAAGATAAGATAAACCTTATCATTTTACATGGGTTCCACATTTTTAGACTTTTTACAAATAAAATACACAAAATATTTATGACCTCACTCCTTGTCCTTATTACCAATATAATATTTCTAATTCCTAATCATGTAGACCCTACTTCTCTAATTACCCAAACTTTGACATTTTAACATTACCGGACCACTTACGACAAATATTTACTTTTTACAACATTCCTATTGTACTTTGACTGTTACCGTACTCCACATTATTGGCGGCACCGTACTGACGGCGCCGTTATCTTCTATCGGACACTACTACTAATTACAAATAGAAATTTTGGAGGAAAATTTTAGTGTCGACAGAACCCTCATCGATCCTTGATGACACTATTCCCAGCCAAATCCAATAGATACTCAGTCCAGATCACTCCCATGTCACGCAAAATCAACTAAGTCATCTTCCTCCCTCATTTGCTTAGGGTTTTATATCTTTGAATGCTTTTTGCTTTGTCTTATTACAATATAATATCATCTGTATATCATTATTTATAGTAATGTTACTCTAAAATTAAGGTTTAATTTAATTTAGATTAAATCATTTGGTGAAACCAAACTCAAAATCGACCACATAGATCCTTATTCGCACTCTAGATCTTAGTATTGCATATTACCTCCATCTTTCATGTCACCCTAGATACCCTTGCATCCATCCATTTTCACCACACATGAGTGTCTCTCTCACCAATTTCTTGAAGGCTAATCCTGAATGTGCGTGAAAAATACAATTCTTTCTGTCTAACACTTACATTCATCCTAAAACTTCTCCCGAATATGTTTATCATAGATTCATTATGACATTATATTTTAACCAATATCATATTACCTTTAAAACTATTGAAATTTCTTCTCAATTTGTTTTAGGTAACGATCCCCCTTTATATTCACATTCACATCCACAATATGGTGGTTAAACGAGCTTTAGTTGATAACGTATCTAGTCTTAACATTTGTAATCTAACATTCCTTCAGCAAATTGGCCTTTCCGAAGCATCCTTAACTCCCTCATCTATTTGTATTCGTAGCTTTGATAATATTCCTAAAAGGGTCTTAGGTACAATCACACTTCCCATTACTATTGGCTCCATGCACTGTTTCCCTTGTCCTATTCCATGTAATGCCTAATAATATTAATTATAATATTCTTCTCAGACGGGCTTGGATCCATGTCATACATGTGGTCCCTTAAACCCTTCATGCGTGTATTAAATTCCTATACCATGGTGTGGTCTATGAGGCCTTAATAGATCTCCTCCCCATTTTCCTTTTGCAACACTATTGATCATTCACCTAAAACCCCTACTTATGCCACATATCCTCCTAATTTCACAAATTATGGTCCTGGGTATTAGTATATGCTTCGTTATGGTTTCACTGAGCACTGGATTAGGAAAAAATGGAAAGGGAGTCACAAAGCCTCCTTTATATTCCCACACAATCCACCAAACTCGGCATTGGTTCATATCTCCCTCACTTGCTCTCCTTTTATTCCTGCCACATATTCTCTTGAGGTTTACACTACTTCACTATACCCTGAGCCTATTGGTGTTTCTTGTTTCTCCTACTTGGCCTTAATTGGATACATTCCTTACTAATGATGCTTTATTCAAATACATGGGAACTTACGACTGTTTCTCCCCTTACCATCACTAAAAATATTTTCCATCTGTTCTCAATGTTATCAACTTACCTTGGAAAATTTGATTCCATCTTAACACAATACTAATACTTCTGACCCATTTCAACATCCGACACCATGACATGGTATCTCTCGCATCAAATATATATCTCCATCTCTAGCACACTTGGGGGCATCAAAATCCCCCCACCCATAGTCACACATTCTAAAACAATAGTTGCCTATCCATACTACTCATATTCACATACACATCTATACCTTGCTTTTGCTTTACAATTCACATCATTTTTCTATCAACACATTTTCTTATCTACACTATGAGCACACCTTATGCTACATCCATTTATGTCTCCTATGCCACTCCATATACGCTTTTCTCCTCATGCTTATTTATGGATCTCGTTATTCATGATACACATACTATACATACTTTAGCTATTCTTGCTCATAATGATCACATACACAATTAGCTCATGATATACCACTTGGGAGGCATTCCCCTATCCTCTACACAATTTTGTACTCATACTCTATTGTTCAATTTCACACTTCACAATGCTTCTTAAATGTTTTCTATCATCTACTCTCAATGACAAACTTTTCATTCTCATGACATACTCTAGTGCTACAGGTTCATACATGACTATTGAGGGCATTATTAATGAACCTCACTCACACACTTGGCTACTCTCTCTCACTCCACATCATGACATATTTCTCCCACCAAATTGTTGGTTCCATACTTCTTCTTGTCTATGAAGAATTAGTGCTACAGTTCATACACTTTACTACTGAGGGAATACTTCATCGATTTGTGCTTCACTTATGATAAATATTTCTTTCTATGCATTCATGACTATCTTTAAAGAATCACATACAATATCTTCATTACCTGATGACACACTCTAGTTCTATGGTTCATACTTGACTGTTGAGGGTGCAATTCCTCCATGAACCTCACTTGTCACATCCTCGCTTGGATACTCTCTCTCTCGCTCTGTGCTTCATGACTATCTTTTTCTAGCATTACCACATCCTTGGTTCACATACTTTATCTTCATTACCCTGATGACGTGCACACTCTTGTTCTATGGTTCATTCTTGAATGTTGAGGGTGCAATTCCTCCATGAACCTCACATCACTGTACGCCTTCTTATGCTCTCACTTCTGTGCTTCATGAATATCTTTCTGAGCATCTACCACATCTCTAATTACATACTTTACCTTCATTTCCCGATGGCCACACTCTTGTTCTATGGTTCATTGCTTGACTGTTAAGGGATCACATTCCTAATGAACCCCAACACACACACATCCACTAGGGTAGACAATGCAGCTCCTCATCATCTACACATTTTACATATCGCAGCACACCATCACATTTCACACAAATCATTTACATATCTTGGTTACATTTACTCTTGATAACTTATACTATTTACATGTTGCACTTTGTCTTACTATGTTAGCTGGATACTTAGTATGTCATTATCTTTTTCTATACACACATGCATGTTCACTTGGTCTCTTGAGGTGAATGCAAGATATCTTACAGATTCTTACATGATGCATGATGCTCGACACTTCTCTTTACCAGTCCCGTCAAGGCTCCTGGGGGAATCTACCTTTACTACTTCTCTACTCCACATCATTAGGTCCTATTGTTACAATCATTTACTACTTCTTGTCACTAGCACTTACTTTTCACTGATATATACATGCTTTGACATACTTATTTATCTTTATAACATGCTAACAGGTGCTTCATGTGTAGCATTTTCCTTGCAGGACTATATATAACCATGGTTATCTGATACTTCTTGTTATTGTTATGTTTACTATTGTTTGTGGGCTATGTCTTATGTCTGCTATGATCATTGTATTTTGCTTATGGCCGCTTTGGCCCTGATTGTCTTGTGACATTGTGAACGATGTCCCATGTATGAAACCCAATTTTCTGGTCCCTCTTATCTTCATAGTTTCTTGTTAAATTGTCTTCTATTGCATACTAGCTCTTTTACACTAACACTTGTTTACTAGTCCATCTTGTTTGCATGTGCTTTGGTTTCTACCATGCACATCCCCTACCCCCTACAAGATATCTACTCACATATATGCATATTAGTATTTAGTCCTCTAATTTGGGGCACATCCTCCTACATTTGTCACATGCACCCCAATGAGGGGGGTCATATATTGGGTGAATAAATCACCCTTACAACAACAGAGCTACAGATATATAGACAACACAATACAAAATTGATAACAAACACAATCACATAATGGACCAATAATCTAACTTGGGTCACAAGCACAACATTAGACATGCTAGCACCTAGATAGCAGACAAGAGCGGTTGGTGCTTGTGTCCCACTTACAGTGATCTTGTGTCCTGAGGGAAAAAACATACACTTTCTCAGTTTAGCACAATTTTTAGCAGGTTTCCAATAGTTCGACAACATCATGACACTTCAATCTCCAGTTATAGAATTCAGACAATTAGTTTCAATTCAATTCAGTTTACATGGTTACAATTGGTTACAAATCAGGGACGTGCCATATGACAGTGGCACTTATTTGAGAAGTGTCATGGATGGAGAGAAAAATAGACCTCTCTCCCCAACACTCTTCTCTTGGCATGAGATCACCCAAAAAAGTCACCCTTGGCGTGAGATTGCCCAAAAAACTTTTCCTTGGAATGAGATGGCCCAAAAAACTTGTTCTTGGAGTGAGATCACCCAAAAAACTCATTTTTGGCATGAGATCACCCAAAAAACTTGTCTCACCAAAAAACTTCTTGGCGTGAGATCACCCTTTGGCAACAAAATCAAACCAACAACATCTCCAAGGCAAATCATGACAATTTTCTATCCTTTATTCTCTATATACATCAGGTGCACTATTTCCTTAAATCCTTTTACACACTTTTCACTTACTTATACATACGTTACTCAATTTTTCACATATGAGACTTTAACTACTCTTTTTCTCTTTTTTTGCAAGACCATATCCTACGTAACAAGAAGTAGCTCACATCTACAAGCACAAGCTCCAACAACATGCTACTACGCATACACTTCACCCTATGGTCTACCTCCCTTTCCTATTTGTCAAGCTTCACATTCATGATCACTTCAAGCTACTTGTCCACTCGGCACGCTATCGGCTACAGTCTTCTCTACATGATTACAAGGTATGCATCTTCTATCTACTTTATGTATCGAGTATTCACTCAACAACATAAAGTGGGGGAAATGTAGACACAAAATATATGCACTTGGGTACATTTCTAGGTCTTAAAGCATACTAATGTATACATGATTCCTAAGTAAGAAAACTAGTAGTTTACAACTCTTTTTGGCTCTTTGATTGCTTTATCTCATGTACTTTACTAGTCTTACACATCTTATAACTCTGTGGCACTTGATTGATTTATCTTTTATGGCCTCGGACACCAGAGCCCAGTTAGGACAGAAGTTCCTAGGCACCCCTGTCCCTCCAGGGTGCTCCTACCCTTCTTTATCATCTTATTATTACTCTTTTGGGTCTCTTTTACTTCTTGATCACCTTTTAAAACTTTAGGTTGACCTTTAGTTGTCAATTACAAAATTCAAACAAGGGAATCATACACACACACACACACACACACACACACACACACACACACACACACACTTAGTTATCTCTCTCATATAAGGGGCCAAACATCATAAGCATTATATATCACCACCTAAGGTTACACAAAGGCACAAGAGAATTACAAGGACACATCTAGCACTTTCATACAAGGGAGAAGGGCTGCATTATTTTGCATACATGACATAGGATGGGAGTTTATTTTATTCCATCACATACATCTTGCATACTTGGTACATTCTAGATCTAGCCCACTATCATTTTACAACTTGCACAAGGGAAACCTAGGGCATCATTACACACACAAACACATAGAACTACATGGAGTCTGAGATATAGTGTAGTGCTCGATGGTAAGTTCATTTTTTAGGTGAATGTGGAGGTCAGTCTGACTCTGCATCCTGCATATTTTTTTATTAGATTTGATGTGGTTTGTGGACATGTGCATGTAGTTATTTGTTGTGTAGGTTATAGGTATGAATGAAAATTTAATAACGTAACTAGAGTGATAGAAGAATATCAACAATGAAGCTCCTCAAGCCCAGAAAAGATTAGAACATGAGCATCGGAGCGGACACAAGCGCCCATTCTAGTCACTAGTGCCCTAATGCTCTTGTGTTTCACGTGGGCACTTATGTCCCTGACATTTCTAGGGTTCTGAACCCTCATTAAGTCTTGACGACATTGTTCCTAGCCAAATCCAACAGATACTTAATTCCAGATCACTCCTAGGTTGCGTAAAATCAACTAAGTCATCTTCCTCCCTCATTTTCTTAGGGTTTTATATATTTGAATGATTTTTGCTTGTCCATTACTATATATTATCATCTATATATCATTAGTCACAGTAAGTTACTATGAAATTAAGGTTTAATTCAATTTAAATTAAATCAGGAAGCAATTCTAGTGGGACAACTTCCAGGACTCATAAATTCTACACTGTAGCTCTGATTACTCCGTCCAAAATGTGTAATAAAGATTGGAATGCATTGAATATGGTAAAGGGGTGCTGAAATTTGGTTAGCAAAGCTTGAGCCCTGAAATATGCTTCTAAAGGCCTGAAAATGAAATTTTTGTAGTGTTGTCTAAAAATGTAATTTCATGGAATGTTTGCATATGTAATTCATGGAACGTGAATCACCTCATCTCCCTTGATATTGGTGGCCTTCCACATTCTTCTATATGTATCTTCATATTTTTATATTTAGGTATATAATTATTTGTAACCCATAATGGAAGGAAACACATCTCCTTGCAAAGATAACTATTGTAATTCATGGAAGGTGAATCACCTCATCTCCCTCGATATTGGTGACCTTCCACATTCTTCTAGATGTATCTTCATATTTATATAATTAGGTATATAATTATATCTAACCCAAAATGGAAGGACACACATCTCCTTACAAAGATAACTATTGTAATCACAATATTTTGAATAATATACATCTCTTTTCAGAGATAGATTTACTATTTACATCTGGCACAATTGTTATTTTTTCCTTTGATTCCAAAACCCATGTTTTTTGGATCAATTACCTATAGAGTTTGAGCTCCCATCACTCTGTATATCCCTCAAATAATTGATCAATGAAGACGAATATAGAAAAAATCGTCATGCTAAACTTCACCTCTTGGATGAAAAGAGGCTTAATGATTTGGATCATTTGAAAGTGTATTAGAATTAACTTCACCATGGCTACAAAAATAGATAAAACCTAGAAAATTTGGAATTGACGACCTTCTACTAAAGGAGAATTAGAAAAAGACAACAAAAGATTGGGACAAGCAAGGATATTTTAAACCTAATTTGTTAGGTCCTTATGTTATCACTGTAAAATATGGATCTGGTGCATACAAGCTATCCACAGAAGATGGCCAAGAGATTAAAAATCCCATGAATGTGGTTCATCTGAAGAGATTTTATTCTTGAATCATCCATGACTACCCATTGTGTTGTTGTCATTTTGGCACAACCACTTGTATCGCTCCTTCATCCTATTCCTCTTACCATATCATCCCAAACCACTTTCCGTCTCTTGCTCCTTATAGTTACGATGTTTACCATTTGTTATACTTTTCGTATTCACTCATATCCATTTTCTTTCATCCCTTGGTCTCATAGAGCTCTTGTGTTCTTATGGATGCTCGGATGGCTCCTGTATCACCTAGAGTATCTCATTAGATACTAAACATTCAAAAAACACAAAACCCCAAAACATTCAAAAAACACAAAATCCCAAAACATTCAAAATATTTCAAAAAAAAACTGCAAAATTTTCCAAAATTGCCAAAAACATATAAAAATTAGTCAAAAATCTACCCAAAAAATAATAATAAATCACTATCAAAATTATCCAAAAATAGAAAACATTTGTAACAAACTAAAAATCCTAAAGCTCGACACATTGTTCTTATCCTAGTCAGTTCCAATATCTATCAATAAAAACAAACTAACCTAAATCCCTTGCATGTATGGGCATTGACCCAATCAATCCCAAATCATCTTACCCCTAGCATACATCCTTCCTAGGGGGAAACCAAATCAATCAATCTACATTGTGGAACACACTAGGGACATAATTAAGTGTCTTTATAATAGTTGTGTTTCATTGTTACTTTTTTTAGTTAGTTGTTTGACTAATTACAAGTTTATTGTTTGTCATTTTGGTTATTTTATAGCTATGGTGTGGCCATCTATTGTGTATATTGGGTTTGTTTTTACCTTTCTTAGTTATTTTTTGAAACAATTACAAGTTTATTAATTGTCATCTTGGTTAATTTATAGACATGGTGTGACCATCTACTATGTATATTGGGTTTGTTTCTACCTTTCTTAGTTAGTTGTTTGAATAATTACAAGTTTATTGTGTGTCATATTACTTAATTTATAGCCATGGTGCAACCATATACTATGTATATTGGGTTTGTTTTTACTTTCTTAGCTAATTGTCTAACCAATTACAAGTTTATTATTTACTATCTATGTTAATTTATAGCCATGGTGTAAATATATATTATGTATGTTGGGTTTTTTTCACCTTTCTGTGTGTTGTGTGCACGTGTGTGTTTACGCACATAGTGGGTTGATCATCACGGTTCTTTAATAATCATAGTACTAGCTCTATTATGCAAAATAAAAGCAGGTTACTCCAAAATACAAAATATGAATGTAAACTCAAGCTACGAGCAACGTTAGTCATATAGTCATTACATTCATTCATACAACACATTCAAAACTACAAAAAAAAAACAAAAAAAACATTACATCATCTCAACATAATTCATTAACATACATCTATAACAATGTAGAAATGAATAAAACCATCCAAATCATCATCTATATAAATCATCATATATAATGTCCAATGTCTCAAAAATGTTGTATTTACAATGTCCAATGTCTCAAAAATGTAATATACATATATACATCATCATGCCACAATGGACATCTATACAATGAATGTGCCTTCATCATGAGGCATATTCAAAACAAATAGATGTTTACCATACAATATCAACCATGGATCTCGCCAACTTTTGGATTTCCTAGTCTATCATCTCACCTCAGTCGTGGCATCTGGACTGATCTAGCTGATCTAGATGGCCCATGTGATCTAATTGATCTCCCTGACTTCGTCCCTGTCCTCTAGCTATAGCCTAGATCTTTTTGGCTCTCTGGAACGATTACCTTGTATAATCCTCCGTAATAACCCACATTTTGGGTCACTGTCAATAGTTCTCATAATGCATCTCCCATAGCACTAGCCTCAGTAACACGATGAGACACACCTCTCTCTGTTGTCACATGTTGTAGCTTTATTTTCCTCTTCTACAACTAGACCCTCATAGAGTCCAACTATGTCTGTAATGTTTGAGCTACATTGAACAAGGGATCTCTCTGTCACAATGTTTTGTCTCTTTGTGTTTGGGCCACATGTAGCTCTGCTACTGAGACATTTAGAGGGCGTACTAGTGGTATTTGACTCCACACATCATCCTATCCCCTATCTCCCCAACCATTATCCCCATATCTATCGCCATATCCCATTTTTCATCCCCATCAACTCATCCTCCTCCTGGACTCGGTGCCCTTTGTGGAGAGACTAGTACCTATGCACCCTGAACCTGTATAACCTATCCAACATGTGCTTGTGCACCCTATATCTGCCTCTGTTCCTTTCTCTGTATCGGTACATGTCCATGGCCCTGTGAGCCTCTCACTCTCCTCCCTCTCCGCCGTAATGCTACCCTCATTGTTGTTGTTATCCCTACTGCCATAATTGTTTAAGGGATAGTTAAACAAACAGGTATTATCACTGCATACCCTATTGATAAACTTGGATCTATAATACCTACTCATGCATCCCATACATATGCTAAGAATCCTCCAAAATTGGCCGTCGTAATGATAGGTTTGATGTGTGGCCCAAAATTTGTAGTCTCTCACGCTACCCGTTCATACCATTGCTCTCCTTCTAGTATATTATGTATTACTCCAAGTTGTCGCATGACCCTATTTGGTCTATGACGTTCAATGATGTATGACCAACTCCCAATGATATAATGATCTACCTCTATTTTCCCCACCTCTGTCGCATTTTTTGCGCACCTATAAGACTTGTATGACCTCCATATGATATGGCGCAAATGAAGATCATCTATAGCTTATCTATAGAAGGCCAAATCTCCTCGGTGACCTCTCTGACCGGCACCTACTATCTCCCATCCATAAACTAACGGCTCCTTTAGATTTTTGTCTCTCAATATCCCCACCAACTGCTGACTCCAGTATACCATCATGTGCATATCTCTGTATAAATGTGCTAGTATGCACAATCCCCATGTAAAAATTATTTTTGAAACCATCAACTCCACAACCACGCCAATGACTTCAAGTTGAAAGTGTCTCCCAGTCTTATCAGGAAACAAGTAGCCACTAATAAGAACCATCAAGTAAATAGGAAGATGAGCTATCCCATCATCCTCCATGCACTCTTCATGGTGTACCACCATACCCTCTCCATGAATCTCCTCTACTCTAAACAATAGTTGTGTTTGTGCCCAGATATGTGATGCTCTCCCCTTCCACTGAATCAACTGACCCTGCATCGACACCCTCAGTATACGAATACACATCCTCTATAATGTCACAAACATGTCTCCCCTGCTGGAAATCTGAATGTTTGTGACTCACTATGCCATCACTCCACTAAAGAATTCAATAAACAGTGATCCAATATGATCTTTGACATTTGTGCTATGTTTTCCAAATCTATCTCCTCCAGTACCCCACACAGTGCTCTCTCCACTCTAAACTTGTCATCCATATCTCTGAATGATCTGTAATCGTGAATGTCTCTCTCAAACGTCTAATGCATATAGTCTCTTCTGCACACATTGCACCAATTCATTATTCCCTTCCAAATCATTTTCACTCTTTTTCTCATTTCTACAGCTTACATATGTTCCCCTAACTCACGTTAGTGCACCCTTTTTACGTTAGCACACATGTTTTCATGTTAGCACACTTCTTCACATGCTAGTGCACACATTTTAACACTAACAGACTCAACAGTAATGCATTTCACAATACACTAGTGCACTCAACATTACACTAGTGCAACCATTATGCTAGCTTGCATGTTGTTCTACGCAAGCATGTTTAACTTTTTAGCGCACTTCTACACTATCACACCAGTGCAGGTACTTCCTTGTGCTAGTGTTTCTTTTTCACTTTTATTCTAGCTATAAAATGTAATAAATGCACATAATTACTTCATAATTTTTTATGTACTCACCAGACCATCGTCATTAGGATCCCGCCGAAACTCTCAAAATATGGTCCACATGATGAATACATGTGTTGGATATTGTGTCATCTCTCTCACAATCTCAGAGCTACAAAATCATCTGTAATAGCAAGAAATCTAATAGCAAAATGACCAATAACATTTTATATTCCCATTTCCCCACCCTTATATTTAACCCCTTCTTCTAAACCCTAATTTAGGTCTTTTTCAACTCCTAATTTTGACCTTTTACCCTTCGTCTCTCATTTTTTGAGCCCATTTTGTCTGTCACTCCTCCAATGTTCTCTTATTCCTCTTATCAAGCATGGTTGTCCACCACTTTGTCGCGTCACCCATCCACTCGAGGGGCACTCCCTTAGCATAATCTCAACCCGATGGGGCATCTGAATGTTTCACAACGGGGAAAATCAGGCAGTCCACCAAACTTCTTTATCATTTGTTCACCAATCTACACATGTATCTATTATCTTTAAAGAATCTATTACTTCGTAATAACACTTTAAAGAGAGGAAAATGTAGACACCTTAAAATATCGCATTACACATTCTAAACCTTTGAAATCACCCCGTAATTACTTCACAGAACATTACATGACCATTTTCGACCACTTTTGATATATTTCGCTATTTTATGACCTTTAATGACATTTTACGACATTGTCCCACAATAAACTTCTATCATTCCTAGTCGCTCACACATGGTCTCAAATTATTAAATATTCATATTATAAACCCTATTACACTCATATCCCTTTCCTAGATTAATTAATTAATCCTATCACTTTTATTATTCATCCCCTATCCCATTAGCTAATTTCATATTAAAATAATTAAATAAATCCTACATATATCCATTTCCACCTCACCTTTTATCCACTTTCACTTCACTAATTAACATCTCAAGTTAACTAGAGCAAAACAAATCAATTAAAGATAAAATCATTAAATATATGCAAGAGGAAAAGTTTAGATTAAATCAAATCATGCATTTGAGTTAACTAAACATATCCCATAAAGCATGGGATTCCAAAATTAAAGCCAAATCTCCCCAAAGCTAAAACTCGCATCATTTTTTTGGGTGAATAAAACAAAAGACATGAATTTAATATTTCAATGCAAAAGCTAAAATAATTCAAAATACATGCCATCTTTTGTCAACTCAATGATAACTCATTCAATCAAGCTCCAAATAGTAGTTTATCTTGTCAATCATGTTGGAAATTCAAACAAATCTCTCTAATCATGCTTTAGTTAGCTTCAAATTAGGACAAATCAATCACATAAATCAAGGATTTGGGATTCTCTTCCCTCATCTATAAATAAACACTCATTCCTATCCATTTACTCATCTTTAGAATATTGAGAATCTACGTTGTTATTATGTTGAATTGCCATTCAATTCTATGTACACCGTTACACTATGCCCATTTGATCACGAATCTGCCAATCAATTCAATCATCAATCATTTACATTTCTCTGCAGTTGAAATCCACTTCCATTCGATAACATTTCTTGGAGGATCCACATTCAATTGGTCTAGATATTCAATAAGTTTGAGTGCTTCATTCCAAGCTTCTATTCAATCTCATCTAAGGTTTACAAAGAGGTACGAAGGAAAGATCAATTTTGCATTATTGTTTGTTTATTTCCCTTGTTTCACATTTTCTTTGTATACAGATTACACACTAGAATTTTGAAGTAACATAGAGGCATATGTATTGTTAATTGTTAATTGTTTCTCAATTATCTTATAAAATGAATTTGTTGGCTTTAGTAACCCATTTAAATTTAGGAACTTGAGTTGGATGACCAAGAGAAGCTCCTCTCAGAGAAACACCTCTCGTAGGAGATTGAGAAACTAATATGCCCTGAGGAGGACCATCATGGGTGATCGTAGATTCCGTAGAGTGATGCCTCAAAGGAGGAGAGAGAGATCTATTATAAACTCGTGTATAAAAAGAAATACTCCCCTTTTATTCAAGTAATACGAGCTTATGATCTAATGCATAACAATCAATGTCATGGTGTGCATTGATGTTGTGAAAGTACAAAAAGGTCAACTTTTTTCACGTTTGAGCTGATGAGGAGGATGATGATGATTAGATAGTAACTGAGTGAGATATTTATCAAGTAGGATGAGAAAAATATCATGTGGATGATTACATGATTTATAAAAACGAAGTAGTCTCTACTTAGGAGCAACATGAGGCCTTATGGGGTTTTTAAATATAACATTAATATGGTGGAAAGCATTACCATGATGCAAGACCTCGACTTGATCCTAATTAAAAGCCGCATCAATCACAACACTAGTATCAAGCTCCTTAGAGAGAATAGGATAATGAATAGATGAAAGCATAGACTCATGGGGAAGAGCGAGTTCTCATGGAATGAATCACAATTATCATATATTTATTTCTCCTTAAGCAAGAACACACAATCAAATCTCATGCAATGAATCACAAGTATCATATATTAATTTCTCCAAAAAGTGAATAAGCGAATCCATGAGAAAAGATATATTGTGCCTATGGATGAGTGGGCTGATAAATTAATTACCTTATGCATACTCAATTTTTTTTTTTTTAAATGACATACCTACTCCAATATTCCATAACGAAAGGTAGGCAAACTCTCGTAGGTGATTATAGTTCTAAAATTGTACTAGTCCATTCGATTAATTTAGTTTGCAAAAGTCAGCAGTTACATCTTGAACAACCTTCGGTATTTTATAGCATGGAAAGTTCGATCATAATTCTCTGCAGAACATTCACCAGACCAACTTCTATCTGCGATTGCTCTCATTACTGCATGGGAAAAATAAAGCCGTGATTTTCTTAAGAATGACAATTTTAATTTCCTCCTCTTAAAACACAGTTTTTAAAAACTTGGATAATGCCATAATGATAAAATATTTTCCACTATGCTTCAGAATGCCCAATTCATTTTGTTAAAATATTCGTTTCAATTTTGTGAATGCCCGTTTCTTCTTTGAACGCCTATTTAGCACTAATTTCTATGTTTTGTTGTTCATTATCATATTCAATTCATAATGTACTTACATTGTACCAAAAAGAGGTGCAATGTTATGTTGATAGTAAAAATACAAAGGTTTGTAGAGTTGTTGAAGTGATTTCAAGATGTATGGAAGATGTATGTTTAATTTGTGCGTAAGGTTTGCAGAGTCATCGAAGCAATTCCAAGATACAATTAAGAGGCATATCCAACCATGGTAACAAGACAACAAACATACATATCCCACAACCAATCAACCACTATGTCATTGAGAGGGACATCTCCAATATAGCTTCACCCCTACTGGCATAAGGATTGTAATATATTACCGTAGACTACACAAACCAACCAAAGCAAGATTGCATTTTTGATTGAATGTATATTTTTAGAGTTGTAGAAGCGCTTCCTAGATGCATCGAGCTCACAATACCAAGCATGTCTGTTGTTGCCACCTTCGACATCAATAATGTCGCCACCTCTGACATCAATAATGTCGCCCAAACTAAAGACAAAGGAACATGGACTATATCGATCCAGCGCTTATTCATGTACGCCAACTATGTGTTTGCAAGAAACATGGAACAATTATAATATTTTAGAAACATTTTTTTTATAATTCATAAACTAAATTCTTTTGATTATTTTATTGGGAGTTATTATTTTGCTAACTACTACTTTTTAAGATATTTATAAGAAAATAATTTGTATCATCTAAAATCATTTTTTAGAAGTTCATAAACAATTTTTATTTTTTGTTTTATTCAATATGAAATATTTCTAACACGTTAATAATTTTTTTAAAATTATAAATTTCATTATTCGTGTTTGAAATAGAAATTGAATAAATTACGTGAGCCATATTCTTAAAGATTTTAAGATTCAAAAAGGAAGATTAAAACAAGTATATATTTCAGAAATCAATGATATATCATATACTTAATATGTCTACATAAATATATTTTTTTTGGTGTAAAATATTGTTTATTGTTGAAGGTGACTGGCCAAGATGGCTTCTCCGCGACAAATTCAAGGGGCGTAATTAGAACTTTACTTAACACTATTATCTCTCTGCTTGTAATAATTATGTATTTTTATTATTATTGAATTAAAACATTATTTAATTTTTGGAAGACGGTATAGTTTGGTGAAAAACATTGAATCCCATATTTATATAAAATTTTGTTTCCTTTTAAAAGAACGATCATTAAAATATAAATAATTATTAACAAAGACGAGTAACTTTGTAAATAATACTAAACAATAACATTTCCAAATCAATGAATAATACAACACAATAGTGAAATCCTGCAATATAAATACTCCACTAAAAATATACTATGGCTTTTCTAACTTTGACTTATATTTTGAGTGTAAATAATACAAATAACTAGCATTTGTATTAAAACAAGGTATAATGTTATGCCGGTAGTAAAAATATAAGTGCTTGTAAATTTGTTGAAGCAATTTTAATATGTTCAATCTAGATAATAAGGCACATAACGTTTGTAGGATCATCGAAGTAATTGTAAGATGCATTGATGAGTCGTATTTGACTTGGTTTGTGAGGCAACAAATATATGTGAGAGGGCTACCTCTAGTGCGGTCGTGCCCCTATTGGCATAAGGATCGTAATATATTATCACAGGGAAGGCCAACCAACCTAGTGAGATTGATTTTTTAACTAAATGTGGATTATTACACTAGTAGAATTAATTCTTATATGCACTGAGCCTGCAACACCAAACATGTCTATTGTCACCGCCTCCGACGACGTCGAGCATGTCATCCAAACTAAAGATGGAGGTGTGGGTGTTGTATTTGATTTAGCTCTTGTTTGTGCACACCAACTATGTGTTTGCAAATAACATAGAGTAATAATACAATTTATTAACGTAATTGTGAATGTTATTGGTTAATTTAAGTATAAATATTTGAAATTTCTATATTGATTAACAAAATAGAAACCCCAATGTATTTTAAAAGCAATATATTAAATATAACTAAAAAATTAAATTTAATTAAATATGTAGTTGTCTTTTTTGTTGTTTTTGAACTCTTTCTATATAAAATCGAAGCATTAAAAGAACCAATCGCACTTTAAATATAACCATCTTTTATTTTTAAATATTTGATCAAATTCATATAATATTACATTCTAATATAAAAACAAATTTTAAAATGCTCTTAATAGATCTCACAAATACTACTCATCTTTAGAAATACAGTTTGACTGCCTTCCATATTTAATCCTTTCCATATGTAGTTTTTATTTACTATTTATGTATTGTATTGATGAGTCGTATTTGACTTGGTTTGTGAGGCAACAAATATATGTGAGAGGGCTACCTCTAGTGCGGTCGTGCCCCTATTGGCATAAGGATCGTAATATATTATCACAGGGAAGGCCAACCAACCTAGTGAGATTGATTTTTTAACTAAATGTGGATTATTACACTAGTAGAATTAATTCTTATATGCACTGAGCCTGCAACACCAAACATGTCTATTGTCACCGCCTCCGACGACGTCGAGCATGTCATCCAAACTAAAGATGGAGGTGTGGGTGTTGTATTTGATTTAGCTCTTGTTTGTGCACACCAACTATGTGTTTGCAAATAACATAGAGTAATAATACAATTTATTAACGTAATTGTGAATGTTATTGGTTAATTTAAGTATAAATATTTGAAATTTCTATATTGATTAACAAAATAGAAACCCCAATGTATTTTAAAAGCAATATATTAAATATAACTAAAAAATTTAATTTAATTAAATATGTAGTTGTCTTTTTTGTTGTTTTTGAACTCTTTCTATATAAAATCGAAGCATTAAAAGAACCAATCGCACTTTAAATATAACCATCTTTTATTTTTAAATATTTGATCAAATTCATATAATATTACATTCTAATATAAAAACAAATTTTAAAATGCTCTTAATAGATCTCACAAATACTACTCATCTTTAGAAATACAGTTTGACTGCCTTCCATATTTAATCCTTTCCATATGTAGTTTTTATTTACTATTTATGTATTGTATTGATGAGTCGTATTTGACTTGGTTTGTGAGGCAACAAATATATGTGAGAGGGCTACCTCTAGTGCGGTCGTGCCCCTATTGGCATAAGGATCGTAATATATTATCACAGGGAAGGCCAACCAACCTAGTGAGATTGATTTTTTAACTAAATGTGGATTATTACACTAGTAGAATTAATTCTTATATGCACTGAGCCTTGCAACACCAAACATGTCTATTGTCACCGCCTCCGACGACGTCGAGCATGTCATCCAAACTAAAGATGGAGGTGTGGGTGTTGTATTTGATTTAGCTCTTGTTTGTGCACACCAACTATGTGTTTGCAAATAACATAGAGTAATAATACAATTTATTAACGTAATTGTGAATGTTATTGGTTAATTTAAGTATAAATATTTGAAATTTCTATATTGATTAACAAAATAGAAACCCCAATGTATTTTAAAAGCAATATATTAAATATAACTAAAAAATTAAATTTAATTAAATATGTAGTTGTCTTTTTTGTTGTTTTTGAACTCTTTCTATATAAAATCGAAGCATTAAAAGAACCAATCGCACTTTAAATATAACCATCTTTTATTTTTAAATATTTGATCAAATTCATATAATATTACATTCTAATATAAAAACAAATTTTAAAATGCTCTTAATAGATCTCACAAATACTACTCATCTTTAGAAATACAGTTTGACCGCCTTCCATATTTAATCCTTTCCATATGTAGTTTTTATTTACTATTTATGTATTGTATTGAAATGAAATGAAAGATTTTAATGACATCCAAGAGACCAAACAATATATGGGACCAAAGCCGCAAGCCTGAGATATTTTTAGACTTATTTCAATATCAGACCTTCTATAATGGATCTTGATCAAAAAACTAATAATCTTGTTAAGCCTTGCTTCTTCAAATAACTCGCTTAGGCTTTCCACTTTCAGGTTGCTTTTGTATTAGATGCAAATATCATCATAAGTTGTACATTCAATGATGAAGTGTCATTCCATCTCCACCACCCCCTTACTACAAAAAAGACAGGTTCTCCTCTCCCATTCCTCCTTATGAATAGTCCATCTATCGGTCTCACACAGAAAATGATGTGATCCAGTCCACAACTGTGCAACTAACATCCTTATTTTTCCCTCGATGGTCGCACCTAGATATGTTTTTTCGTCATGCTCCTAGGAGGAATTAAATTCTTTGATGTAACGAGTTTTCTTTTGGCCGATTTGCCATGTCCATATGATAGTTCTAAAATTTTCTATCAAAAAATATTTTATTTCCTCATTGGTGTTAGGGCACTCTTGCAAGTTAATGCAATGTTTTCTCATCCACATGTTGTTTTGCTTCATCTAAGTTTTCTTTTTACGTCCTAATTTTTCCTCCACATCTATTTTAGGTCAACGATGGTTATCCATGCTTTCAAACTTTTTCACATAGCTTAGGATCCAAGTTATTGCTGATGCCTCCATCAGAAACATGGACCTACTTCTACCAGTAAAATCTCGTATGGGACCATTGTTTTGACTTTGAGTGTGTTTGTGATTAGATGTTTTTCGATTCTTTCCAACTGACTCCATCTGTGATTAGACATGCTACTTCCCCAAACCTCACAACCATATAGGGCAACCGACATGACCAACAAGCCAAAAAGGGTTTTCTTGGTTTTTCAATCCCATAGCTCAACTTTCCTACACCTATTTTAAAAGTAAGTAAGACGCTTTCCAACCTCCCTATATCCTTTTCGCTCTACATGTCTCCTAACTAAGTTTGTTGTGAAAATCAATCCCACAATATTCTTGCACATTCACTATTTCCAACGCACTCCCTTCAAAAATAAAGCTAACTTGAGTCTCTTTCCTTTTTAGTGAAAAAATATGACTTTGGTCTTGTTGATGTTCACTTGTATCCTAACTTCTTGGCAAAATAGTTATACGAATTTCATCTGTTCCACCAACCCATGAGCTATTTTTGAAATTAGGACAAGATCATTGACATATAAGAGTAACTTCACCACGTAACCCACCAACTAGATACCCCCCATCGGTTTTACTTAACCATTTTTCAAGTTTGTCAATGTATAAACCAAACAAAGTGGGGGAAAGAGGGCAACCTTGCTTGACACTAATATCGCTACCAAAACATTCAGACATGGCCTCTTTAGTTTTGATTTTAGCTTTTACCTACTCATATAATCTATGCAATGTTGCTTTATACTCGTTTGGAATTCCAAGTTCTTCCATCATGTTCCAAAGTGTCTCTGGGCACCGTGTCAAAGGATTTTTTAAAATCCACAAAACAAAAGAAAGATTCCTCTCCTTGAGTGTCCCATATATTTTCAAGCAAGTGTATAAGGGTTATACAATGTTTAATGGTTGAGTGCCTCATCCTAAAGCCTACTTTCCCTTTTGCTCTTTTACCCTTTCTTTTAGCTCTAGGATTTACCATAATAGTGCGGTAATTGGATAGATTATTGATATCACCACTTTTATAGAGAGGAATAATGACACTAGCCATATATTTCGTAGGGAATCCACTTTGGGTGATATAATTTAACATTATTTTGATGTATGGAGCAAGGGCCTCAGTTCCCCATTTTAAAAATTCAGCCCGCAACCCATCTATGTCTTGTGCTTTACCACTTGCCAAGTTTTGTATGTCATGTTTGATTATCTTCCACTAAGAAGAGCTTGATTGATGTGCTAATTATGAGAGGAGTGTCCTTCTGTTGGGACCATTCATAGAGGAGCCTCATATACTCTTACTAATAGGCATTCATGATATTATTCTCTATGTGTTTTATCTTTTATTGTAACTCCTTTCAAAAGCCTTTGGGATTATATTTTACGAGGAAAATTAATTATTTCCTTCTTGTGTTCACATAACTTTATTTTTTGGATTGTACCAAGTTCTCATAGTTCTTCTTGTTTTCTTTGTTCATCCCACTTTCTTTCAAGAATCTTTTGACATCTTTACACTCTTTTTCATACCACAAGTTCATCGGGAAAGTATTTGCTTCTCCTTTCCTAGGTTGAGATATTTTGCAAGCACTTAATGCCTTGTGAATTAAAGGGATCAACAAATTACTAGAAACACGGTTACTTGCCTCATTAGTCCTTATCACCTGGAGGGTTTTTTCAAGGGTTGCAGTAAAGATTTCTTGATTTTTCTGGGTCAAGATGATTTTACCCTAAGGTTGTCTTTTTTTGCATGTGGTAGAATTGCATGCATTTTTGTTTATTTGATATAGTTCCAAGTTTAACGAGGAGAGGTTTATGATTATATTTTAGCCCGATAGAGCAGTCCCCAATTTCAAACTCCAACATCCTAGAGATAGATCACTGGGAACAAACTACATAGTCCACTACACTTTTACCATTGTATGTTTTACAAGTAATACTTCCTGAATTTGGCCATGCTATCATGCCATTACAAATAACCATGCTATATAAGCTACATAATACTAATAGCTCTACCCCAAAGTGTGTCACCCCTCTATTGTCATCCTAGGATGTTCTTTCCTAGAGCCGATCCTCTCCTTCTTCTAGCCACAATGGATTGGAATCCTCTCCTTCATCATTACCTAACTGGAGAAATTGATTGTTTTTTCTACTCGCATTAAATTCATCCATCAAAACTATTTCTCCTACTGTGTTGAATATAGAAATGTCTTTGTTTAGTGAGGCATACAAGTCTTCATCATATAATTTTCTCCTCTTGTAAGTCTTTGAGCTCTTCGGTGCAAAGTAGTAAGCAACCAAGTTGATTTTTACCTCGTTATCATATATTTTCATCCATATGTATTGCTTATTTGGATCCTCTTTTTCAAATTTCATGGTTTCATGCCATATTTCTGTGATTAGCACAATGACTCCCCCATGACCTTTACCTATTTCAGTCCCCTCATTCCAAATTGAGATTTTCTTATATCCTTCAAAGTTTGGGACTTTGCAACCCTCATGCTCATGCATTTTTCTAAGAATTATAATATCTTTCCCCTCTACTGTGGGCCCTAATCCTGATCCTCTTCTCCACGAATAACTCCTACAATTCCAACTTACAATGTGTATGAACTCACGTGGGGCCCTAATTCCCTATTTCCTACTTGCTTGTCGATTATTGATTTGGGCTTTCCCATTCTTCAATCATGCCAACTTTCCCGCAACTCTTGCCTTTATCACTTTCTCCCATTCCTTCTTTCTCTCTTCTTGTTGAGAAAATGTCAAGGCGTCTTCTAGGTATGTGTGTGTGCCTCTAAGAAATCCCCTATTCTTTAGGACTGCATTCTTGTATTCTATTTTTCA
Organism: Taxus chinensis; assembly: GCA_019776745.2. Lineage (NCBI taxonomy): Eukaryota > Viridiplantae > Streptophyta > Pinopsida > Cupressales > Taxaceae > Taxus > Taxus chinensis. The sequence continues at coordinate 728,449,003 of CM034154.1, forward strand.
TATGACAACCCTTACATGTCGGTCCCTTCCTCCATCTATTATCTTTCCAATCCTATTTACATGGTGAATATAACTTGTCCATTTCATCTCACCTTTAAGGAAATCCCTTGCTAAAATGTTAGTTCTCTCCTTTTCACCAATGTCCTTTAAGCCTTTGATAATGAAGTTGACCACTTTGTCTTGTTTGTCTCTTTCTTCTTTTATTTGCATTTTAATGTGTTTCTCGATTATTTCCTTCTGATTGTTTGATGATCCACTTACAATTTGTGAACAAAATTTGGCTTCCTCTATCTGATCTCTTAGCTAGTTTTTATTTTATTTCCATGTTCTTAATGGCTCGTTGAATCTCATTTACACATGTTGTGTCACTTCCTTTTACCATTTATGGGTTTTTCATTCTAATTGTTTTCAAATGTTCTAATTCTTGTTTTAGAGTGACTAGCTCTTGCTACCCTCTTTCCATGTTATTTTGTAGGTTTAGTACTTTCTCTCTTATTATTATTTTTCCCTTTCCAAATTACAACTGGATTCTACAAACAATTTCCTCTCAGTGTATTATTATTGCCCCTTTGATTCTAAAGTTTCAATCCTCTTCTTCATGTTCATGAGCTCGTTTACATATAACCCTGATGACCACAACAACAATATAGACGTGGGACTATATATATATCGTTAATGTCTTGAAATACTTCCTCTCTTTCATCTATGTTTGCTACGATAAATTTTGTTTTGTGCATTTTTTACTCAAATTCTCTTGGAAAAGGCAAATCCATTTTCTTATTTCCTTTAGCCTAATCATGTGTTGTTTGATCTCCTTCCAGCTGGTGTTTTTTTATAGAAACATTTACCATGTTAGTTATTTTTGATAAAATCATAGTGAAAAATTCTTTTGAGTTTGTCTTAGCTTCTTGGCCTCACTACATCTTAGAATCCCCCTATATTGTTTTGCATTCACAATGACCATTTTTTTATGAGTGCCCACTATGTTAGAATGAGAGTTTTTCATCTTGATTGATCCCCATGACCTAGTTGGATTCTCTATGTGTGGATTGAGATATGAAGCTGCAGGCTCATTCGATAATTAAATAGTGTGAATCTGGGGGGAATCAAACCCTCGCGATAAAAAAACCTGATCAGTGGACCACTCAGTTGCATTTGTAGACCATTTATAGTTTCAATGTTATTCCTTGCAAACCTCACCGCCTCTTAGGTTGTAGGGAGTTTTTTCTGTTGATATCTGTGTCTCTGATGTGGTAGAACTCAAAAATCCCAAGGATAGGATGCCTTTCAAACCCTCTTGTTTAACAACAATGGTTTGAACTGAAAGAGATGTTTTATTTTTCATACTTTGGTTTTGTTATGTCATTGCTTTAAATTATTTGTGTGCCCTTATTGGCCTGCAACCTAAGGCCCACTCATAAAGGGATTTTTGCTTTATCTTCTATCCTAAAACCATGAACGAGGAAAGAGAAAATGAAAAAGAAAAGATAGAGCATGGAAATTAAGACTCGCTTCATAATTTTTAAATCATAATTTGTGAATCTCATTGATGTCACCTCTTGCCTTTACAAACCCCTCTGTGCCTCTATGAATGCCTCAGGATCTTCCAATCTATGTTGAGTACTACTATGATTTACCCAATCGTTGTGCATTCAATTACCTAATCACTGTGCATTTCATTTGTAGATCCCCCTTCACTAACTCTTGGAGAAAGTTACAGAGGTTTTGCGGGCTCAATGGGCCCATTTGGAAAGATAATTTAAATGAGAATAGTTTTTTTATTTTTTATGAACGTGTGAAGAGTAAAATGTAACATTTTATAGAATATATATAAGTAATGTTAAACTGATTTTCTTGTACCTATTTCAGATTAGTGAAATAATATCAAAAAAATTAAGCAACTCTAATATGAGATGGTTTAAGGTACCTCTAGATGGGATGATGACTAATACATGCACAAAAGAGAGATTCTCCCCGTAGTGAGCTTGATGACCTGCACAACAAAGAGAAACTTAACAGAAAAAGGATTGGTAGATTGGATGGTGGGTTTCCCGACAATGTGGGTCCCGAGAAGTGAAAAATTCATAGGATGGATATCAACCCACTTTTTGATAAAAGATAGATAACATAGGTGAGTGATAATTTGGATGTAGCAAATAATTGAACTAAAATAGAAAAGATGAGATCTAATGGATGAAGTAAATGTAGATCTGATCTAAGTAAACACAAACTAAATCAAACCAAGGTGGGTTGATGGTGACCCAAGACTGTAGAGCACAGTCGATAGTGATTAGAACAATGTAGGAAGAAAAATGCAGAGAAGAAGACCTGAAAGACTTGTTGAAGCCAGATCTAGAGCTGATATGAACTAAGGATGATGTTGGGATATTGTGATAAGGCTTGGATATGATGAGAACATAAAGGATGTAAGAAAATTAATGAAAAATGAGAACTGCTTGACAGTGTTGACAAATGCTGGATTTGATGAAGTTGGGATCTGAAGTTGTAAGTGTGTAGAATGGCAAGATTGAAGGATGTGGAAGGCTGTGGGATCAAAAAGTGAATGACTGACATAATGAATGAAAAAAATCCAAACAAATGAGTACTGGATCGATGATGACCTGACAGGGTCGACGGTGACTAAGAGTGATCTAGGGTTTGATAGAAAAAGATGAGTGAAAATGATGATTTATAGATGGAAATGAAGATGAGAAAAGGCAGAGACAAGGCTTCGGGATGACTGGTGAACTTGTAGAAAAAAAAAGTGATGGAATGGCAAGGGTGGATCAAAGCAGGCAAGAGAGAAATAGGACTTCAAATCTTCAAGGGTGAAGTAAAAAATCTCCAAAGTAGCTCCAAGATGGTGATAACAGTTGCAAAGAAGAGAAAAAAATGAAAGCAAGATCACAAGAAAGCTTGAAGTCTCCAAAATTACATCCCTGAAGAATGAGGGGTATGGGCATATTTATAGGATCACTGGTGACCCGGATGGGTCACTGATGACTACAACACTACGTCTATTTGGGCGGTGGAATATTGATGAACTCGAGGCAATGAGCGCTCATGAGGTGGAATTAGGGCTTTAAGTGGTAAGTACGAGCTAGGGATGCCTAGGGGAGATAAAAGGGTAGGTAAGAGGTTGAAAACATTAGATAAAGGTAAAGGGAAGGAAAAAGCATTAAATGAAGGTCTGGGTGAGGACAAAAAGGAGGATTTAGGGAGGATAAATGGATTAGATGAAGATTTAGGATTAATTAATGGTGATTAAAAATGTTAAATTAAGGATATGATTAGGCTGGGATGAAGGTGGAATGTTAAAGGGATAAATTGAATTTAGGAGGAAAAGGGGGATTTAAGTGGGAAGAGATGTATGTATGTAGGAGATGACGATGAAGGGAAGCGAATGTGGGGTGAGGGATAAGGGATACAAAAAATTGGTGTCTACATTTGCTCCTTTTTGTCGAGTGTTTTGCATTGGGCAAACTGTGAGACAAAAATGAGAAGCGATAGAAGATGATGATGATTGAGGTGTTCCCCCTCAAACGAGGGATAGAGGATATAAATTAGAATCAATCACGAGTTTGAAAGAGATAAATGAAGAGAGAAAAGGGTGGAAAGGATGGGAAAGAGAGAGGAGATGAGAGAATATGGCCCAAGTGGAGAAGGATAAGGATATAAACAAAAATATGGTGGTGATTTTGGAATCACTTCGGTAGGGAACAAAGTACGGTCTTAATGGAGATGATGGCAATGTCCTACAGACCCGTGATTCAGTGAAAACCACCACAATATGGAGGGAATCCAATGGGAAGCCACTCGAATGAATGTTCAAGTTGTGGGACCAATGGGTCAAAGGAAAACATCAAAATATGTGCGAACATATGCGAAGATGGTCGAGACAAGTGTCGTGACAAAATGAGGGGTAAAAGAATATGTGATATCCTTCATATACGAGGAATCAAAAATATGCGTCTAGGTGGGACAAGGATAAAATATGGCCACAATGGTGGACTTAAGATGACATATGGTGCTCCAAAGTGGGACACAAAGATGGTCGCAAATCAAGATGATGGATGCGATGAAGGATGCATGATAACATCATGATAAGTTCGAGGGAATAAATAAAAGTGTGTTATGAACAACACACAATGAAAACGTGGAAGAAAAGATAATTTACAAGAAGGATTGGGGAAATTACTGTCATGCTAGAGGATGTGTACCACATATTGCGGCTGCTGATACTGGGGGAGCTGATATAGCTGATCACATCTGAGAGGAGACTAGGTGTACTGACATGGCTATTTAGAGCTAATGCCCCTCAGATCACATTCACATCCAGGGATTTCCATATAGAGGAACAATATGAGCATGGAGGTAGCGAGGAGTAAATTGATATGTGTGATTATGATGGCTATATCATCCTATGCTACTTCCAGATTCTTGTGGAGTGATGTTTCCATGGACATTGGCGGGGTGTTGGTAGATATCGTAGATCACAGGATAGTGTTTTCATTTGGTGCAACATTGATTGGCTCAGGTATACCATGATCTTTGGATGTACTTGACAGACTAGGAGGTCTGGATTAGATGTTGGGTTTCTATTACATTATTGGGCCTACAATCATATTATTGTGATTAGGCCACCATGGCTTCCATGGGTTGCAAGGGACCACATTAGAGTTATCAAATGTATTTTTGAGATTGGGAGATCCGACCAGGCTCACAGGGATAGAGTCTTGAGAGAGTGGAAGATTGGTACATAGGCATGTTGGATGGCAAATTGGATATAGATCAGATCAGATGATGACCATACTAAGATTTTCTTGCATGGCCAGGGGTAGACATTTGAGTTGTATGGGACTGACACAGATTATATGGGTCTAGGGGTAAAGACCAGAGATGGTGGAGGTAGAAAAATTTCCACAAGTCATGAGGTAGTTTGAGGTTGTCTAGATAGTGACAGGAGACCTTATTAGATATAGGAGAGACGAGGTTGAGAGAGTCTTGATACTAATTCTCTATATTTGGTATCTATAATTTAAGCAATAATGATGATTGGAATGTGGGGGATGGACATGAAATGGAAATGCACAAAAAATGGGAGACAAAAAGGTAAATTGAATGGGAGCAATTTCTATTGAGATATCATAGGAGCATTTTATACGAATTGAGGATGGATCTCCTATAAGGGTCATGGAGGTCAAGTCTCATCATCTTATCCCCATATCTCTCCTGAGATATTCCCTAGTCTTACTCCCACACCCCTGGATCTATGAGTTGTGCATGAGAGGGACTAATTATGCAGAGACTCATGTATAGAGGGATTTAAATATTATGGTGATACAATTTTCAAACCACATGTTCACACTATGAGACACTTATTAGGCACATGACGATAACAAGAATTTCCTAGTCTAACGATGAACGATCCATTAGAGGAGGTATGAGCGCCTTGGGACAATGATGATGATGTGGGAGTAGGGGCTAGAATTTGTAGAGTGGATGACAGAGGCATGGGCGGCCTAGGTGATCTAGTGGAGATGGGGTCGAGGTAGGATTGCATGAGGAGGATGAGGAAGTGCCCATAGGAGAGGACGTTGTAGCACATGGAGGAGATGAGGATGAAGGATGGGAGGTGATAGATAAAGATAGCTTGACTACGGGCCTGGAGCGAGATGCTACTCGACAAGAGAGAGATGTATTGTCACTAGGAGAGAGAGGAAACATGCCATGAGGTGACATGATTTTAATAGGAGAGGGACCTGACCATCCAAAAAAGAGACAGATATAGGAGATAGAGGGAGGCCTATAGGGCCAGATTTGGTGACCTTGGTCTTATAGTAGTTGACTCTGGAGTCATGGAGCGAGGCACCAATGTATAAACATCGTAGGGAGTTAGTTAGATGGATCCACTAAGTACTATGTCACAAGAATAGTACAAGGCATTGGGTACAAAGGCACACTATTATGAGTGCATAATGACATCGAGGCTGTCATGATGTGTCAAGGTATGCAGTATATCTAGCAGGGTAGCGGGGAGCAGGAGGATCAACGCGACCGACACCTTCTGGGAGCACAACCAACATGGTGCAACCATAAAGAGAGCCCATCCCAGACAAAGGAGATGATGATGGATAGATAGTTGTGCATGCATCTACCCCAGGGGGCAAGGCTTGACACGTAGATTGTTTTATGTTCACTTCACTGATTAGGTGGAAATTGTATGTATAGATTTTGATGATGTATCAATTTTGAGATGGAGCCCATAGAGGCCAATCATGGATGTATAGACATGTTTTGATGAGGATATATATAATTTTGGTAGCATACATGGATGATGATTTATGTGGTGAACTGTGATTATTTTATTGTGACATGGATGTTATATAAATATAATTTTGTAAGCGTACATGGTGATGATTTATGTGGTGAGCTTTATTATTTTATTATGACATGGATGTTAGTTTAGATGTTAGATGTGATGTATATTTGATGATGTGTATGTCTTGATTTGATTTTAAATGTGTGATGTGATGTTTTAATTTCATGATTTGATTATAATGATTGGAAATGTTCATATGATGGATTGATTAGGTGTGTGATGATTTAGATCAAAAATATGATTATATGATAAGATTGATATGATGTGATTAGATTAGCATGATAGATGTGTTTAAGAGGATATGATTTAGACTAGAGTATAAATGATGAGTTGATATGTATACAGGTGATAGGAATGATGGATTCAGATATGGGTAGATGAAAATATAAATGATTTTAGACATGAGATGACATATGAGCGTAATAAAATAGAATGTGACATTCAATGGGGTGACCAAAATGTGAGAAGGTACACTTTTTCATAGAGAGGAGCATACATGGAAGAGGATGCCTTTGAATAGGATTAGGAGGTAAACAAGAAAGGGAACAATGCAAAGAATTTCACTTGCGACCATTGAAATGGATAGTTAGTAAAAACTAAGATCATGAGAAAAAAATGGCATGTGTGAAACCTATGTAGGCATGAAAAATGGTTTAAGATGGACTTGTATGGGGAAAATAGGTTCTCCATTCCTGTCTATTCCCCAACTGTTAGAAATATGGTGCAAATTAATCAATGGAGGAAGTTTTTATAGATGGGAAACAAGAAGCTTTCCAGGATGCTTGAGTTTTTTGTTATTTAACTTTTTACTTTTGAGATTTGGAAGGTTGATCAATGCGGGAAGCCTTCTACTATCCATGATATAAAAGAGTAGCCATCCTTCGAGGGAGTGGTCTACATTAGGATTTTTTCCTTTTTGATTTTGACTTTTGACTTGTTAAATGGCATGATAGAATATGGATGATAGTTGTCCTTCAAGGGAGTATTCTATACTTTTGATAATTTTAACTTTATATGACAAGCTGTCCTTCGAGGGAGAAGTTTGTTTTTTAGATATGATAGCTTTTTGATAGGATCATCCCAAATTTTTTGACTTTAGGATAGAGCTGAGGATAGCCAAGTAAACCACTTGGGGAGGGGATAATAAGATGTACAAGTGACACCTATGGACCCTTAACATGGTTTCAATAGGTAGATAAGAGGGTGAAGAATGTAATGATTGTGGGGTTCCCACCTAAATGGAGGAACTTTTCCATAAGGAATATGCCATGGGCAAAGCCATGGTGCCCATGTTCAAGGTCATAGATAGGAAAGTGACAGTAGACCACATAATTCCAAACCATTACAAGGGGAGATGGAGAGGCTTGTGATGGAAGCAGGATCTTAAGAAATGACTAAGACTATGTGGTAGGTATGTTAATGTTAGAAGGGTCTCAAGTGCAAGTCATTGAGAGGGTTTCTGATTTACATTGAGAGATGCATAGGATCTAGACCCATACTTATGTGTGATAATGTATGGTCCAATCTAATTGGGAGCAAAATTTCCACATTGACTCCTTTCTAGAGTAGTGACATTCTGATTTTATTTTAGGACAAGGTCACTGATGTTAAAGTCACGTTTCCTTGAGATGTTTTTTGTAAGCACATTTGATTTTCTCTTGATAAATGTGATGGTGCTCAAGAGAAAGAAGGTGAAGTTCGTCTAATAATTCAAGTTGTGCTAGATGCTCCTAATGATAGTCTTCATTAGAGACAAAATCATAGAGGGAGACACATAAATATGGGATTTGGACTTCGAGAGGAAGAAATGATTCAGAGCCATAGACAAGAGAGAAGGGATTAGCACCTGTAGAGGTACAGATGCTAGTACAGATAAGCCCACAAGGTGAAGGGAATATGAAGACACCAATTACGTCTTGATTTATCAAAAGTTTTGGCAATAATGTTTCTGAGAGTTTTGTTAGTGGTTTTGGCTTGGCTGTTAGCTTGAGGATAATATGGAGAAGAGAAGCTAAGATTGATATTAAAAGAGTCACAAAGCTTCTTGAGGATCTTTATTTTTGAAGGACTTTTTTTTATCCACTGATGAGTTTATGAGGAACGTTGAACGCGACAAATGATGTGCTGATAGAAAAAAATTAACCATTTGGTTAGCTTTTATGGATATGAGTGGATTGGATTCCACCCATTTGGTGAAGTATTCAATTGCAGTGATGATAGAATGGTGGCATTAAGAGGAATGCCAATTGATGAGGCCAATGAGGTCAAGTCCCCATTGTGAGAAAGGCCAAAGATCCCGAGCCGGATGGAGGGCCTGACTAGGAATGTGGATTAGATTAGAATGTTGCTGGCATTTAACACACTTTTGGGACATAGTCACAATAATCTTGATTGAGAGAGGGAAAATAATAACCCATATGAAGGATGTGCTTGGAGCAACATCCAAGCCACTAAAATGACCACCATAGATACCATCGTGGACTTCTTGGATAGCGCAGATAGATTCAGAGGATTTTAGGCATAAAAGAAGGATACCATCAAACCCACGTTTGTAGAGGATGCTGCCAAGGATGACATAACGGTTAGCATTGAAGGAACAACCTCTTACCATTTTTGGATAGGTCAGAGGGAATTTAAAATGAGATAAATATTTGAATATTTGAGAATACCAAAGATCTGATGGATTAGTGTCAACATGATTGATATGAGGAATGTCATGGACATGAGATGACTGATCAAGAGATGAAAAACAAGAGAGAGTTTAGATTCTTCAGTTGCCCATAGGATGAGGGATGCGAGGGATGCCATAGTGTCTGTAAAATGATTAGATGATTGAGGAAATAGTTTGGATGGTGTAAAAATTGAAATCTTAAAGGAGGAAGTCAACAATGTCCTTATACTTTTGAAGGACTTCATTTTTACATTGATAGATTCCCTTGACCTGATTGATGATATAGTTGAGAATCACCATAGATGTCAAGGATTTGGACATCAAGCATGATGGTAGTTTCAAGACCCAATATGAGGGCTTCATACTCATCCAAGTTGTTAGTGCATTTAAAATTAAGTTTATAAGTGATAGGGATAGGAGTATCCCAAGGAGGAATGATGATAACACATGACACCTCCCCCTTGTTGACACTTAGATCTGCTGAAGAAAAGGATCATTCCGTATGGGAGAAGATTCATGATCGATAGTGAAGATGGATTCATCAGGAAATTATTTGTGAGGAGGATGATTATCAGATTGAGGGGCTTTTGCTAGCTAATCAACAATGGCTTGGCCCTTGATTGATTTCTGAGAGATGAAACTATAGGTCAAACTCAATCATGAGCATGAGCCATCTAGTGATGTGATCACTATGAGGCTTAGAAGGTTTTAAGAAGATGAAAGCTAGTGATAACAAAGGTATTATGATTAAGGAGATAATGAGGAAGTTTGGAGGTGGCGAAGAAAAGGGCACAACACAACTTTTCAGCTTCAATGTAGCGAGTCTCATATTTGGGAAGGGTGCGACTGATGTAATAGACAACCTGTTCCCTTCCCTGGTCATCACGGTGTGCCAACATGGCTCCCAAAGGATGATCAGTGGTCAGAGATATAAAGATAGAAAGGCTCCCCCTCACATGGAGAGGTAAGCACAGTGCAGGGATAGAAGATATTTTTTGAGGTATTCATAAGATTTTTGGCAATTATCATCCTCAGTTGAAGTCAATGTCTTTACGAAGAAGATGATGGAAAAGTTGGCAACAGTTAGAAAGTTACTAGATTGAAGTGAATAGATTGATTGGAGTCAACCTTGAAGACTGTGAAGTTGTTTTAGATTAGAAAGAGGGGGCATATCAAAGATGGCCTTGATTTTGGTGGGGTCAAATTCAATACCCCTAATAGAAATGATAAAGCCAAGGAGTTTTCTAGTTGGAACTCCTAATACACACTTGGCTAGATTGAGACAGAAGGAAGAAGCAAATAAGGCACTCAAAGAGAGTTACAAGGACAAAAAGATGATCTCATCGATGCTTGGAATTAGCCAAGAGGTCATCTGACATAGTCCTCAACCATCTTATGGATGAGATCATGGAATATGTAAGTCATAACACGTTAATGGGTGGCCCCCACATTTTTCAAACTGAAGGGCATGACATGCGATAGCAAAAAGGTTCCCCCCAAGGGGTGATGAAAGAAGTCTTATCTTGGTCCTTTAGTGTGATGATAATATGATTGTAACCAAAAAACCATCCATAAAAGAAAGCATCTCATGGCCCACGGTTAGGTTCAACGAGTTGATCAATGTTAGGAAGAGGAAAGTCATCTTTAGGACAAACAAGGTTCGAATCCTGAAAGTCTATAATAAATGTGGAATTTTCCAGAGGCTTTGGGAATGGGTACAATGTTGAAAACCCATTGCAGATAGTCAATAGGAATGATGAATTTAGCTGAAAGGAGGCATTTTACAGTTCCTCTTTGACAAGTAGAGCAATGCAAGGATACATGCGGTGAAGTTTCTACTTAACCAGCTTATCATCAAGAATGGTGGTGATATTGTGGACAACAATAGAAGGATCAAGGCCTGACATGTCATCATATGACCATGTGAAGGCTTGCCTATGTTTAGAAATAAATGTTGTGAAATACACGAGCTCTTATGGATCAAGGGATTGACCCACTTTGAGAATGCAGTGCTCTTGCAGAGTCCATATGTTGATGTCGATGGTGGATTCATTGAGAAGGATGGATGTGTCTGGTGGTAAGGTCTTATGAAGATTGGAATATTCTACCCCCATGTAGGAAAGGATGGAGTCATCGTTGGTGTACTGAAGAATCTCAATGGTAGGGGAATCTTCCTCTACCATATAAGGAAATTGAAGAGGAAGGGACTGAAATTTCACCTTTACACTATTAAGTGAGCAGTCCACAAAGTGATTGTGGACATTAAAAAAAAGCTAGAAGATATGGACATGGTGTCATCTATATCCATGGGCTTGTGGGATGGAGAAGATCGGGGATCGATGTCCATAAGATATGAATATGAAGAAGGTATGAGAGAGTCGGTAGATTGTTATTTGAAACCCAATACAAAATTATTATGGGGCTTATGAGTCTAGATCAATGATGAGGATCATATATACATTATTCATAATGCACCTTTTTCCAAATCCTTTCTATGTGGATCGATAGAGATAAGTGTAGGTAAAATTATTTGTTTGTAAAGGAAGTCAAAATCATTAGTGTAAGGCTTGGTGTGTAGTTTAAGCATCGATATGAGAAGAAGGTTGATCAATGCAACACCATAGATGAGATTGGTTAAAAGATGAGGTGGTCTAAAATAAACAATATCCCTGACATCAGGTTGATACATTGGATATTTATTGGGTTTACCAAGTCGATGAGGTGTGGGAAGAACATAGAGGGTGAGGAGGTGATACTCCCCCAATCAGAGAATATCCATCACTTTTTCTATAGAATCATCATTGGGAAGTTTGGATGCAAAGACGAATGAGCTAGTAAATGCGTTAGAAGAGCCTTGCTTGGGGATGAGCACGTCGTTCGGTCAATAAGTCATGTGGCATGATTTGAATTGAGGAGTATATGTAGGGAGAGTGAGGATTTTCCCCTCACGCTCATACTTGATGCAACAATGAAGGGTGGAAGGGACATAACACATGACACGATTCCATGGTTGTCCAAGTAAGATATTGTATTGAAACTCCCCTTCTATGATATAGAAGATCTCATGGAAGATTTTTTCATCAACGTGGGTTGACAAAATAACAGTGCCCAAAGTAGGGGAAATGACATAATTGAAAGTGCAAAGGACGACAGGAGATTGGGTGGTAACAAAGTTAGTGAGTCTGAGTTGATCAAAGGTGATCCACAGGGACCCAAAATAACTCTACTTCATCAGATCATCCAAACCCAGAAGGAGGAAATGGAGAAAACAAGGTTTTGTGAGTATTTTAACAGAACCGCCGCCCTGCACAAAGTGATGGTCCTGTAACCGCCCCAAAGACAAGGTGGCGGTCTTGTAAGCGTCGGTTTGCGTAGGTCGGCGGTCCTGTCACTTTTGAAGAAAAAATGAAAATGAAGCATTAATGGATGTGGATTTAAATCGTCCGAATTTGTCCCTTCCCTACCATGACCTTTCCCATTCTCTAGTGCACAGGAGGACATGGGAGAGGCTATAAATATTTGGGAGGAGCAAAGGATTTGATCATTGGAAACAAGAGATTTCATGGGAGTAAGTGCAAGAGTATTCTTAGTGCTGGAATTGAGTTTATAGAAGCAAGGAGGTTGAGAACATAAAAACCAAACACTTGGCAGGAAGTGTGAGACATTGTCAACTTTCCTTTCGTACTTATTGTAAAATTTGTATCTTCATATTTGAATTGGCCAATAAAACAAGTGGGAAGAAAGAGCAGTTTCCCTTCCCGACCAGTTTTCCCTCACACTGGGGGTTTCCCAGGATAAAATTCTTGGTGTTTGTGTTTTAATTCATTTCTCTCTGCAAATTTTAATTATAAAGCATAAGTAATTCAATCACTAGCTCAAACTATCATTTTCTAATTGAAAGTAGAAAAATAATGTTTTAAAGTGTGATTTGCAAGAATTCCAAAGTTGAAGGTTGACAAATCAAAATGTGTGGCATGAGATGATATTTATGCTGGTTCTGTTTTCTATCATAGAATGTTGGATGAAAGTATCATTGATATGTATAGTGATGAAAAGTGGGGAGGTCATGGTCTTCAGGTGATATGTCTGGAATTTCAGAATTGTCAAAATATATGGCGGAAGAAGCAGTAAGTGCTCCAAAAAGGTCTGCAAAAGGGTGGCAAAAGGCTAAGTCTCATCACTAGGGGTAGGAATATTCTTTAAGGATTCGATGAGAGCTTGTATATGATGAGGGGAGCCTTGGATGAACTCATAGAGTGACATCTTTATTGGGGCCTGATGGAGTTGTTTCATAACACTTTGCTCAATGGCAGTAGGACATGGCGCAACTAAGATAAACACTTTGGGTTTTGATGATGAAGGGGGGTGGAGCAGGATTGCTAGAGGAAGTGGTAAAAACAACATTTGACTTGGATTGAGTAGGTGGTTGGAAATAATGGGGGTGAGAATGGGTGGCAATCCAAAAAACATTAATAAGGAGAGGGGGGGCCTTCTTTGGGAAAAGTGACTTTTGGACGAGGAATGGCAAAGAAGTTACTGGATGAGTGGTAGGACTTAGAGATCTTAGGTGATGGGAGTTTGACCAGAGATTTGTGAGGGGGATGTTGATGAACTAATATATGGGAGAGGATGATCTGCTTCGATGAAGAAATCATCTTCTTCAATGAGATTATGGATTATAGTTTGAAGTGCCTTACAATGTTTGAGTATCATGTCTAAGAGCTCGATGATATGCACAAATGAGGTAAGAATTAAACCACTAAGGTCTTGGACCATGTGAATTGAAGGATTTTATAGGTGAAAGAGTGATTGCAGATGTTTGGAGAAGGCGTTGAAATATTTCTGTGTAGGAACTGATGGAGGTTTTTGGAGAAGGATTTACAAATGAAGTGGATTTGAGAATGGTAGATGAAGGAAAGAGGGATGTTTTGCTTTTATGAGGTTTTATGACAGCCTTTGACTCTGATTTGAACTTGGAAGGAGGGGTTTTTGATTTGGACTTAGACTTAGAGGAGAGAGTGGATGATTCTAATTTTGATTTAGTGATGATAGGATTTTTTGATGGTTTTGATTCAAATTTTGATTCAAAGGGAATGGTAGATGTATTGGATTCAAATTTTAAGTTGATATTAGGAGTGGATGGAAGGAAGGCCCCAAGATGGATGGAGGTACACCTAATATTGATGATGAAGGATTGGATAGTTTAGGATGATGACATTTAGGAGGAGAGAGATCCAAAGTTTTGTGTGTATGGGTGAGGGATTTTTGAATAGGCACGTGAAGGTTTTAGATTTCTATCACGATGATTTTACCTTGGTAGGGATAACGATGATTTCAATCGGGGGATCCTTCAAGGTAGAATCCGATGGTGTGGATGTGGTTGTAGATGTAGATATTGAAGGTGGAAGTGGTTTCTGGATGATACATTTAATAAAATCAGAAGGGGTTGGTGAATGTATGGATTTTAGGGATGTTGTTTATAGGAGTGGTTAAACTTGTAGATGGTGTAGGTATATCATTTATGGTATGTGCTAAGTGAGGTTGTTTGTGTAATAGATGCCTTAGAAGACAATGTGGATGTGGACATGGGCTCAAATGTCGACGTGGGCATGATCATAGTTGTAGATGTGGTTTAAGATAAGGGTGCGAGAATGGTTATAGATGTGTGGGTGTGTGATATAGGTGTTGAAATAGGTGTTCAGATAGGTGTTGATATAGATGAGGGTGAAGGACTAGATATAGATATGGATGGGGAAGTAGTAGATATCGATACAGATGGTGTAGTGAATGTGGTAGGCATAGATGTAGTAGTGATAGGTGAAAAAAATGTAGAAAAAGGTGTAAGAGATATTGTAGGTAAAGGGTTAGAGATCGAATTAGATATAGATTTAGTGGGTGAAGGCGGAGATGATAAAGTCGATTCATGACTCAAGGTGTCAATAGTATGAACATTGGGTGGTTGAGATGTAGGGGGAGTAGTTTTATTATTGGGTGGGTGTTTGGAAATTTTTTTTTGAAACCATGTAAGGGTTTAATTGGGTCGTGCGTTAGGGTTATCTAATTGAAGATCACAGCGGTCTATGAGTTTTTGTACAAGATATTTGAACGCGCGACATTTTTCAATGTCATGACCACGGAATTGGTGGTATTTGCAATAATGCTCGTCACGATACCATGTGGGTTTGGGTCGTGAATCATCAAAGGGTCAGATGGGTGGAAGTTGAATGAGGTGCCCAACCATAAATTTCTTGAAGATAGAGTTATGCGATTCTCTAGGGGGAGTATAATTATTTTTGGAGGCTTGGTATGAGATGTAGATGCAGATGAAGACTTGACTATTATAACATTAGTTGCGCTTTTAGTCTTGTCATTATGTGTGGATGACTTCGTAAAATTAGGTTTTGGTTTATTAGATCAAAGATCGAGATGAACTTATTTAAGGGCACGAAGTTTGAGTTTCTGAGCCATGGTGAATGCCTCTTCAAAGGTTTGGAATGATTGTATTATAAGAGTAGAAGAAATATGCTTCACACAAGACTGAACAAAAATTTCAATTAATTCAGTTTGTGGAAGGGATAAGGATAATTGGTTGATTATGCCATGCCACCTTGCGATAAAATCTTCTATAGATTTGTCATCGAATTGTCTAATGGCGTACAGGTTTGTGATGGTAATTTTACTTGTAATATTGATTGAAAAGTTCTCTAGAAATAGCTGTGTAAGTTGGGTGAAGGAAAATAATGAGTGTTGTGGAATGTCGTTGTACCAATTGAACACGGGACCGACCAACAACATGGGAAATGTGTAGAGATTAAGGTTCCCGATCATGAGAAATGAGGTAGCATGTATGCCTAAAGTCACAAAGATGTGATTGTGGGTCCTCATTGATATTGAACTTAGAGAATTTTTGGTAGCTCCCAATGTGGGGGATAAGGCTTTATGAGGATTGATGGATTAATAGCTTCGTTACAATTTTTTTCATAGGAGAAGGTGGTCTTGGATTTCCAAGTTAGTGGCTTCAAGGTTGGCCATTCTACTCAATAACACGATACATGAGATTGTTAGATGTGTGGGGATAATGAATTGAAGCATGAGGTTGTGGAATATATGAAGTAGATGGGTTAGGTTGGAAATGAGGTTGATATGTTTGAGGATGAGTAGGCATTTGTGGAAGTGGTTGATAAGGGGAGATGTTGTGGAATGGTTGTGACTGAATAGATTGAGATATAGGTTGTTGTTGGGAGATGGGGATGTAGTAATATTGAAGGGACTGTGTCGGTTGTTGAGTACTAAGAATACTAGATTGATTTGTTATGAGATGAGTTGAGATATAAGTATGAGGTGGTTGAATTGTTTGAGTTGATTAATTAGGAAGTATGTAATGAAAGGAACTTTGAAAAGGAGGTTGATGCGTTTGGATTGATTCAAAAGGATGGGGGTTGTGAAGTGATGACATTCACACGGACATGGGTGGTGGAGATAATAGGTAAAGTTAGGTTATGATGTTCATAAGAAGGGGGAATCAAATAAGTGTCTTATGACGATTGGATACAGGCATTAATAACCATAGTGGATGAAGATGTGACATGAATAGAGGAGGTGATAGTAATGTTGATAGGTGGAAGATTAGAAGGAATGGGAACCACCAACTAAGTGGATTGGTGGGTTTGAGATATTGTAGAGGATTGATGGGAGCCAAGCTCATATTTCACTGTGGCGAATTCATTCATGGCTCTTGGGAAGAAAACAACAAGTTGTGATGTAAGGACTCGAGTAGACTCAGGATGAGAATGATAGGTGTAAATTTGTTGAAGAGGGGCCCCCTCAATGGGTAGGTTGGTATATTTACGAAGGATATAGTCATGAAAAGCAACGAGGTTGGCATCAAGGAGTTCTTGAAACTCCAGACACCCACGAGGGATAGTAGGAGGCCCAAAATCTCCCATAGAAGTAGTGGGTGGGGGTGTAACCAGTCTAGATGGGACTGAGTGGTGATAAAGAAATGGGTTGGTTTTGACATGACTGTTAGATTGGATGGCTTGAGACTCTTGAAGAGGGGGGATGGAAACCACATGTCGAGTAACCATGATAGAGGTGACCAAAGGGGTGGAAGAAAGGATAGAAAGGGCCAAATTTTGTTGGGAAATAATAGTAGAAGTGGGAATGTTCTCAGATGTCATGGTTTGTTCGATTTTCCTTGCTTGAGAACTTGTAATAACGAGCATGAGACAAACATTAAAAATAAAACTATGCTAATTTTTAATTACTATTTACTTCAAGCAATTCATGTAATAGAGTTTTAATTATGTCGATTATTAGAAAAATGTGGGGAAGAAAGAAAAATGGGCTTGAAGGGAGCCCAGGAAATGGCCAAACTATGGATGGTTTTGGATGGATTCCTCAATATACCCGAAGGTACATGAGGCCCAAATCTGTGATGACTACCAATATGGGGCTTGAGATTGGGGCCTACCCCCACACTTCACGCACCTTGATGATAATTGTGTTGAGCGCTTAGCTAATATACCGATAGTCAAAAAATAATTAATGTAGTTAGAAC
The DNA here is from genome assembly GCA_019776745.2 of Taxus chinensis. Classification (NCBI taxonomy): domain Eukaryota; kingdom Viridiplantae; phylum Streptophyta; class Pinopsida; order Cupressales; family Taxaceae; genus Taxus; species Taxus chinensis. The sequence goes on from CM034154.1 coordinate 728,466,616, forward strand.
ATCGCAACAATTTTTTTATCGGGTGATGAAATCCCAATAGTTCCACTTGGGAAGAAGATGTTTAAGATGTGTAGTTTTTATGTGTGGGTTTTTGGATGTGTGTGATGAGAGTGTATGCAAAGGATTAACCTCTTAATTTGACCAGATTTCCAAACAAGTATTAATGTTTTTTTTAAGTCCTAAAATGAAGTGTTATATTCGATGAAGAAACTCAAAAAAAGAAGAAAAAACAATGCAAAATGAGCAAAGACAAAAAAAATGAGGAAAACCTAGATACCACTTTTTTTCCTTTTTTTAAAAAATTATTTTAAGCAAGCAAACACGTTGTTGTTCAAACAAACACTCCACCAAGGGAGAAAGTAAGAAAAACTCCTAGCTGCAAGGTTAGTAGAAAGAATATAGAAGAAAAATGGAAATGAAAAACAATGAAAAGACTCGCCAAAGAAGGGGGTATCCCACCGGGCGTGCCAGAATATTGAACCTATTTTTTGTACCTGTTTCAAATTAGTGAAATAATAACAAAGAAAACAAGCAAATCCAATATGAGAGGGTTTAAGGTACCTTTAGATGGGGGGTGACGATGAATATGGGCACAAAAGAGAGATCCTCCTCACATAGAGATTGATGACATGCACAACAAAGGGAAACTCAATAGAAAAAGGATTAGTAGATTGGATGGTGGGTTTCCCGAAAATGTCAGTCCCGAGAAGCGAAAACTTCCTAGGATGGATCTTAACCCACTTTTTGATAAAAAGATAAATAAAATAGGCGATTGATGAATTGGATGTAGCAAATAATTGAAGTGAAACAGAAAAGTGAGATCTAATGGATGAAGTAAAATGGAGATCTGATCTAAGTAAAAACAAACTAAATCAAACCTAGGTGGGTCGATGGTTACCCAAGACTGCAGAGCATAGTCGATGGCAACTGGGATAGTGTAGGAATAAAAATGCAGATAAACAAACCTGAAATACTTGCTGAAGCCTGATCTGGAGTTGATCTGAACTGGGGATGACATTGGGCTATTGTGAGAAGGATAGATCTGATGAGAACAGAAAGGATGTAAGAAAATTAATGAAAAACAAGAACTATTTGATAGGTTTGATGGTGACTGGTCATGATCGGTGGCGACTAGATCTAATGAAGTTGGGATCTAAAGCTGCAAGTATACAAAATGCCAAGATTGAAGGATGTGGAAGGTTGTGGGATCAAAAATCGGATGACTGGAAGAATGAATGATAGAATGACTAGGAGTGATCTAGGGTTTGATAGAAAAAGATGAGCAAAATGACGATTTATAGATGGAAATGAAGATGAGAAAATGCAAAGACATGGCTCTGGGATGACTGGTGAACTTGCCTTAAAAAAATGATGGAATGGAAAGGGTGGATCCAAGCACAAAAGAGAGAAAGAGGACTTCAAATCTTCAAGGATGAAGCAAAAAATCTTCAAAGTAGATCCAATATGGTGCTAACAACTGCAAAGAAGAGAAAAAAATGAAGGCATGATCACAAGAAAGCTTGAAGTCTCCAAAATTGCATCCTTGAAGGAGGGGTATGGGCGTATTTATAGGGTCGATGACGACCTTGATGGGTTACCAATTACTGCAGTGGTCCATCCATTTGGGTGGTGGAAGATTGATGAAATCAAGGCAATGAGCCCCCTGCGAGGCGGGATTAGGGTTTTGAGTGGTAAGTGCGAGCTAAGGATGCCTAGGGGAGATAAAAGGGTAGGTAAGAGGTGGAAAATTAAATAAAGGCAAAAGAAAGACAAAATTATTAAATGAAGGCCTAGGGAGGAAAAAAAGGAGGATTTAGGGAGCATAAATGGACTAGATGAAGATTTAGGATTAATTGATGATGATTAGGGATGTTAAATTAAGGATATGACTAGGATGAGATGAAGGTGGAATTTTAAAGGGATAAATTGAGTTTAGGTGGAAAAGGGGGATTTACGTGGGAAGAGAGGTATGTATGTAGGAGATGATGACAAAGGGGAGCGAACACGAGGTGAGGGATAAGGGATACCAAACATTGGTGTCTACAAATAGAAAACATCGTACTAATTAATGTGCCCTTTCTCGTTCGCGGCGGTTCCAAACCTTTCTTTCCCATTTTGTTATTGCTAACATTCAACATTTTGGTGTGAGACCAAAATTTTGGGAGGTGGGTAACATACTAACATAAGGGAGTTGATTAAATTAGACACATGGTGGCTACATTTAGTGAAACAATGTCAATGTTCCATGAGTGCCTAACTGCCTTTGGGAAACACTCTTTTACTTCATCATTCAAGGGATAATACTTGCAATACCTATGGCATCAATGGTATAGTTAATTTTTTTACAAAACTCAGTAGTATCTTAGTACACTCTGTTGGTTTTCATAAAATTTAACTTCAATTTCAGGTATATACCTTATTCCGATAGGAAACTTACGTTTTAAATGGAATATATATGCTTCTTTCAGCATGAGGTTGTTTTAAGAGGAAAACTTTTCCCAACTATTATAACATCTAGGCTAATTAACTTATATAAGACACGTGACACTATATTTTTACATGATGTTAAAAACTTTAAAAAGCTACTCAACTAAGCCTATGCATTATTACAAAAGACATTAAAATAACACATGCCAATAGGGTAGAATTGATTTAGTTTCGCATGTGATGTGGAGGTACAATGATTCAAAATTTTAAGTGTTTACATTATCGTGTCATACATATAGAATATCCTTTGACTTTATATCTTTGTGGTGTGAGACCATTCCTTTTCTTGACGCAAGGTTCTTTTGGGAGGTAATTTTTTCTTCCATAATATATCCTATTGCCTAATTATTGACTAATAATTGTTTGTTTATAATTGACGGTATGTCATCATCATTTGATGATATCAATACATAGGTATACATATCTAACATGCATTTCTCACGCTAATTTATTCTAATTTGAATTAAACATTATTTTAGAGTAACTCACTGTAATAAGTGATATTTAGATGATTAAGTACAATAATATGCAAGTAATAAGCATTTTAAGATGTAAAACCTTAAGCAAATGAGAGAGGGATGATGACTTAGCCGATTCTGTATAATTGGGAGTGATTGGAATTGTGTATCTGTTGGAACATGCTAAACATAATGTCGAAATGGCTTGCCGAGGGTTCAAAAACCTAGGAATGTACAAGACAGAAGCACCCACAGAAGGGTAGGAGTGCCCCATGTGCTAACGACTGATTTGGGCACCTATGTCTGCTAAACTGCTTAGGTTATGATCTTTTCTAAGTTATAAGACATTCGTTATTACTCGCTCTTTGTCCCTCTGGTTTCGCTGTTAGATTGTCAATTGCACCTGTAACCTACAAAACAAACAACTACCTGCACATGCACACAAGCCACATCAAATCTAATAAAAATGATGTAGAATGGGGAGTTAGATTGACCCCTATGGTCACCTGAAGAGTGAACTTATGACCGAGCGCTGCACTACATCTCAGACTCCATGTAGTTCTTCGTGTGTGTGTATCCATGTCCAATGCCCTAGGTTGCCCTTGTGCAAGTTGCACGATGATAGCGGGTTAGATCTAGAATGTCCCAAATATATCGAATTTTGTGCGATGGAATAAAATGAACTCCCCTCCTATGCAATGTATGTAGACCAATGCAACCCTTGACCCTTGTATGGATGTGTTAGATATGTACTTTGTAATGCTCTTGCGCCTTTTTGCAAGCTAAGGCGGTGATAAGTAATGCTTATAATGCTTGGCCCTTTATTTGAAAGAAGTAACTAAGTATATACATGATTCCCTTGTTTGAATTTTGTAATTGACAAATGAAAGGCTGATCCAAAGTATTAAAAGGTGACCAAGAAGGGAAAGGGACCCAAAAGAATAAGAAGAAGAAAGAGAGGGACAAGAATGCTTAGGAGGGACAGGAGCGCCTTGGCTCTTCTATGCTAATTGGTTGTTAGTGTTTGAGGCTATCAAAAGGTAAATCAGTCAAGTGCCAACAGAACTGTAAGATGTGCAAAGGCAAAAGGATGCTTAGTAAACCTCATAAACAATAAAGTGCAAGATATAAAAGCAACCAAAAGGCCAAAAGGAGTTGTCAACCACTAGTTTTCTTGCTTAGGAATCATGTATACATTAGTATACTTTAGGACCTAAAAATGTACCCAGGTGCATAGATTTTGTGTTTACACACACATTAGCTCCTTTACCATTGGTCATATATAGTAGTGTAGTAACACGTTTGGAAGTTCATATGTAAGAGACCTGGGTGTTATGATATGGTTTCCTATAAAACCCATGTGCAATTTTTTGGTCATTTTTTGAGAGTATTGTTGACCACCCTTATTGCACATAAATAGACCCTGGACATTTGAGGTGTGGATAGATTTTCTTATTTCATGTTTATTTTTATTCCTTAAGGGACGGGGGCCGTGGATACTAATGGGCATTGGAAGTGCCAAATGGAATCAAGAATGGAGAAAGCACTTTAGATTTTATTTAAATGATTATTTTTGTTTGTTTTTCTTTTGGTATATATGTATTTTTTCTTTCTTTCTTACTGACTCCTCTACAAGTTTTAATGCAACATTTTGTTAGCTCTTTTTCTTTTATAGATTATTGTCATAGAAAACACACATTATCCTAAACCTAGATGTGGACGAGGGTTTGAATCCTAGTTCCATCGCTCTCAAAGTCATCACTTTCTTTGCAACTTTTAGCAGAAACCAAAAATGACGAAAACTCCTCATTCAAAGGTAATGCACACTTATGCATGATAAAAGACTAGGAGTGGGAGCTTCGTGAAGTTTTTTTGACCTTTATCAAACACTTGATTTACATGGTGCTCAAAGTACCACTATCGTTTCCTCTAAAGCATCATTGCCATTTATGGTGTACATACAATGTGCATGATTGTATCTCTAAAGGAAAACACACTTCTCCAAAGCCGTTGGATGATTTGAAATCCTAAAATAACACCCCAACTTTGTTTTATTTTTATTTTTTGGGTACTCTCTCCTCATAAATCAATCAATTACCAACAAAAAGGTGAAGGATACACAAGTGGCACCTCCTTTCATATAAATGCTTTGCATTGTGTTGCATTGCAAAATTGGAGACACAAGTTACTTAACTGATTGGTGTTCTTATTCAGAACTTCGTAGTGCATAAGCTTCCCAAAAACAACCTGTACAATTGTCTCCAAATACATGCCTTACTACCTAAGTTGTAAGTAACATAAAATCCTTCTACAACTTTAAAAATCCTCATTCAAACAAAAAATTAATCTTCCATTAATTGGCTAGATTGGTTATAAGTAACATATAAACCCCAATATATCATTATCCTTATGCCAATAAGGGTGATGTCATATTGGAAATGGGCTTCTTACTAACACGATGATTGATTATTCGTGGATTGAGTATGTTTTCTTGCTTGGCCCTTCTCTCCCCTCCTCTCATCTTTAATTTCATTTTTTTAAAATAGTCTCTAAATTTACTTCTAAATACACCCCTTGTCAACCAAGTCAAATATACCTCCCAAATTTTACTATCGGTAGAACTATTACACCTCTTTTCAATACAAATACTAGTTGATATATCTATGATATAACTCGGGTGAAGTAGACCCTGACAATGATCAAATTTGAAGGGCTCCCCATATTTTATTTTGGTGGGTTAGGTTAATTTTTACCCTTTGTAAATAACATATTAAACAACACATTACTCTTGAATAGAAAAAATGAAAATGTTAATTTCCTTTCAATATATTTCTAATTAATTTAAATAAAATAAATATGAAAAAGTCAAAATTATTAAATATAACATCTAATAATAAATTTGAAACTTATTTAAATTAAATAATCAAGATTAAAAAAAGCAATTACACAAGTTATAAGTTTTGGCAAATCCTTGTAACAAGTTTATAAGTTGGTTGTAGAAAAAATAAAATTTTAGTACGAGACATGAACCTTAGGCTCACCAACTTAGCTAATCGTAGTGCCACATCTTTCAAATCATTCCATTCCTAATAAAGTTGTCTTAACCAAGAAAACATGAGTATGGAGGAGACACTGAGGAATCTCTAATTTAAAGATCATTGGTCTCAAATTACACCTACCTTCGTAAGGCAACAAATATAACATTTGTGTAAAATTCAGGGCATGCCTCTCATATATTTGTTAAAACCTATAATTCAATAAGTAAAAAGTTATTGAAAAGATTTTTTATAAATATAATAGAATGTTATATGTTGAATAAGTAATACCTTCTTAATAAATATATCTTGTAATATATTATCACACTGAAACATTGTAGAGACAAGTAATAATAACAAATATTGTAGAGACAAGAAACAATAACAATTAACTATGGATAAATAATTACGAAATAAAAATTTGGCATAATTTTGGTGCTAATGTGCAAAATAGACATGTATTTAAACAAATTATACATTAAGTAGCAAGTTGTTCATAAATTCAAAAATGCATTCAATATTTTTATCAAACAATGTGTTGGCCAACACATTTACATTGATAATATTTTGAGCAATGAAACTCACTAAGACTTGACTTCGCCTGTTTCTTGTACAAATTCTCACTCATACATAAGAATGTGGATTTGGTAATCAAACATTTATAGAAACAAGTAGTATTTAAATGACCAATTTAGAAAATAAATAAGAGTATTGTGAATAAACTACCACATTCTAAACATAATTTACAAGCTAGCAAAAGCTAAAAGAGAATATCCATAAATTTTGAAAATAGAAAGAGAATATCTGTTTGCTAAGGATTTTATGTATGATTTGTGTGAAGTGAATGAAGATTTGTTTTAATATAGAAAATAGAAAATTAGCAAACATGAATTTTGTTGCTCTAATTATTATTTAATATTTTATTTATTAAAATAAATTTAACAAATTACCCTGCCTTTTAATATTGAAGTGTAATTTTAAATTTGATTTTTTTTAAAGTGTAAATTTTAAATCACCCTTCTATGACAAGGGCATTGACGACTTCAAATTTAATCCCTACCCAAACTTGGTAAACATGGTCCGTGCTCCGGAGCAGGCCTGGAATTTCAAATTAGATTTTTTTTATTCCAACTAATACGTCCACCTCTCCTGGGTAAACATGGTCCGTGCTCCGGAGTGATTATATCTCTGCCTCGGTAAAAACTGTCTATGTTAAGCATGCGCCGTTGTACCTTCCATGGCAACTGTACACTTTCTATAACCGCTCAAGTGCAAATTACAATAGAAAACCGTTTCGCTAAACGGAAAATATCCATTTGTACGCCGCTAAAATTCAGACAGTTGTTTTCTCAAAACAGGCGGTGGACGCGTCATTAACTCAGAATGATCACCCCACGACTTTCCATCTTCTTAAATAGGATATATATCCTATGCGCTGGCGTCTGTGCCTTTACTTTCACTCCAATAAACAATAGTTTCCTGCTTTTCGTCACACTCCACTTCCTCATTTTGCCTCGTATTCTTCGCTATAAATCGTTGGCATTACCCACGTACTGATCCTATCCGATATCAAAGAAATCAGAAGAATCGAAGGAAAGAAAATGTCAACAATCACAGTGCCAACCCCCACACCCTCTCCCACTGAGGATTCTGAACAGCTCAGGAAGGCCTTTGAAGGTTATTGCCATTTCAGATTATACCATTTCATCGTCTCTAAGTCATATAATATTATAGTACCATGATGTATGTTGGTGGTTTTCAAATATGCGATCGATATCAATATCTGGCATGCTAATTTCCAAATGTGTTTGTATCTGTTCTTAGATGGTGAAATTTACTGTTTTGGGTTTTGGGATTTGGGTTTCTGTCAAACAAGTTAAAACTAATATTAGCTTTATAACTTATTGTTAATGCTGGTACTAGTTGGCTTGATAGATGAATATCGAAGGCAAGTAAAACAGGTGGTTTTTAAATTTTTGATCAATATCAATATCTGGCATTCTAATTTCCAAAAGTATTTGTATCTTGTTCTTAGATGGTGAATTTTTTTGCTTTGGGTTTTGGGTTTATGTCACACAAGTTAAAACTAATATTAGCTTTATAACTTGGATCATGGATTGTTAATGCTGGTAGTAGTTGGCTTGATAGATAAATATCGAAGGCAAGTAAAACAGGGGAGATAGATCAGGATAGTGTCTAACTGCTATTATCAGAATTCCTTTTGATCTACTTAGGTTTGTGTGATGGTGAATGGACTGTGTCATTTTTGGAAATGACAAGGTTGGAGTTTCTACAGTTCAACATTTTTAGATATTAGATCAAAGCATATGGAGGGACCTGTGTATAAGATTTTTTATTAGATGATCGGATTGACATTTTAATCATGATGATGATGGATCATTTGGGTTGATTCAAAATATCAAAAAATTAGAAACTTGTCTATAACACACTTATACAGCTGATTCCGCCTGAGATTCTCTTTAAAATCAACGACAACCCTTCATCCCCTTGGAACGATTGGTGCTAGCCAAACCAAGCACCCATCAACAGAGCCACACCAAGGATTTTGTATCATCTGATTCAGCATCTGCCCCCACTTGGAGACTCTTTTAATACCAAATGGTCTATGTCCTTCTCTGATTCTCAATGGTAGCGAATGGCCTACACAATTTGGCAGTCTTCCATGGAGGCCAAATGTCAACTATTGGGATGATGAATTTTACGTATGAAACTTATGGCTGGCCTCACTTTAGTCAAACTTGGTCTTGCTACCGGAGAATGCACCTTCTGTTCTGCTCTTGAATCTATCCCTCACCTCTTCTGGCATTGCCCATCCTCCTCTCAGCGCTAGTCTTCCTTCTGCTCCTCTCTTCTTGAAATTTTTTCCCAACAATTTCAATAAAAAAACTGCTTTGCTTGGCATTCTCTCCCCTTCCACCCTCGCTGTCATTTGGAAAACTTTTACGCCAACGGCCATGATTATCAGATGCCCTTTTATGTGGGTTTTTTGTGTAATGATTATGTTTTTTTGTTTGTCCCTTGATGGGGGTCTTACTGGTTGTTCTTGTTTAATGTTTTGAGTTGTGTATTCTTTTATCATTAATAGAAACATTTTCAATTTCTTTAAAAAAAACTAGATTCTTATGCCTGGACAGTCCATGATAGCAGTGGAGAGACCTGTGTATGAGAGTTTTGATTCAAAGTTCTGAATCACATGAACAAACACATACATATGTCTCTACATAATCTTTTGTTCTACCGTTTTGGACCCTGGAGGGTTAAGAACTCTAATTTTTAGGTGTCAGGTTCTGGGATTAACTGTGTGCAGTATTTAAGTCTCCAGTGATTCCTGGGATGATCATTTCTCACGGGTTGTCTTTTTCTCTGTGACCAATTTTTTATGGGCAGCAGTTTCCTCACAATCAAAACTGCCATCATCGAAGGAATGACTATCCTTAATGATTTTTTGAAGGAATGACTCTGGATGTTGAATACTGCAAGTATTCGATTCCAAAATTTGCTATATTAAAGATCTAAAGGTCCCCTATATGCTTTTAGCCATACTTGACTTCCCTACAAACAATAAACCCCAAAAACCTTAGATAACAAAGCGAAATCTGCAATATCCTTTGTATTGAAGGCCACCAATTTAGTTGATTCAATCACTGTTAGAGCTATAGACCATCAATGGCACGCCAATAGGAAATATTAAGGATTTTTTGGTGTAACCCATGTTGAGAAGGGGCATGTTTTGTAATCCTTGGTGAGGTTCTGTTGAATAATTTCATAATTCCTAATTGTGTTGATTGTTGTTCTGTTATGGCCTAGTTGATTGTCACCAAAATCTAAAAAGTCATTTTTATGGTACACATGGCCTAGTTGATTTGAAGTGCATTCTCATCACACCTGATCTATGCAGTTCAGGCAAAGATGGAGCTCGTTATAAACCATGATAGAGTGAAAAACGTTAAGCTCTTTATTATTATTTTTTATAGGTAAATACAAGGAGGAGGTGATTCATAAGGATCTCAGCTATAATTTGAAAAATTGAATTATTCAGTCATGGATTTGCTAGATTCAGAACCTCCTAGCAAAAAACATTAAAAAATAAAAAATACTAGTCCATTAAACACAATGTTTAGTGGAGAATATGATGCTTAATGTCACCAAGTCTCAACACAAACAGAGTATACTTTCAGCCTCGTTTTACTCTTATCAATCAGAACCTTGTTAAAGTTCATTTTATTTTTAAAATCTAATGACGAATGACAAAATTCTATTGGATCTATCTGGGTAGCCCGATAGTGGTTATATGATTAACATCCTTAATTGTAATCCGCAATGCATGGAATGTTATTTTGAGTCTTTGTTTGTGCGGTGCTCCGAGTTTCTGAAAACCTCATCATTGTGTTTGGAAGGTGTCCTGCTAGTAACAAAGACTTGAGTCTCATGGCTTCTAACACATTACATTCTGAGTCTTGACCAAACTTTCATTTGCTATCTATATAAGGCACAGGCAGCTCTTTCTTGTTCATCCTAAACCCTGCCTATTGCAAAGTTGACATTTGAAAGGGTTTTAAACTTTTAACACAATTACAAACATCAACATAATCATAGTATTTTTTTTGAGGGCGTGGGAGTGTGGTTTTAATGGGTTTAGTGAAGGATTGCATTACTCTTTTATTAGTGGATATGTTTAATGCATTTCGGTTAATTTTTAATTTATTTTTGGCAAAACACTGAATTAGAATATTATTTCTTGTTTCAGGTTGGGGCACAAATGAGAAATTGATTATAGAGATACTGGGACACAGGACTGCAGCTCAGCGCAAAGCAATCAGGGAAACATATACTCAGTTGTATGAGGAGGATTTCCTGAAGAGATTGGGATCAGAACTTGCACATGATTTTGAGGTAAATATTGTTATATATTGTAAACCATCTTATTTTCACCAATCTTGAATGTAATATCATGCATAAGCAAATCTATTTTATGATTATGCTTGTTATTGGTATGTTGATTATTGATCTGTAGGTTATACATGCCTTTTTAAAGTGCCTTGGTCCTTTGACATATTTTAGTGTGAAAGGCGTTTACTTTAGATTTTTTTATTGTGAAAGAGGGCTTTGCTTCTTTGGGCACTGGAACCTGCTGAGCGTGATGCCCTCTTGGCACATGAAGCGACAAGGAAATGGAGTCCAAAGAATAGGTCACTTTTGGAAATTTCTTGTGCTCGGTCTTCAAATGAGCTTTGGATGGTGAAACAAGCATATCATGTACGGTACAAGAAGTCTCTTGAAGAAGATGTTGCTTCACATACACAGGGAGACTTCCGTAAGGTATGTAGCCCCATCAATGCTCTATTAACCAATGTGTTATGATTTACTAGAATCAAAAAGAAGGATTGAATTTGTATATCTCTTCTTATGTCCCAAGGACTATCTAGATTGAAATCTAAGGTAGTCCATTTAACATGATATTTGCATGTGACATATCCAAAACATCTAGAAAACATGGTTCGATGGCATATAAATAGCTGGCATTTTTCTGATTTCTTAACTTATTCCTGATTTGTTTTCGTTGACCAATATTTAATTCATACTGCTGATGAAAATTTCATTTGGGTTCCTGACAAGTCACTAGATGAAGGGTTGGGGATACCTATTTAGATTACAATTTCCATCTTGAGACAGACAAACCCATTAGTAGACAGACTTAGCTTGATGGCATATTGATATAACCAACTGTTATTTTTTCTGAGTTCTTAGTGCAGTCCTGATTTATTTTATTTGATCAATATTTAATTCAAACTGCTGATTTGTGGGTGCGTGTACATTATTTGATCAATATTTAATTGTAACTGCTGATTTTTGGGTGTTGGTACATACCTTTAAATTTCAAATATGTGTGCTATTTGTGTTTACATGTGAAATGTATCTGTTATTTTGGTATGAATCGTTTGTTCAATAATATATTTAATTTTTATATACGCAACAGAATTTCTTCCTTCAAGCCAAGCATTTATATTTTTTACTGTTGAATTCCACTTTCGCACTTTAGAACAACTTTTTTTCCTGACATATCTCGCTGCACAGAGTAATGTGTATTACTTGCATACAACAACCAAGTAATGCATATGTTTTGCATTTGTTTTTATTTTTCGCAAATTCTACCGCTCTATTAGAATGTAATCTTGTACATATTTTGTGATTCATGTCTTCTCAATTCTGTTCAGCTCTTGGTTGCCCTTGTAAGTTCTTATCGATACGAAGGACCAGAAGTGGATACACGCTTGGCAAAATCCGAAGCCAAGCAATTGCATGAAGCTATAAAAGACAAGGCTTTCAATCATGAGGAACTCATTCGGATTTTGAGTACGAGGAGCAAGGCACAGTTGAATGCCACTTTCAATCATTACAAAGATGAATATGGTCATCATATCAACAAGGTTTGACCCCTATATACATGTGATTTTTAATTAATTTTTCCTTTTCCATTCTTCCTTACTATATAATGATTTGCTTTTTACTTCGATTTTTCTTTACATTCAGTATTTCTGCTTTTCTCCTTTTGGTTCTTAGTAATTTAAAATTGAGTTTTGGTGAAATATCATAATAAGTTTCATTTATGTGTTCAAGTCTTTTCCAAATAGAACTTACTGAAATACATTGAAGAAAGTTGAAACTCAAATGCCATGTGACATTTAGTGATGATTTTTCTAGGAGTTGAGATGAAATGTTCCTATTAAGGTTTTCTTGCTTTCAGGATAACTGGGGAATTTGCAGATTGTGGAGAAAGTTAAGTGCATGGTAGCACAATTCAGTCCTTAATTTTTTCTTTTAGTTTCCACCTTGTCGACCTTCCACTCATTGATTCAGCATGATGACTTGCTATGTTGTCCTACTAAGTGATTCATAATTTTGTGGACCCAGACATACCTTTTAAGACATGGCATTCCATTATATATTGTCTAATCCAATGTAATGGAATCTTAGAAATTAATTGCAAATATACCAAATGGGATCACAACAAATCATAACTGGTTAACGTTAATTCAATTTGGAATCTGTCCTTATAATCCAAGTGGCTAGTGATTTTGATGATTACGACTTAAAGTTACGGTTTGAAACAAAAAAAGTATTGCTAAATATTTAATGTTGTAGGGTCCAAGGAGGGGGATGTTTAAGCTACAAAAGAACCAATTGTAATCCTACCAATGATTATAGAATGTAAAGCCATCCCTCTCCTTGAAACCATTATTGAAGGAGATCTAAAGAACGTCCACACTACAAAGGACGTTTATGTGAACTCTCTTGATCTTTTGCCTAACCTTATAGGCAAGTTAGAAATGCATATGGTGTATACCAACTCATTTGGCCCCAAGTGTGGGAAGGCTGAAATAGTGATTCAGTATTGTTTACACTCTTCATCGCAATCAATGGTATTGAGTATTTACAAAGGAAACCCATACAAATTTCATGCTCTAGGAATATATAGAGTGCTATGAAATGATCACCTCATTGAATAAAAAGTTTAAGGAGAAAATTTTATTTGTTGAGGACCAATTCATTCTTCTATTATGAGCCTAAAGAAAACTTGCATATAATTTTTATCTTGGTAAAGGATGGACTGCACCTTGATTTTACATGGAGAGGGAAGAAATATAAATATGAGTCCTAATGATGAGGTGACCATCAAAGAAGGTTATGACAAAGAATTCTATTCGTACGAAATGAGGATGCTAAAACCTTGGAATTTTAGTAAGTAATATGAAAGTCGTTGAAGTAAACTAGTTAAGTCACACATGTATATTTCCTCTAGTGTCACTTGGAGCTTTGTTTAATTAGCCTGTTTTGGTTCTCAATGTTGACAGTGCCACAAATGATGCCTGATTAAATATCCAATAGCACCCTTCCCTTGAGTGGTCTCGACTCTCTTCTTGCAAAAACTATGAACAAAAATCAGTAGGCGCATGGAAAAAATTGTCAGATTCTATACTAAACTGTGGCTTGAATTTACAATTCTGTGACTAGAAAGAAGAAAAGTCACCTTTACAACTCTATTGTTATAAGCAGAAGTCTCTCAAAGGGAAAGATGTGGAGAAACTTGGGCCTAGATTGTATGGGCTCTATATTTAGCAAGGGCAACGGGTGGTGTTTAATACTCTTGATCCCTCTGTTGGATCTTGAGCACATTACACAAAGTGGTGGGGGGCAAAAGTTAAACTGTCAAAACACCTTTTCACCCTGTCTAGAGAGCATTTTGGCAAGTAGGGAGAAGATGTCGATGACAAAAGTTCTGCCAGCATACCTTATTCAAAGGATCTTCCCCAGAGGATGTTACATGGTTGGGTCTTGAGATACTTCAACATCCAACACTCCAATTTCTTTAGGGACAAAGCAATTCAACTGGGGGATGAGCAGTGGACTGTTGTGATGTGTGAATGGTAAAGGCACTTTTATGTTAGCATCAATGGTTCGATGTAGTCCTTAATGTGCGAGTTATGAAGGAATATGGTAGTCACTCTTAGCTATATAGGCATCAGTTATGCATTCATCAGATACTCATCTGTCATGCTGTCATTATTTGAATTAAGTCGGTTACAATAAACTTGTTATGCATTCATCGGATACTCATCTGTCATGCTGTCATTATTCAAATTAAGTTGGTTACAATAAACTTATGCTGCAGGTGGCAAAAGGAATCTGAAGTCATTTACATGGTACCCTAATCAATAATCATTGACCCCATGTAGAGATAGACAGATCAGTAGGGAAAAGGCGTCATAAGCTGCCCCCATGTGATTATATCTTCTTTGTTAGATTGAGCAGGAGACTGGAAGATTGTGTGGCCTAGTGCAACATCCATACTGCTAATCTCTTTCCTGTAGCTGTCTTTTGTTTATTATCAGCTCCTCATCTGGTTCATAAGTTCAGTTCCTCTTTCAAGTCACATGGCATGGTTTCCCAGGTATTTGGGAAACCTTTTGCGAATACTACAGCATTGATCTTAATGAGTATCAAGAATTAGAGAAGCACCTCTATGGAGATTGCATGGTCTAGAGAAAACATGGTAAGGATTTTTCTGTAGACTATACAGTGCCTTTTTTCAGTTTTCCTATGAGATATTCTGTTTACCTTTAGGAAACCTTGGGGTTGTTCCATACGGAGTTGCAGTTCTGTGATACCTTTTTCGGAACCATTTTTGATGACATCGCTATGATAATCTGTAGCTATAAGATGAATGCAATCCTATTCAACTTAGTTACAACGTACAAATGCCCTCCGAGATCAATGTTTTTTTGCATAAAGCCTTTAGCCACTAACCCTGCTTTATGCTTTTCAAAACAATCACTTGGCACTGTATTCTTGTATTTTATTCTCAGATATCCCACTCATGTCCTTGCAATCCCACTCATCCTTGCAAACCCACTCTTGTCCCTTGCGATCCTTCTGTAAATAGGTTCTTGACACTCTCATGCCTTCATCATTTATTTGGAGTAGCTACGTCAGCTATAAAACCCTCAATTTTCTACAGGTTCACTAATTTGGAATTTTTTGTGATGATACATGACCTCTCTGACCATTAAATATTGGAATACCTTCCTCATATTTTGCAATCTGTTTACCTTCGTCTTCCACAAGCCATTCTATAACAAGTTTGAGCCATTCTTCCGTCCTATGTTTTTCTAGGGATAATCATTATGTCTCTTTTTCAAAATCAAAGAACCACTTTATTTTAGTGGATTCCTCTCGATACACATCATGTCTTCTTTTCTTTCATACCTATATACATGCATACCAACCAGGAATTCCCTTTTCTGCTGCATAATGGTTGAAAAAGTATTATATGTTTCTCTCTGTCATTTCCTACTGCTTCATGCCTCTTTAGTTCTAGAAGGTACAGTTCTGTAAAGAAGGTACAGTTCTGTAGAATCTGCTTCAAAGGGTTGTTGGTTTTTGTCTCTGAACATGCTTGTGGACATTCTTTTCTGCCACACCATGCTAAAGATTTGTGCTCTTAATATAATTTATATTTTTCCTCCATTCTCATCTGCATAACTTCAATGTTTCTTGTCCAGAATGTGTTTTCCGACATTGTGCACTAGCACATAATTTCTGAGTTTCTTGTGCATTACCAGGATATGTTTTTGAGATTGTGCTACATATAAAATGTAGACTGTAAAGTGGCCACTAATGCAAGCTTGGTATAAAACATTGCACATTGTATTTAAAGGTTCAGTCCGAACCCCCAACAGCTCTGACATGTAGACAACATAGGCTATAGTAAACATAGTCAATAGAAATGCTTCAGCTACACATTGCAAGGATTTTTGAAAAATAAAAGCGCCATTATATCAAAAAGACAACTATGTCAAGATGTCAATATGTGATATCTAATAACTACATGGATTCCTAAAGGACTTTACACGATGCATTGTACAGAACTTATAGCACTATTGGATGATATGGTATTTAAATTTAAATGATGAGAATAGGATAATGAAATTTCTGACTTTGCTCCATGGAATACTTGCTCTCTTTTAGCAGTCTAATTTTTTATAGCAATGAAAGCTTTTTTTGCAATTTTTTAGCTTGTATTTTCCCATAGTTGATGGAGGTGTGTTCTGTGCAAGTAAAATCTAGTAACTTTTGGGGCCATGAATAATCTATTTCGTCATTAACTTGTCTTATTTTTATTCTTTGTCAGGTCTCTGGTCTCTAGATGCAGTTTTAATCATGTTTTCTAAAACAACTGTAGATTTTACCTACTTTATTTATGTGAAAACTGTGATCTCTTTAGTGCAAGTATTTATATTTTTTTCTTGGTTGCTTTGGATGTCTGGATTGTGCTGGGTCTTTGAAAAACAATGCAGTTCTATAGATGTAATTTATAGTATTTGTTTCTGTATCTCCTTTTTAATGGACCATTTTTTTCCATGCCTGAGATACCCTGTATAAAATGTCAGTACTAAAATTGCTATTGGTTACCGTCCATTATGGTTGATTCTTTTATTGATGTCTCAATGTTTGAGCTGACTTAGGGACTGTACATCTCACATCTAATTTTCATAGGTTTCAGCTTAGCATCATCAACCTCTCTAACTGTCACTTTATCTTTAGCCTTAACTCTCTGGTGTTTGGGGCGTCACAGTATAAGTGAACAAAGAAAGGTGGTAAACTGCATAAAGTGGAGACATGTTTTGCAATACTTTTGAATGTAGATGTGAGCACTCTAAATATTTAAGCATAACAACTTTACCACAATCTATTGTGCATTTTCTCAAGGGAGGAGTAACTATGGACCTATACTTCCTACACAACTATTTTCCATTACAATTATTCACATCTATAAGCAGAACATTCAATGGAGGAGAACACCTATCATATTGACAGGCTCAGCCAAAACTTTGGCAAAGCTATCTTGGTGAATTGCTAGTGCCAAAGTGAGAGGTTGGTAACACATTATATTGGGGGCTTGTATCCTAAAGCAGAGCTTGGTTTCATGCACTTGGGAGTTCTGTGAAAGAAATGATGTACCCCTTAGGTTTTTATTCAAAGCATGCACCATACCATATGAAAATGAGGAGCATAGATTTTGTTGACTACTTCTTGCATCTGCTGTCATGCTAGTGAACCCCCAGCTTGCAAATATTTAGGGCGTATCAAGTGAAACAATGGGAAAATCTAGGACATTACTGTTGACTTAAGGTATACCACTTAAATTTTTTTAGAAAGGGTAATAATTTAGTTTGTGGAGTACGAACTGAAAGACCTACCTTATACGCAATATGCATGAATAGATTTCCTGGGACATGATTAAATTATAATCACTTTCCCTTGCTATAACACATTTGTTAATTGCACCAAATGAATTTAGGGGATTGTTTTTGTATGGTCCTTGCCATCTTAGGCATATTAGAAAGGTGAGATTGTAATGCAAAAGCTTTAATCTGCGGAACCTTTTTTCTTTTCAAATTTTTAATTAAAATGGTTTTCTTGAGATCCTTATTTCTAACATGTGGGGAACTTTTTGTAGGCCTTGAAGAATGAGAAGCCAGAGGAGTTCTTAGAGGCATTACGAATTGTCATCAAATGCATTTGCTTCCCTGACAAATACTTTGCAAAGGTGATATGCAATGTTTATGTTGAGCACAGAAATAAAGCAACTAAATTAACATTTTGGTGATTCTTTGATTTGTACTAGCAATTACCACTGCACAAACAAGTAAATAATTTACGCTCTTCTTCAAAATCAATGCCGGTTGCCTGCTTGGAAGAAAAGGTTTCCGAATTCTCAGTTGTAATATCTGTGAGACCATAATTGTTGCCATGTTCATTTTAAAACACTAGAAGAAACATTTTAGGGATTATGTTGATGATGAAATGTCTATTTCAGGTTTTGAGGCTATCTATAGACAAACTTGGGACGGATGAAGAGGGACTTCTGCGGGTGGTGGTGAGTCGTGCTGAAATCGACATGAAGCGTATCAAAGAGCAGTACTTCAATAGAACTAGCAAGTCATTAGAGCATGCAATAGCAGTTGACACCTCTGGAGACTACCAAGACTTTCTGCTTACATTGATAGGCAAAGAGTAAAGTCCAATTCTGAGCTCCAATATCTCTGTTATTTTGTGACAATCCATGTTATTAGATATAGCCATTCTATCTGCTATTATAATGTCATTTGTGTAAAGTTCTGATGATAGAGACACCATTGTATCTGCTATTCTAATGTTGCTAGTTTATATTTCTAACTGCTATTATAATGTTGCTAATAGCTTTAAGTACTTATTATAGAGACGACATTTTATCTGCTATTATAATGTTTATGAATTATTAAGTTCTGATGATAGAGTACACCATTTTAGCTGCTATTATAATGTTTATAATTATTAAGTTCTGCTGATAGAGTACACCATTCTAATTGCTATTATAATGTTAATAGTTTCAAGTCCTGATTATAAAGACACCATTTTATCTACTATTGTAGTGTTTATTAATATTAAGTTCTGATGATAGAAGCACCATTCTATCTGCTATCATAATGTTAGTAGTTTTAAGTTCTGCTGATAGAGACACCGTTCTATTTAATATTATAAGGTAGAATTTTCTTTTGAAAAATGATCATTAAATTTCTATTGGTGATTTTGGTTATGCATGTTTATAATTAACACTTCTTTTATACATAAATAACGTTTAGTTGGATCAAATCAGTTATACATTGCTTTGTTGCAAAAAATGGGAGCGCTGGAAACACAACAAGCCACAACAAGCCCCTGTTCGATTCCTATCACATAACAAGTGTTAAAAGAGGGAACCTGCCACTCTGGCATGTTGTAGGGCTCTTTAATATACATACATACATACATGTATGTATGTATGTATGTGTACATTAGTATATATCTGTTTTCATCTCTGTCCTATTTCAAAATTCTAATAGAAGTTCCAAGGCCCTCACAGTCTTGTTGTTCTTCACTCAACTTAGAAGGAACCGATACAGAACAGCATCTTTCTTTTGAGATAAATATGGTGGTAGAAGTTGCTTGAGAATGAGATCTCTCACACTCCAAATTGCCTTACATCTTTCTTGAGTTATCGTTTCGTTGTGGCTGAAGATGTTTCATTTTAAAAGAAATTTCATAGAGATCTCAATGCTGCAAAAATCAATTCTACAAAAATTCTATGAATTAATTTTAATTTTAAGCAAATCATTCCCATTTTTAAGAGGGTGGTGTGTATGCTATAGATGCTCTTTTGCCCTATGGAACAAAAGATCTAATAGATAGACACATAGTTTATGGCAGGTCTTATAACATCATTTTGCCTTTATTTGAATTGATTATTTGATGCCAAAGTTGGAGCAGTTGCATTTTTGTATGGAATAGAGAATTAGTACAGAGTAGATTTAATGCTTGAACAACTTTTGAAAATAAAAACAAGAGTAATGGAGCTTTGTGGATGGAATATCAAATCTCCTTTAGAATGTAACTTCATTCTAAGACCTCACACAAATGTCTCTTTTCTGTGTACTATTTTTTTTCGAGTGCTCAAACAAAATTCAAATGTTGTGCACCTAAAAGAAGTGCCCAAAAGGAAGTTATCAGGTGTTGTTTCATGTACACCTTTATTGTGCTTATCTATTTTATCATTTATTGGTCCAAATTGTGTGTTATTGGTGTATGTCAACTCTAGATGGTTTTCCCCTTTCTTCTGAACTCTTTAGACCTCTCCTCTCCCGTGCATCTTGAACTCTACACCGGAAGTGCCTCAAGGATCCCAATACATGCAAGAGCTTTAGTGTTTATGGTCCCTTTAGTTGGTTTTTGCTAAGTCAGGGTGTACTATGTGCCCTTTGTCTCATCTTTTTCAACTTTTAGCCGTTAAAGGTCGGTCTGCTTGCCATTAAAGTCTAATTTGAATTTCCATGTTTATAGATACACAAGTATTCTTGTTCATTTCACACGGTATCTATTTAACACTCCAAGATAAATCATTAAAGCTTTTATCATTGTATGAGTTATCTTTCTATTGTGGTGTACTAGTGTAGCTGAAGTCATTTTCTTTTACACAATTTTTGTTCATATATTTTCCAGTTATACAATCTACTTTTTATCACGAGCTTTCTTTTCCACTTAGGTGCCTAATAAACAAATGCCTAGTTAGTTTTATACTAGTCGACGAACCTAGCTTCCTTATAAACTCAAATATTGCATGTTTTAAGTGTGAGGAAATTAAGGCAAGGAAATAAAAGATCTAAAATACGTGAACCTAGTTGTCAAATCAATTTTTGGTTGTCTTTGACTTCTGCAAAGCATCCTTGATATCATATTTCGATTAGATACATATTTTTGGGCAATGTTGTAGGTCAATCCAACAATGCATTTTCAGGTTCTTATTTTGTTGATAGATTTGTGATAATTTATTTAACATATGTGTCTAAATTTTGATGATAATTGACTTGGAAATAGTTATATGGCATTGTTACATGCATTGAATGTATTTGCAATGTCTAATTAAATGTATTCTCCTAAGACTAATAAAAAATAGAGGCCTTAATGATGAGATGTGATGCCTTATACCGTGTAACCTAACAAACACAAACTCGTGCAATGAAATTATAGCAACAAAGCCTTTATTCTCTTTTCAAGATATATTACACACATATCCTCACACATGCACATAATTATAGCAACAAAGCCTTTATTTTACTTGTAAGATATATTATACTCATACCCTCACACACGCACATATATAGTTCACATGCTTATAACCAATCAACACTACAATGATGTCCCTAGTCCTCACAAGGAGGTGATAAGCCATATAATCCCACCACAAACTTGTGCACAAATCTCCAATTGCAGGACTCTCATAAGTTGCACTCTAGACTATTTCATCTTGGGATTTTTGAATGTCTTTCTCATTTGTAGGGGTGTGTTTATATAACCATGCGATCCACCTGGTTACGATATTGATCCCAACCACATCCTTCCCATTCAAATGTTAAATGAGTACAAACATTAAATGATGAATAAGGCCCAAAGGATTCATAACATAACACAACTTGATGCAAGAATAGTCCCAACAACAACAACATTAAGTTAGGTGAATCATATTTGGCTCTTATTTATAATTGCTATGTTGTTGTATATGTGATTTGTCAATTGTGCTTTTTAAGATAGTGCACTTTTTGCACAAGATGTCTTCACATAATATTTTCAAGTCATATTCTTGCACAAAAGCTTTGTTAATCTTGTCACTTCATAGATGGTTGTGTGACATTCAAACAAGGGCATAATCATAACATGAACCCCCAGTAAGAATCATTTTGTTGTTGGGAATGCTTCAAATGTTTTTTGGACTCGAGGCAAGTTTTCATAGAGTTTTTAATGTTGTGACACATACATGAGCATTATGCCCTTAGTTGTGCAAGATTTAACTTCAAAATCACCATTTGTACCACGTAGAATGAAGTAAATGTTTGCATCAATTATTGAAAAGTGCTTTGAAACCAAGAAAGCATTGTGAAACATTCAAGATTAATATGTCGATCTTGCGCACAAAACAAATACAAAAACACACCCTACTGTTTTTGGTTGATGCAGGATTGCACGAGAGTCCAAATGCTCTTGTATCACTAAGACTTCTTCAAGCCTTGGTTTGTTTATTTCACGTGGTGTATATATTTCATGTTTGAATATAATTTATGCCACTTGAATTGGTTAGATATGAGATTCTACCTAGAATAAGTGTTAGGCTTAATAAAGGAGCCAATAATATTGTTGATTTTTTTTGGTTAATCCTAAGTTACGCTTTAAAAAGAAAATGGATTCCACACATGTATCAAATGTTGTAGTAATTAAGGTTTCTTCAACAAAAGATGTGAATGTGAATGATGTGCCCTTGTAATGTTTTGTTTTTGAACGCTTATGATGATAACATTGTGAATGTATATGAAATTTCAATATACTTTTGTGAATGGAAATGAAGAAGAATTTGATGGATATGTGAATGCTCAATATAGTGTTAAGATTAAAAATTTAAAGAAAGGATTAGGTTTTTTCAAGATCCCCAAACTTATTCCTATGGACGATTTCATGGTGGAAATAGAGAATGTTGTAAGAGCTCCACATGATGAACTTGTAGATGAGATTAGACAAGATTGTGCTATGGCACTTAATCATGCCAAAACAACGTCACCAAGGAAGAATATGTGCCTATTAAGTGGCTTAATGAACATATGAATCTCGTTGTCACTAATGTTTAGAAGGGTCATGCCACAACACTATTGAACAACAATGACTATGACATGAAAATTCTTGATCACTTGATAAATAGTGGTAGCTATAAAAGGTTGGAATGCAACCCAAACACTTTAATTGCAAAAAAGTGATTAAATTTACTAAGCAATCTTCTTTAGAGGATGCGGTAAAAAAAGCACCCTATACCCCAAAAAAGCACCCTAGGGTTTATGATGCTCCTAAAATTCATAAGAATGGGGTCCCTCTTAGACCAATTGTGGACAATTCTGACTCCTCGACTTATGACTCGGTAGCTTACCTAGCTCATAAAATTAAACCTTTGGTTAGGCCTATGTGTTCCTTAATTGAAGATTCTTCCCATTTTGTTGATTTCTTTAAAAATAAGACACTTAGGAATGATGAGATCCTAGTGAGTTTTGATGATGTATTTTTGTTCACCAAGATTCCAATATCGAATTTGGTTGAAGTAGTTAAGAATCACATTGACTAGGAGACAACATCATTAGTTGAACTTTGTCTTAAATCAACTTTTTTTAGGTTAGAATAAGTCATCTATGAACAATCAAATAATAATGAGCTCTCTGCTCTCTCATGTATTGGTAAATCTCTTCATGGAGGATTTCGAGGAGAAAGTGTTTAGTTGCATTCCTTTAAAACCCATGTGGTAGAAAGGGTATGTGGATGATACAAATTTGAGTTGACATGTAAAGGAAAGTTAAAAGAGTTCCATGTGCACCTTAATAACACAGTTGGGAGCATCCAATTCAAAAAAGGAGTTGGAAGTTGAGGGTAAGTTTACTTTTCTTGACATCCACATATCAAGAAATTCATATGGGTCTCTTTCTCGCCAGGTGACCTATAAGAAGTATACACATATTGATCTCTATTTCCAACCTCCTCACGTCACCACCCAAAAAGTAGGGACTCTAATTTTTTTTTTTGGCTTTTATGGCTTTTAATAAATGCGATGAAGAACATTTGGAGTAGGAGTCAAGGGGTTTTAGGACAAGTTGTGACAAACCCCGTGTGATTGAAGATTCTTTAGGGTACATGAGGCCTTCCTTACATTGAAGGAATCTTAGAAATGATCTCAAAGATTTCGAGGAAAAAGAACATTGGGTCGAATTTTCTTCCCTGTAAAAAACTGAAGAAGGTTCCCAGGTTTTTAAAGGATCATATGGAGCCAACTCTAAAGACCGAGGTGTATAAAATTGATTGCTCATGTGACATGTCATACATTGGTGAGATTAGGCGTTCAATCCGTGCTACGGGTCAAACTGCATGGCATAACTATCAAGTATGAGTGGGTTGTCAAGTCACTGTTGGTCAAGCACTTATCTAAAACTAAACACCACATTTACCTCAACAATGCAAAGGTTCTACCTAGCAGTTGAAGATCAATTTTACAAGAGACATTAAAAACAACAATCGAAATTAACAAGTACCCCCTTACTCTAAATAAGGGTGAGCGATTAGGTTTTAACCTCTTGATGAAACCAGTTATCAATTTGTTCAATTGCCTAATGGTGGGTAGCAATCACTTTATTAATTTTACACATTTACATCTTAAACTTTATTTTCTAAATGGACTTAATAGGTGAACGTATTTACAACTAGCGATTGCTCTTAATGGTGCAACTCTACGTTGTAAGGTATATTATTGTTGATGGTGTCAATGAGTTGATTTGGTTTGGGTGGGTTCCTGGGGGTGTGTGTATTTATTTGTTTGGTGTTTTAGGTGACAAAGCATAGAACCGAATAATATGTACACAATGGTATGCGTGTCGTAATGGATATTGTTTGTGAGTCAATAACAAATTAAGAAGATTAGATTAGTTTTGAGGCGGGTCATCCATTAACAACCAAGTTGAGCCATGAAATGCATTCATGAAGATTATTTTATAAAGTGGGAGGGATGGAGTTGGGAAGAAGAAAACATATTGGAATGGCACGAGGAATATGATATTTGTGTAGCTTCTCACCATATGATCTAACAATTTCTTTATAAACGCCAGATGAATGAGACTCTTTGCAACATAAAGAAGAGGATTGTGGGGCAATTTTATCCCATATGAACACAACTTCATAATATCTTCAAATGAATAAAACTTGTTAGGAGTGGAATCCAAAAGAGATTTGAGTTCAGGAAGTAGAACTTGTCTCACAAATGTGAGGGTGTAGGCTGGAAAATCTATTAGGAAATTTAAGGGATGAATAATGTTACAAATTATAAATCCACACTATAAATTGCAAAATATTATAGTTTATGAAATGCAATAATTAAAATAAGAGATTTAGATGTTTATAATGTAGATTACAGAATGTAAACACCATGGACAGAAAGTAAAGAACACAATGACACAAGATATAAGTGGGAAAACCATGGAAGGTAAAAAACCTGTTGAAAAACACTTATCTTTATTGAGAATAAACTTTCAACCAACACTCCCACTATTTCAAGGATCCACTTGTAGTTACACCTTTAAGAAGGGATTATAAACCGCCTCATATATACACTCACGCATTTTACATCATCCACATCATGTGTTTGTAAACAATTCACACATATTGCTCGCATTCATGTGTTACACTCGATATTTTTCATATCACCGATGTAACCAATTTCTAATGAGATGACCTTGTTTTATACAAGGTGGGTAACCTGCTTTGGGTCACTCTTACATTTTAAAACACTGCTGACAATTGTAGTGGATCCGCCATGCTTATATTTTAAATATAAGCTATAAACCAAAAATATATAGTCTTTTGTGGGTTTCATAACTAAGCAGTTTCCCGCTTAATATTATAAACCCAACACTTCTCCTTAATGTTAAGTATGGGGAAACATGCAAAATTGCTTTTACATGTTAAAGTTTGTTTCTTATTGCCAAGTCACTTTTTGGTACAAAAGGAATTACAATCCATAAATCAACACATGATTTAGGATAGCATTCAAAAAATAGTTGTTCTGCAAATTTTGTAGTTTTGCGGATGCACTACAGTTAATGTTCCGCATAGGTTATTCAACTCCGCGATATTACTATCGCAGTGTCTCACAGAATTATATAAGCTGCGAACAACTGTACATGCAATACAAACCACAATACAAAGGAACATTACAAATTCTCAAGATAAAGTGATTAAGGATAAAGCCTTACATAAGACTATGGAGTTTAATACACTCTTCATATCTAATGCTTCGCTGGGGGATTACAAGGAAAAATTGACATATATGACAATTTACTTAAACAACATAGAAATAGTCTCGTCGGAGTATCCATTTTGACACATTCAAGCCGTTAAGAGATGACATTACACAAGAAAAACATGTAACATGCCCATTTCTCATTTTCTCCTTAAGGGCGAGCTCTGAAAGGCCAAAACTCATATGATTTAGAGGTGAAGATCAACGTCATTCACATGATCATAAGAGCTAAACAACACATGCTCATCTGATTTAGAGGTGGAGATCAATGTCATCCACATGATCATAAGAGCTAATATATAAAATGCCCAACATAGCACGGAATTTACAGAACTGTTACCGCACCCAAGAGCTTAGTAAAAATGTCTGCAAACTTCTCATCAGTGGAACAAAACTTGAGATCTGTATCACCATTGAGAACTTTTTCCCAGATGAAGTGTGTATGGATTTCAATATGTTTGGCTCTTTGATGCTGGACTGGATTGTTTGCAAGAGCAATACAACTTTGGCTGTCACACAGAAGAAGAGTGCTCTCTTTCACGGCCCATATGAAGTTCTTTTGACAGTCTTTTGAGCTACATGGCTTCTTTTGTTGCTTCTATAACACTTTTATACTCTACTTCATTAGAAGAGATAGATACCGTTGGTTGCTTCTTGCTGCTCCAAGTTATTGCACATGCACCCAACTTGAAAACATATCCACAAGTAGATATTTTATCCACAATATGACCAACATGGTCATAATCACAATAACCAAATAGAATTACATTATCACAAGAAGAATAACACAAGTTATAATTGCTTATACCTTTGATATACGTTAAGATCATTTTTGCTATTTTTCAATGGTTCTCATAAGGATCCTACATGAATCTAGAAACAATTCCAACTACATAGGAAATATCAGGTTTATTGATAGTTAAATATAATTAGAATATCAACCAATTGTCTATATACAGTAAGATTAAATTTATCAAGAAGGTTTTTGATCTAATTTAACACCAACTTCCATAGGAATAAAGATAGGCTTACGATCAATCATATTAAATCTTTTAAAAAGATTAGTAGCATATTGTGATTTAGATGTAATAATAGATTTGTGATTTTTTACAAATAACCACGCGTAGAAAATGATTTAACAGTCCCTAAATCAGTCATTTCAAAATGTTGTCCTTAACTTCTCTTTGATTCTAAGGATTAGATTCTTATCAC
Source organism: Taxus chinensis (assembly GCA_019776745.2). Lineage (NCBI taxonomy): Eukaryota > Viridiplantae > Streptophyta > Pinopsida > Cupressales > Taxaceae > Taxus > Taxus chinensis. Next base: position 728,493,780 of record CM034154.1, read on the forward strand.
TATTGGTAATTAAGAGATCATCAACATATAAGACAATAATGATAACATGATTGCTTTCATATTTGACAAATAATATCATTATCAACAAAACAATAAAAAAAAACCAAGCTCATAAAAGAAATTATTTATCTTAGCATACCAAGCTCTAAGAGCTTATTTAAGACATACAAAGATTTCTTAAGTTTACACACATATAATTCTTTGTCAGGTTCTTCAAAACCTTTATGCTGATGCATATAAATTTCTTCTTTCAATTCACCATTTAAAAATGTATTTTTAACATCCATTTGGTGAATCCCCCACCCATGTTGAGAAACTAAAGCTAGAATAATTCTAATAGTGCTCATTTTTGCAACAGGAGAAAATGTTTCAACATAATCCAAATCAAGTTTT